>VXAV01007886.1:31823-42358 GCA_013399715.1 Alectura lathami
CGGTGGCAGCCGGGGGCAAGCGGGGGCCGGCGTGCTGCTCGTCGGACAGCGAGATCAATATCACCAGCGAGGAGGAGGAGGAGGAGGAGGAGGAGGAAGGCGAGCGTCCCGCTTGGGCTCCGGGCACCGCCTGCTACATCTGCGGCAGCCCCTTGGTGCCCGGCGGGCAGCACCGCGTCCACGTGCAGAAGCAGGAGAAGAGCTCGCCGGCTCCTTTTTTCCCTTTCCTCTGGCTGCACAGCCCCCCGTCCGGCGCCCAGCCCCTCTCGCCCTCCGGCAGCACCCTGGTGTGCTCCTGCTGCTTCGCCTCGCTCATGCAGCAGTGGCAGAGCTTCGAGCTGGCCAACGTGCCCGTGCTGCAGCGGCTCTACGTGGTGCCCCTCAACGCCGCCTCCATGCCCACCAAGGGCCGCCGAGGGTTCAAGGAGGACGGGGCTGGCATCCCGCCGGCACCCGAGGCATGCTACCTGTGCGGGGAGGAGTGCGGCAAAGAGGCGAGGCCGGTGGCGGCCAAAATCACCAACGGGAATGCCAAGAGCACCATGCACTTCCCCTTCCTCAGCCTCCTGCCTTGCCCGCCCGGCGCCAAGGGGCTGAACAAGCACTGGGAGGTGAGCAGCTGCCGCAAGTGCTACGGGGTCCTGCAGGACCTGTGGGCCATGTACCGGGCCTGCCACAACGAAGAGCTCATCACCTCGGTGCAGAGCTTCCTGGGGAGGTACCACCAGGTCTTCTCCGCCGTGGAGCCTGGTGCTCACCCCGTTGTCAAGCCTGGTCCCACCTCCGTGTGCTACATCTGCGGGGCCGAGCTGGGAGCCGGCAGGGAGTTCCAGCTCAACGTCAACCCGCCGGGACGTTTTGGGGAGAAGGAACCTTTCTTCCCCTTCCTCACCGTCTACCCGCCTGCCCCGCGGGCACGGCCGGCCGACTCGACGGGGCTGGTGGCCACATGCGTGCTGTGCTACCACGACTTGCTGGGCCAGTGGCTGCAGCACGAGGGCAGGAATTCCCAGCAGCCCAGCAGTGCCTGGTCCCGGCAGTACAAAGTGGAGACCTTCGTCTGCTTCTTCTGCCGCCAGGAGAAGAAGCGATGCCTTGGATTAAAAGCGGTGCAGGTCGCCAGGCTGCCCGTCTTCCTCTACACCCTCCGCGTGGCCAACAGCCTGCTGGTGGATGATGGCAAGCAGCTGACCATCGGTGCGTGTGCCGAGTGCGGGGCCGTGGTCCTGGCCGGCAAGAGCGTGGTCCCCCCGGAGCTGCTGGCTGTGACGCCCCCGGCCCTCGTCTCCAAGGTAAGGCAGAGCTCAGTCCCCTTCCTGCCCCTCGTGGCATCCCCCCGATGTGACAGATCTGTCAGCGAGCAGGTGACATGGATGGATGCTCTCCTTTGGGGTTCATTCCCGGGGGGGCAGTGCTAATGGATGGGGTGCCTTTAGGAATGAGCTTTTGGAGCCATCAAGCTGATAAGGAACGGATAAAAATCCTTCCAAGAGGCTCAGGAGAGCCAAGACCTGGCCTTTGGCGGAGACATCTATCTGTGCTGCTGGTGCCGGCTCTTTCGCAGCCCTGCGTGAGGGAGGTGGGGTTGTTTGGCATCCGAGGGGGCCAGGACGAAGGAAATCCTCATGTTGGACCTCTCGCAGTCACGGACAACCAGAGCTGCTTTAGGGCTGCCCGTGCCTGCTGCATCCCTGGGAAATTGAGGCAGCACGCTGCTGAGGAAACTTCCCAAGTTCCCTCCGGTTTTACAGGGTGCCCGAATCACAGGGTTTCCTCTTGGAGAAACCTGAGCCCTTCCTGCAGCTGGAAGGCTGATGTGCAGCTCGGGGTTACTCGGGGTGCTGCAGGGCAGCGCCGGGAAAGTTGCACGGAAGAGCAAAGGTTACTTGCAGCGAGTTTGCATTTCTCGTGGGATGAGGAAACTGCTGCTTTTATCCCCAAATTCCAGCTTGCAGGAGCGTGGCTCCTGGAAAGCAGCTGCTCTGTATCTGCAACCCAGGCCCCAGACCGGGCTCTGTAAAATACCAGCAACCCAAATCCCCAAATTAGTTTTCAAAGCCTTTCGGCTCCGCTCGTAGCCAGAACCCCGCGGCTCTCCGAAGCGCTGGCATTTTCTTTAGAAATGCAAAACAGCCATCCCGAGACAACGCTCCTTTTCTCTCTGATCTCTCTCCCCTGCCTGATTGCAAATATAATTTCTACGAGCCAGGGGCTCGTGGCCGTGCCAGCGTCACCATTTGGGAAGCCACGGGGCAGGAGGGTTGGTGCGGGACACGGGGTTGGCCCTGGCGAAGGGAATCCTCTGGAAGCGGTTGCTGTCGGGTGGTTTCCCCCGTGATGCCATGCTGCCCGGCCATCCATGCAGGTCCCTGGTGGAGCAGGATGATTCCTTTTCAGCTTGCCCTCTCGGGAGGCTGCTTCCAGCTGATGCAACTTGCGGTGTGCGCAGGGATGCGTAGGTTGCTCCCCAAGCGACGCCCACGTGCTCACAGCGGTTCTGTCCGTCTGTCCATCCCCTGGACCGTCAGTGTCTGCAGGATCCTGGAGCGGGTGGTGCTCACCCAGTGCTGCCCGATGGCTGCAGGGGACCAGGAGGTGGGCGAGCGTCCCGTGGTGCAGACCCAGGGGCGATGCTCCAGCAGAGCCTGGGGTGCTGCAGCCGGCGAGGGAAGGGGCTTGGCACATCCCCAGCTGGTGTTTCACACCTCCGCGTGGCACGGGCACTTCTTGCTGGTGGATGTGGCGTTTCTGAGCGGGCCGCCGGCATGGGGATGTTTCCCATCCCCGCCCCCTGGAGCCAGGCATTTGTCAGACACACGAGTCCTTGTCCCCGCTGGCCCCAGCCCCAAACGTCCCCTTGGGCTCCTGCCTGCAGTCTCCGACCTGAGCAGCTCTGAAAAGCTTTTGTGTGAGGCCATGAAAGGCTGAGGGAGACGAGGGCGGGGAGGGTGTCCCGGGGAAAGGATGCTATTCAATTCCTCCCTCTTGTTCCTGGGTTTGCTAATGAGCAAATTAAGGGGCTGCTACAATGGGCACGGAGCAGGAGGCAAGGCTTGGGGAGGGCACAGCCAGTACAGAGACTGCTGCAGTTTATGGGGCTGTCCCATGTCCTGGCAGTGACTCCTGCTGCCCTCTTGCCTTTTCCCTCCCTATCTTCACGCTCCCCCTGTCCCCGTTAACATGAGATGTAGCAGGAGGGGTGAGCCTGAAAGCACGTCGCTGAAAGCACGCGTTTGTCCCGCGCCAGGGATGGGCACCCCTCACAGGCACAGAGCTGGTGGCTTGCCACTGCCCTGCCTGCAGTGGGGTGCCCCAGGTTGCCCCAAGGCTGGAGCTCAGCCCCAGCGCTGGGTGGATGCAGCCAGACTCACACCCGGGCATTGGGTTCATTAGCTCTGAGCTGCTAACGAGGGCACCCAGCACCTGAAGCTTGTTAGGAGGGTGGGGGGTGTGTGGTTTAGCGGGGCTGGTGGCTCTGCTGTTGGTTGGAGTTGAGGAGCAGTGAGGCAGGTTCTGCTGGAGGAGGTTTTCTTGGAGGTAAGCTCTTTGTGGCTGCTGCAGAACTCCTGTTTTTGGCTTTTGTAGGGTGTTTGTAGCATGTGCTGCTGTGAGCTGAGCAGGTGCAGAGGGCAATTGCTTTGCTCAAACCATAAACTGTGTCTGGGAAAGTGCTGGAGAGAAAAGGGCACTTAGTGCTTATGGACCTGAGGGAGTGATTTGGAGGGGAGAGGTGAGGGGCTGTTGGCCTTGAAGGTGGAGAGAGGGAGTTACAGGGGTTAAAGGGGGGTGGAATTATGTTGTGCTGTAGAGCTGTGTGTCCAACCCTTCCTGCCCTTATCTAAATGCCTGCAGTGCCCAAGCACTGCTCACCCCTGAGTTCCTGTTCTCAGGTCAATGGGTGCTTGTGCTCAGCTCGCTCGAGCCCCTTCTCTCTGCCAAGCCTTTCCTCATGTTCCCGTGTTTGCTTGCTGCTGTGCTTCTGTACCTGCACAAGTGATCTCAGTGTTTTGTTTTCCCCACGTGCAACTTTGTGCCCCTACGCTCAGGTTTCTGGAAGGCCCTAACATTCTCCTGTGACAGCTCCTGCTGCCCTCAGGCGCAGCTCGGTGAGTTGCGAGACGTGCACCTGGTGGCCTCGCTGTCCTCAGGAGCACCCGGCTCCCTGCAGGCTGTGCTGCCTCCTCCCCGCCTTCTGAGCATTGCCTGCTGTTGGAGCAGGACATGGGTTCTCTGCAGGTGTTGGAGCAGGTTCCCAGGCTTTGTGGAGCTGAGGTTTTCCCTTCTTGACCTGAAAGCAACCAGTTTTTGTGGCTCGTTAGTGCTCTGCAGAGGACACCTGGTTCTTGTCGCTGGGTGGCACCTGACCTGGGACTGCAGCGGTGTGGGTCGGGGGCTGAGGATTCAGCTCCTTTCTCTGGGGCTGTGCCATGCTGTGTTTCAAAACACCGAGCAGAGCCCACAGCTGTCGGGAGGCGTTTGCCTTCCTTTTGAAAAAGGTCTGAGCAGACATCAAAGAGCTCCTGTGCTCTTGACTGAGCCTTGTCCCCATGAGCGTCAGCAGAAATGTCGCTGTGGAAGCAAACCCAAGAGGTAAGGGTGAAGCCTGACCCTCCTGCATTGCACTGCACCAAATTCCTGGCAGATTTCAGGTGCATCGCAGCAGGAAAAATACAAAAACTGCACAGGAAGGCTCCCAGGTCACGAGCTGGGGACCTTCGTTTTGTTTGCCTCTTTTATTAATTTTGAAGCAAACCGACGAATCTCCCAGCAAATGGGTGAGGTGCCAGCACCAGTGGTTGCACTTTCCCTGCCAAGCTGGCTGCTCCTCTGTGGCTCGGGGCTCTGTGTGTGGGCTGCAGAGGGGTGGCATGCACCGGGGTGGCGGCTGCTGCTCTGTGGGATGTAGGGAAGCAGAGCGGGTCTTGCTCTGTCCTTAGGCTCCCTGCTTGGTGGTTATACCTGCCCTGGCGTTAGGTGTCGCTATTGCAAATTCTAGCAGATAAAAAGCAAAATTAGGCCAAAAATATATTGAAAAAAAAACAAAACAAAACTGTCTGGCGTTTTCAGCTGAGATCCCAAGCCCAGCTCGGAGGTGGCAATATAATCGTAACATGACTTCATGTCTCGGGGCACAGCCTCCCGCTGGATCGTGTTCCCAGATGGCAAACAAAGAAACAACGCTAGGAAAATGTGCCTCTCGCTTTTCCTGCCGATGAGGTCAGGGAGTGTTTGGTATGTGCATGGCCGGGCTGGAAGCCGGGACCCCCCCCTGTGCCCCCACCCAGCCTGCCTCAGTGTCACCCTGCTGCTGGTGACTTGTCACCCTGGAGGTCCCCAGCCAGGGGTGTGCGTCCTTCGGCTGTGCCCAGGGAAGGGAGAGCAGAGGGGCTTTTGGCTCTGGCTGGGCTGACCTTGCTGTTCCAGCTGTCCCAAATACCAGGGATCCCGTGCCACTGCCAGCCACCATGTCCTCCAGACCTTGTGCTGACTCCACAGCTCACCACCTGGCTGCTATATATATATTTTTAAATCCCTCTCCACCTTCTCTCTCTCTCCATTTCCCAAAAGCAGCAGGGTCGTGCAGGGGCTGAATGCTGCCCCTCTCCTCCTGGCTGCCGGGGCAGCTGCCAAAAAAACAGTGACCTGAGATTCGTGTTGCTCAGGAAGGATCCCGAGGGTTAGGATGCGCTCTGCTGATGCACTTGTAGGATTTGCTCCCTACAAAGAGCGGAGAGCTCCTCTCTTGACCTGGTGGTTTCCCTTTTGTCCTCTCCCTGCAATATCCCCCTTTGCCTCTGGGAGAGGGAATGGCTGCAGTCCCTGTGGTGCGAAGGCTTTCACAACACTTGGAGCATCTTGCAGCACCCTCCCTCCCTCTCTGTGCTGTGGCCAAGTCAGGAGATGGGGCAGAGGCACGGACAGCTTGGCTCTTGGGGACGGACAGATGTTTTATCCAGACCCTTGGCTCTCTCCCGTGTCAGTGAGGCTCGTTTTTGCAGCAGCGATGGTGACAGCAGGAGATGGAGCGGGGATTTGGTTTGCTCCCTGCTGGCACCTTTGGCATGTGCTGCAGCAGGGATGGGGTGCTCCCCGAGACCTGCTGGCCCTCGCGTGTCACACTGTCCCTGCAAGGGATATCAGCCAAACAGCTCTTGCTGGCCCTGTGCAGCATCTGGCCAGATGTTGCCCTTCTGCCCTGAAGTGCTCTGCAAAAGGCTGCTTGGGGTCCTGGGCTTGGCAGGCCAGCATGGAAATGTCCCTTTGGTGTGACACTGTTCGCTGAGGGGGGATTTTGTAGGGGCAAGCTTGGGAGAACGATGGGGCAGGAGCATCCCCAGGGGTGGGAGCTGCCCGCTGGGATGTGGGTGTTGAGCCCCACGCTGGATGGGGCTGGGGTCGTGGGGAGGGCCCCCTGTTCCCAGGGCTGCAGGGGGCACTCGGTGAGCTCAGTGCCACCTCGTGCAGCACACAGCCCTGGCTTGGGGACAGGGCCTCCCTGCGGGGAGGGGACAGGCACGCTGTGCCAGTGGCAGGCTCCCAGCCGTGCCGGGCTTTCCTCCGCTGCGAGCAGCTGGAGCCGGGAGCCTTTCCAGCCGTGCAATCCTCCCGGGCCCTGGCCCAGAGCTCTGACAGCTCCGTGTTCCCCCTGCTGCCTGGCGGGCTGCAGAGACGCCTCGAGCATGCCTTGGCCGCCCTGCACCACGGCTCCTTGCAGGGGGTTGCAGCGGTGCTGGATCTCAGCAGGTGCTGGCCGTGCATGGCTTTGCATGCTGCGGTGCTGCCCGTTCTGCTTTGCACCCTGCTTTTGCAAAACACATCGCAAAACCCTGAGTTTGCTGGAGCCTGGTTTTGCAAAATCGATCCTGCCCTGAGTTGTCAGGAGCCCGCTTTTCCTCCCTGCAGCGCCGGGGGAGGATGCCACGAGGGTTGGGGGAGCCGCGGGGCAGGGCTCGGCTGCTGCAGCAGGTCACGCTCTGCTCCGAGCAGCTGTTCTGCTGGGCAGCTCTTCTCCCCCCGCCGCCCCAGCCGCGTGCAAACTTCCAAACTTGCCGGATAAACAGCCCCTGCAGCTGTGCAGCCGCACCGGGACGCTTTATTCCTACGTCTTCAGCTGCAAGGGGGGGCTCCTTGCTCCAAGGGGGTCTCAAGCTGGGTTGGGCAGGGGCTGCTGCCTGCGTGCACTTTGCAACCCAGAACACCTGTAAGCCTGGTGCTCCTTTATTTTATCTTTCACCCCCGTTCCACATTAGTGCAAGTGCTGCCGGGCTTTAGTAGCTCTCGGGAGGCTGAAGTCATCTGTTTGTGCGCGGAGCTGGCGCAGTTGGAGCAGCAGCTGCCCCAGCTCCCGCCTCGGACCTGCTCAGGGTGCTTCTGCCCAGCGTGTGGGGGCCACTCCGAGCTGGCTTGTGCCCCACGGTGACTGCTGTCCCCTGGGGGGGACATCCAGTGGCATGTATGAAATGGGGCTGGGGGTGTCCCCGTTGCCCCGCGTCGTTGCATTGCGGGTGTTGGATCTGGCGTGCTGCTTTGGGGTATTTCTGCAGGCATCTTCCAAGCTGTTCCCTGCTGCAGTGGGGATCGAGGCTGCTGCTCCTCTGCTCCCAGCCTGGGAACAAGGCAGCCCCTTGAATGTCCCCTCTGCTGTGCAGCACAGCCTGGCTCAGCCCCGCTGCATGCTGGGAGCCTGTTTTGGGGTGAAACCCTCAGGGTTTGGCAGCAGGGGCTCCATGGGGTTAGCCCAGCCTCCGGTGTTCCTTCGAGCCCTGCACACAAACTCAGGAAATCGCCGTCTGGCCCGGAGCTGCCTCTTCCTGCTGGCTTCTGACAGGGTTGGCTGTGGGCTGACAGCTGGGGACAGGGACCCGCTGAGAGCGAGGTGCTGCAGTGGCTCTGGTGGGGTTCGGGGTGGCTTTGGGCAGGGGCTGTCCCTTCTCTCAGCATGATTGGGTGTGGGTGAGCATGGGTTGTCACCCACGGGGGCATCAGGAGGGGACATCGGAGGTGGGAGGAGAGGGACCATCCCTGCCCCAACGGGGACAGTCGGGGACAGCCGTGGTGACGGTTTCCAGCCGCTGTCAGCACTGGGGCAGAATTAGCACATCATTAGCAGCCTGCACGGATCCTCTGCGTGCTCAGGGCCACCTGTGACCCTCCTTGAGGCCATGTCCCAGCCTGCTGGCACCTGGCATTGTCCCCTGCTCTGTCCCCAGCACCTGCTGCTTCCTCTGACACAGGAGCTGCTGAGGGACCTCAGAGCTGGGGACGCTTTGGTGATGGCTGGGCCAGCACCGGTTGGTTTTTGGCTGCGGTGGGATGGATGGAACAGGGAGGGATGGGCGATGGATGGCTGCGCAGGGCATCTCCAGTGCCACGCATGGGGCAAGCAGCAAAAATTGCCACCATCTGATCCCATCTGCCTGCAGCATGTTCCTGCAAGCGGACTGACTTCAGTCGGCCTTTCATCGGGTGATGATCAAGTGCTGGTGATTCCAGCTATTAGCCTGCCCGGGGATAAATATATATATGTATGTGCCTCCCGCCCTCCCTCCTCGTCTGTGCTGCTCAAACAGCTGCATTTTCTTCTCCATCTCTTCCCCCTCCCTGGATTACCCAGCAGGAGTTATCCCGAAGTGCAAACACGCTGCAGACAAGGCCCTTCAGTTTTCCCGGGAGGGACCGTGCCAATGTCAACCCTGCGCGGGGACGGGGCCCTGGCTGCCGCCGCTGCGGCTCTGGGGTGCGGGTGGCCCCCGGGGCTGGCGGGTCCCCGGGGGGGCTGGGGCTGGAGCTGCCTCTGCTGCCTCCAGATAGAGTCCAGATGCCCCGGCTGCGGTGTCCCAGGAGGGGGGGGACTGGGTTTGCTCCTGCCGTCTTCTGTTTTCAGTCCAGAACATCTGCACAGTAACTAGGAAATCTGGGTTTTCTCCTGCTTCTCAGCCAGGTCTGTCACGTCTTTCCTCTTCCAAAAAGGGCTTTGGTGGTGGCGTGTTGTTTCTTTTTCCTGTTCCCACTGTTGCTGGTGTAGTGTAACCTGCTCCCTCGCTGCTTCCCCTGGGTGCCTGGCTCTTGCTCCCTGCAGTCGCTGCAGAGCTGCGCTGTGCCCCCAGCACCTCTTTGGGGAGCCCCCTCCGAAGCTTTTGGGGTCTCCCTGTAGCGTGGGCATCGGTTTTCCCATGGGGTTCCCCCCTGGGGCAGGTCCCCAAGGGGGTCCTCAGGTTTGGTGACATGGGGATGCGCTGGAGATGTTGCAGCAAGCTGCAGTGTTGCTTGCTTGTTCCAGCTGGGCTTCATGTCCTCGCGTCCTTCTCCTTGTCCTCATGCTCTCCAGGCCTGATCCTGCCCCCACCTCCCGGAGCCTCATGTGCTTGGGATCCTACAAGCCCTTTCCTGCCACTGTTTCCCTCCCAAAAGCTTGCCCTGAGAGGCACGTGGGGCCGTTGTGGTCCTTGCCAAGGCCGCTGCCATTGCCCCCACCCTTGGGCCATCTCCCTGCAGCCCTGTCCCCGTGCGGCCACCAAGCCTTTGCTCACCTGCGTTGTGCTTGGATTTGGCTCCCGCATGCCCCCAGTTCCTGTTATTTCCAGCAGCGAGCAGCTTGGCAAGCCGTGCTGCCCAGGGCTTGGCACCGTCCGTGCAGGAGAGATTTGTTCTGCAGCAGGGCTGTGCTCGGGAGCACGGTGCCTGTGCGCTCCTCTTCCTGCTTCTGCTCCCCAGCAAACACAGCGCGTTGCAGACCCTGAGCAGTGCATCACCCTGCAGTAGCCCTGCTGCGTTCTGTGTGTGTTCTGTGTCCTTCGAGCTCTCTGTGGGTGCAGGGGGGCTGCAAACCCTTGCTCTCAGCACCCTGACCTTTGTGCCCCCAAGCTGCTGGGTTCTGCCCAGTGCTATCCCCACTCCGTTTTTGACGTTACCCCCTTTTCCTTTGGGTTGTCCTCCCTCTTTGCCCTATTGCTGGGTTTCCCTTCTCCCCTCACTGCCCTATTTCTATTGGCCCCGTGCCCTCCCAGCAGAAGGAAGGGCTCTAGAGGAAGGAGAATGAACCTAGGAGATGCCAACAGAGGCTCGATGCTGGCTGATGAGAGGGCGTTTGGCACCATGTCCCCTGTGAGCTGTGTGGGTCCCAGCTGCGCCCTGAAGCGTGGCTGTGTCAGAGCTGGGGTCCTACAGCATGCAAAGCCACCCTAGAGGCACAAGGTGCCGCCCCCCTTTTGGCACAAGCAGGGTGGCTCGGGAGCCGGGCACCTGGGGTTGACGTGCACCCTCTGTCCCCATCCTGGGGACAGCCGTGTGGCGCTGGGGTCACAGCTGCTATTTCTGGCCGGGCTGTGGCCGCTTCCCTGCGGTCACAGCACCTCGGGCCAGCCAGGGGCCGGCTCCCAGCAGCTGCTGCCCTTTTATTTTTAATTCCCTCGGACCCTCGCCACAAGGGATGGGACGAGGAATCCCCCCTCATGGGTGAGCTGAAGACCTCTTGGGATTCCCCCCCCCCTCTCCCAGCGCTGTTTTGCTCCCATTGAAATCCGGAATCTGTCTCT
>VXAV01007887.1:0-29905 GCA_013399715.1 Alectura lathami
CACTTCCAGAGAGAGGCAGAGACTGGACTTTCTAGGTCTTTGTCTTGGAAAAAGAGATGTAGATTTCATCAATCTGCTGCTAAGTGCATATAAGTAGCTTGAATCTTGTTCTCAGTTGCCATCAGTCCATGCTTCCAAGCATAGACTTGTCCAGGTTCCCCTCCAGTTCAACTGCCTCCTCCCCTCTGAGGCTGCTTGGCCTTTGCCTGCCATCACTCTCCTCCCCTCTTCCTTGCTCCAGCTGCTCTGCTCTTCTGTCTCTGTCAGTACTTGTAAACTTCTGGGGATTCCCAGACCCACAGTACATGGTGTCGGAGCTAGGCAGTAATGGTTTTGATGCACTTCATTGATTTCAAGTTGTTCCTGCTTCTGTGATGGGCTATAGCAATGTCATTGACATAGGAGTTCCCATATATTTTATAAGCTCTGCAGGTCTTGCAAAGCTTACAGTCTCTGTAATCAGTCTAGCCTGGCTGATGAAGAGAAGGTAGAGTTTACAACTAGACGTCACCGGGAGTTTATCATTTCTGTGTGATTTTTGTTGAGGAGTGTGAGATCTGTTGGAGTCCATATGGGATTAATCACCTCAAAGGCATTACCTGGGGTGTTTGTAAACTCTGCAGGAAGCCTTAGGTAACACCTGGCCCCCTGCTTGGCCAGAACAAGATGCTGATCATTTGTGGTACATCCTCAGGTCCTACAGAGCTCTCGCGCCAACTCGGCATATGTCATCCAAGAGCACCAAAGCAGGCTAAGAAAATAAAATAAAGGCCATGTTTTATGTGTTCTCTGTGATTAACTGATAGGCAGAAATCTTGGTCCTTTATTCCTGTGGCCCAGCACCCCACCCCTGCCCTGGGTTGCTGCATTACCTTAGGGGGCTGTGAGGGGACCCTGTGCCCAGCCCTGCAGCCAGGTCCCCCGCAGCCTCCTGCCCTAGGGCTGCTGCCTACAGCGTGGTGTTGGCCTTGCTTTCGCAGAAGTGGCTGAGAGAAAGCTGACGGTCGAAGAAGAGGAAGCCAAGAGGATTGCAGAGATGGGCAAACCAATCCTTGGTGAACATCCCAAACTAGAAGTCATCATTGAGGAGTCCTATGAGTTCAAGGTCAGTGGTTGTCCCATGGGTCCTCCAGGAGGGGAAGGCTGTGTGGCAGTGAAGAGCTGCCATGGAAAGCAGGGCTGAGAAGGCAGGGGGTGGCCACATGTACAGGGAAAGGGCTACCAGGAGAGGAAAAGGAGTGTGTGGTGCAACAGAGGGTGGGGGAGGCCTGAAGAGATGCCAAGAGAAGTAGCTGATAGTAGGCAGAGGTGAAGGGAGGAAGGCAAGGGAGTCCTGCTGGAAGCAGAAGCCAGCATGCAAGAAAGCAGGAGCAAGGCTGTCCCTAGTGAGGCAGAGTTGAGGGGAGAAGGAGCTCAACTTTGTTTAGAGTAGGGGGTGGCAAACAAGTATGGGCAGACCCAATGTGGGGCTGGCTGGTAGGTGAGGTTTTTGTGGCACCTCTGCAGTTTGGGAAGAGATGGTGGGGCCACAGCATGCTGCAAGATCAGCTTTGACCACTAGTAAAGGGTCTAATTGCTGTGCATCTTTATTCCCACAACAGAGCACCGTGGACAAGCTCATTAAGAAGACAAACCTGGCTTTGGTTGTAGGGACGCATTCCTGGAGGGACCAGTTCATGGAGGCCATCACTGTCAGTGCAGGTGAGGGGGAGATCAGCAAACCCACACCAGCTTCCCCAGGGCATGTGCAGCCTGGAATGGGATGTGTCTGGACTCAGGAGACAGCTTGTGCCTCGTCAGCCCTGCTCAGCTATTGAGTGTATGGTCTCTTACCAGTGGCCAGAAGGGCTTCTTCTAAAGTGAAGGGATAGATGCAGGGTATTCACTTTTCTTCTTTCTAGCAACTAAGAGGAACTACTTCAGCGGAAACAGTACCTCCATCCTTGGTGCAGTGTTTTCTCCCAGGCCTGCTTCTTTCTTCCTCCATCTCTCTCTTTCCCTTGCTATCTGCCCCGTGCTCCCTACCTACTTTCTCCAATTTATCTCCATTATCCTGTATCCACACACACAAGCCAGCAGCACTTCCAGCCCCCAGGCTGACCTGGCCCCTCCAAGAGGTGGCACAGCTGCTACTTATACCCTCACACAGGTGTGACACATCAGCCCATGCTCTGGAGCAGGTGGTCCAAGAGTGCCCTCCAGTTTCCCTCAATTGCACTCATTTCTGTAACCTTCTGCTGTCTTGCCCTCCCAAACACTGTTTAGCTTCATGACTTCATGGTGCCCCTCAGCAGTGATTTCCACAGGCTAAGCGGGTGCTCCATGACTGCCCGTGGCTGGGGATGAGGAGAGGACTGCCCCTGAGGGCACAGCTCACCACTCCCCAGCCATGTAGGGTGGATGCGTGGCCCTGGGGTGTTCCAGGAGGCTCCCATCTTGCTGGGCCCCACCGTTGCCACCAAGGGCCGTGGCAGCTGCCAAGTCCCACCAGCTGGTTCCTGCTGTGGTGGCTGGCACCAACTCAGTTCACCACCATGTTGCCTTTGTCAGGAGGAAGCAGCTTGGGGGTGCCTAGCCCCCCAGTCTTGCACCCACTGGCGAGGCTGGAGCAGTGCAGCAGGGGGGGTGTGGCCATGGAGGTGCTCCATCACAAGCTGGACCTCTTCTTCCACATTCTTTGCAGCGGGTGATGAAGATGAGGATGAGTCTGGTGAGGAGCGCCTGCCGTCCTGCTTCGACTACGTGATGCACTTCCTGACTGTCTTCTGGAAGGTGCTGTTTGCCTGTGTGCCCCCCACTGAGTACTGCAATGGCTGGGCCTGCTTCGTCGTCTCCATCCTCATCATCGGCATGCTCACAGCCATCATTGGTGACCTCGCCTCCCACTTCGGCTGCACCATCGGCCTCAAGGACTCGGTGACTGCCGTCGTGTTCGTAGCCTTCGGCACCTCCGTACCAGGTGGGGAGGCCATGGGGAGGGGATGGGTGGTCCTGAGAAGGTTGGGGTCTGTGTCCCAGCCTGGCCGGCAGCACACCTGAGCCTCCCTCATGCCCCAGGCATGAAGGGCTGCCCACTCCTCCCGTTGGACCCTGACGATCCCTCCTTCCCTCCTTCCCCTGCAGACACGTTCGCCAGCAAAGCTGCAGCCATCCAGGACGTGTATGCTGACGCCTCCATCAGCAACGTCACAGGCAGCAACGCCGTCAACGTCTTCCTGGGCATCGGGCTGGCGTGGTCTGTGGCGGCTATCTACTGGGCGTCACAGGGGCAGGAGTTCCAGGTGTCGGCCGGCACCCTGGCCTTCTCTGTCACCCTCTTCACCATCTTCGCCTTCATCTGCATCAGCGTCCTCCTCTACCGCCGGCGGCCCCACCTCGGGGGGGAGCTGGGCGGCCCCCGGGGCTGCAAACTGGCCACGACGTTGCTCTTCGTCAGCCTGTGGCTGCTGTACATCCTTTTCGCCACCCTGGAGGCCTATTGCTACATCAAGGGGTTTTAGGTGGTGGAGGGACGGTGCCACCGGGGGAGGGACCCCTCCTCCCATACCTCACCGGACACCGGTCCTGGGAGCGCGGTTCCACCAGGAGGGACGGCTGTCGGCCCGCCGCCTGGACAGTCAGACAGCTGGGCACCGGGACAGGCAAAACCATCACTGAACGCAAAAGAAATCCACAGAAACCACCCCAAAAATGATACAGAAGAAAAGAAAGCAACAATGGCAAGCGTCTACATAAACAAAACAAAGGAAGCCCAGCCACTGACCCCAGTCAATGAGATAAAGAAGTATCAGCCATTTCCCAAGGCCACCTTCCCCACAGGTTCTTGTTTCCTCTTCTCCAGAGCACCCCTCCACTGTACGGAGATGCTTTCTTGTTTTTACTCTTTGGGAATTGCAGAAGTCTGATAGGGATTTTCTTTTTTTTTTCTTTTGCTTACTGCTTTTTGGTTTGGGGGGGCACATGGCTTGATTTTTTTTTTTTTTAACTACTTAAACAGAAAAATGTTACAAGTTTAAAATCTAAAGCTTCAAGCTGCCGTCAGTGCTGGAGTTGAACGTGTGTATTTTTTGAAGCCACAAAAGACTATGACACTGTCAAAGAACTTTTTCACTCTCACAAGTTTCCTCCCCCACCTCCGTCCATTTCTTTCTTTTTTAAGAGCATCACGGGACTGATATATTTTTAATACAAACACACACATACACGTACACACACATGAGTTCAGTGACGAAGGCTGGAGCATGTAGCATCTCAATCACCTGCCTGGGCTAAGAAAAAAAAGGAGGAAAAAAAAAAAACAACTCTCTAATATAATACGTATCATGTATATTTTGACTATGGCATTTCTCTTTGTATAATTAACTTTAAGCTTGTGGTACTGCAGGGAGAGAAAATGATGTTCATTTATGAGTGGTAAGGAAACAAACAGCTGCACAGACACAGCCTGCCGGGGGGTGGGGGGACTGGGGGGCTGCCATGAGCTCCCGGGATGGCGGCGGAGCACAGCCCTTCCCGGCAGGGCAGTGAGCAGTCCTTGCTGGGTGTGGGAGTGGATCTCCGTGGGTGGAGTGCAGCTCTGGTGTACCCGTGCCAGCAGGAAGACTCCAGGTGACTCCCAGAGCTCTCTCAGCATTGGCCTTCCAGGCTGAGTTTGGGTTGAAACACACAGGTTTGCAAACAGGAGCGGGGTCCCTGGCCCCATCTGCTACCTGCCGTGTGTGGCATCGACTCCCCGCCGCCTCGGTGCCACCCAGCTCCAGAGCAAGCCACACCAAAACAGCAGAGAAATAAATGCAGGCTGGCAGAGGGCGACAGGGGAGCGTAGGGAGGGGAGCGCAGGGAGCGTGCTGGTGCCGCGCGGCGTGCCCTGCCCTGAGCTGCCCCACGGCTGCTGGTCCACCTGGAGCTCGCAGCCCCATGGCTCACGGGCAGGCTTCAAAACTGCTGCCCCCGGAGCCCTGCGTCATCCCTAGTACCTCCCAGGACAGCCAGCCAGGCAGAAGGTCACCTTTTCATCTGAAGTGCATTTCTTTTTAAGAAAAAAAAAAAAAAAAAAAAAAAAAACAAACAAAGAAAAAAAAAAAAAACAGCAAAGACAAACAAACAAAAAGAGTATGTCATGAATTACATCAGTGGCTGCAAATTGAAATGTTGGGTTGGTAATAAAATTAAATAAAACCTATACCTATAAACAGTGCTATCTATAAACATATTTCTTAACTGAGAGACCTGGAAGAGGTTGTTAAAACCTCGCTTTTTTAAAAAGTGTTTCCAAGAGGAAGATAATTTCTTCTATCAGGAAACAGGTGCTGCAAAGGGAAACATGTTCTTGCTGAATTTCATTGGCATAAGCCAAGCCCAGGCAGTCAGCATGCAAAGGAGGGGCTGGCACAGGAGCTGTCTGCTTGCTGGAGTGCTTTCTGCTGCCCCAGGAGGTGGGGAGATGATGTCTGGAGGTGAGGGAACAAGGTGCTCATGGACAAAGCAAGGGTATCATTACAGCAGGAATAGATGAGGGTGACAGTGGTCCTTAAAACACAGATGAAATATTTATTTTCATACAAAAGGTTTATCAAATATCTCTCTATATAAATTTGTATAAGCGTACGGCAGAGAAGAAGGATCCTCCTCATGGAGCAGCAGGAGCTTTGCTGGTGGAAGCACTCAGTGCGTGAAAGCCCCTGGGTTTGACACCAAGAAGCACCCAGCCTTCTGCCTGCTCGTCCTCCCTTCCCTGTAGCTTTTGGGGAAAGGCATAAGAAAGCCGGGCAGGAAATCCCGAGGCCAGTCTCCTGCTGAGCTTGCTGGCTGTTCTGACCTTCGTGCCAGCAGCCACCGAGCAGCTTCTGCTGACATCAGCCACCACCCCTGCTGCCATCCGGGCTGGGAGCCCTGATCACAGAAGTGTGGCATCGAAAAAAAAAGTTAAAAAGCCCCCAGAATGATCTCTGGGTGTGAGGGGGGGTGTTTAAGGTGCAGATCTCAAGGAGATTGTGTTATCATTGCTGTTTTAATTTGGACATGTTGAGTCTGTTGAGTTCTGATTTTAACCATACCAGCTCACCCATTCCTGGCTAAAACCCGGGCATGGGGAGCTGCAGTGCTGTTGTTCTGTTGCTTGTGCTGTATCAGTCATGTGCTTTTCATCTGCAGCTTTCTTAGCCTCACTTTGTGGGAATGGGTGCAGGGGGACGAGCATCTGTGATTGCCAATTGCATGGTGACTTTGGTGCCCTCGATGCACTGTGGAGATCTGTGCCAAGCTGACAACTTCAGTGGAGTGTTTATTTTACTTTCCTTTTTTACTTCATTAAAAAATATGCAAGCTAAAAAAAAAAAAAACACACACACAAAAAAAACCCACAAGTGTGGTGCCTTTGGGGATTTGTTTTTGCTGACGCTTTTATGTTTTATTTTTGGTCTGTGTGCTTGCATCTGGGCAGGTGCCTGGACGCTGCCGCTCGCCCTGCCTGGTTTGCTCCCCCCGCCGGCTGGCTGGGTTTTGCTGGGAGGACCCTGCAGCAGCTGTACCCTCAATGCTCTGCAGAGAGGAGCTTTTGCTGCTCCATTCTCCTTGCTGCTGCTCCTTCCTCTTTGCTGCTTCTGGCAGCTTCCTATCACAGCCTGCAATAAACCCTGCTCTCCTCTCGACAGCCCTCTTGCTTTGCCACATGCTTACCTTTCATCCCTGGGGTGCTGGGGGGACGGGGGCGAGGGCGGCATGCCCAGGGCTCACCACCTCCCTGCAGCTCAGCTGCAGGCTCTTCCCATGCTCCATGTATGGTTCCCAGGGTAACCCCAGGCACGTCAGGGGCAGCAAAGGAAGCCTGCGGGGATGTGTACTCTTGCTAACAGAAAATGAGCCATGCCTTGGACTTCAGTGAATGGGCTGGGTGCGTGGGGGTGTTCGAGCCGCCTTCATGCCTGGGTAGATGCCACTGCTGTGCAGAAGCATCCCGGTCCCCACAGGTGCTGAGGATTAGGTCTGGAACCTAAGGATGCCACCCCAGAGAGAGCTGGGTTGAGTGAGAGGAGACAGCAGGCATGAGGAACCGGGTGCGGCACACAGCTAAGAACTGAAAGGCTGTTAGACCTGTTGAGTGAAGGCTTTAAACCTTCGGGCTTTAAACCTTCGGGGAAGAGGGCATTTGCAGCTCTCAGTTGGGTTTTGTTACCTTTTTGATAAAAAAAACATCGTCATTACTTTTCCGGGCAAGCATGAATCAATTCTACACCCCAAAATATTCTGTGATTCATGTTTCCTGTGATCCCACAGCTGTGGCTCCTGGACTGACTTGTAAGCCACTTACCCCTGGTATCAGAGGACCCCTCCACCCTCCATCCCAAAGAAGCAAAGCTGCTTCACCCCATGGCACCATCTGCAAGAAGAAGCCACCACCAGCTGCGTGTGCCACCGGGGGCTTCAATCACCTTGGCCCAGCACTGTGGTGGGATGACGATGACCCTCATGCCTTCCCCAGCAGAGCACTTTGTGTTGGGAAGGCGTTTTGGAGGCCACGCAGTACTGCAGTAGCTCACACTGGTGAGATAAAATGTAGGCAGCAAGACTTTGGGGGACTCTCTCCTCCTTGGGGAACTTCAGAAGCCACCTGGACATGGCCCTGGGTGTCCCCGCTGGAGCAGGGGTTGGAGCAGATGGACCCAGAGGCCCCTGCCAATCTCAAGCACTCTGATTTTGTGAGCAACCATCATCCCGTTCTCAGAACTGTGACAGGACAGAGCCATAGTAACAGCAGGGCATACAGTCAGGCTTGAACATGACACCATTCCTAGTTTCAGCCCATCCTCGGTCACTTTTCGAGTGTGTGGTGTTACATGGCTGCAGGTAATCCCTCATTCACCTGGAATTGCTTTGGGGGTAGGCGGAGGAGGAAGTTTTTTGGGTTATTTCAGTCAGGGAATGGTCGCAGCAGTGACCTTGGTGTAAGAACTAGCTCACGCAAAAGGGAGCAGCAGTTGCTCAGCCCTGGCCACAAGATGAAAAGCACTTGTCACCAAGAATAACCTCTCTAGTATGATATGGAAAAAAATGTTTTTAATGACCATTGTCATCATGTGTGCATGTGCCAGAGGCAGCCTGCTTGTTACCAGTGATGTTATTTGTGACTCGCCTCCACAGGGGGTGGGGACGAAGGGCCTCCCAGTATTTCAGTGAGCTATTTGAAATATCCAGATAATTAGCACCATGAGTAAACAGCTCACTAATATTAACACCATCAGGAGTTTTACCCCCAGCACACACCCCTCTGCCTTCCCTCCACCCAGGGACCCGTGCTTTGCCCCAGGCAGTGGCTGGGCTGCGGTGTGCGCAGCATGGTGTTCTCATCACAGCCCCCTGGGCTGGGCCACCAGCTTACACGGGTCAGCAGCAGACAAGCGTGGCTAGCTCTGGGTGCTTGGTTGAAATCCACACCCTGCCTCAGCTAGGCCAACTGTAGGACTTCAAAGCCACCTCAGGGACAGCTCTCTCCACATGCTCCTCCTTCCTCTCCTCAGGGAAAACCCAGACATGCCTCCAAGAAACCATGGCTTCAGCTTGGAGATGGAACCTGCAGGTATGACTGGAGGATGCTGAGTTCATCAGGCATTTGTGCTGCACTTACATCTGAGGATGCACCGATGTCCCAGGGTGCCACTGCTGTTGCTGCTTACATGGTGAGCTGAGTGGTAGTTGTGGCTGAAGGAAAAACCATGACCTATCTACTCGTCATTGCTGGGAGTGCACTCAGAGACTGGCCTAGTTTGAGGAATGCAATAAAAAATAACACAGGTCTAGGAAGTTAAAATTAGTATGACATCTAGGTGAATCAAAGAAATAAACCCTCCAAGCAAGATTTTATTCTTTTAGGCTCTAAGTCGTGAAGTTATAAACACATTATTGGGATGATCTCTCTGCTGTTTCAGAAAATAGGCTTGCATTACAGGAACACTGATCCCATTTTGTGAGAACAATTTGCACACAGCTTGGGTGCATGGAAAAGATGCAGGAGAAGATCTCAACACTAAAGCGCAAACAGGGCCCTCCAAAGGTCCCGTGGGCATCTCCCTAGCACTAAGGCATTCTGTAGAGCCCATCCACCACACCAGTTGTTCAATAAGCTCTTAAAAATGTAGCAAAAGGAGTTCTGTTGCCTCCTCTCCTTCAGTAGCTTATTGCACAGAAAGTAACAGCAAACCTAAATGGTGTTCTTTTGCCCTGACCATTTTTTTCCTTCTTGTTTTATTCACAGTGGCTCGGAAAACTGTTGATTACTATCCCTCTCATAAGAGCACTTGGTGCGTGAGAAAGCCTTCCACGTTATCCCCTTTCCCCTCTTTCAGCTTCTCAGCAGTCATTGCTGCTGGAATGCTGCCTGCTGGGTCCTGTTTTGTGTTCATGGGCCCACTCCAGGACTCTCATGGCAGGTCATCGCATGCTTCTCCGCTGAAACTCATCCTGTTGACTTGGGCTGTTTCTTCAACCTATCAAGCATTCTGGTCCTACCCTTCACAAGTACTCACAGCTCCTCCCAGCCAGATGTCACCAGGACGTTGTATAGCAAATTTCCTAAAGCTGATGAAAATACTGAATAGACCTGGACCCTGGACAGACACTCGAAAGGCTTCCCCAGGAAGCTCTCTGACTTTGACATCGAGCTCAATGTATTGTGAGTCTAAAAAAGCTGCATCTCCTCAGCTCGCTTATGAGAATGTCTTCTGGGACAGTGCCAGAAGCCTTACCAAAGTCAAGATATATCACATCCAGTGCTGACCCCCAGCAATAAGGCCAGTTATCTTGTCAAAGAATGGAATGAAATAGGTTTGATACGATTTGTCCTCAGCAAAACAGAAGAGATCCATTCCAGCCGTTTTTCACAGACTTGTACATCTGTCCAGGTGATTAGGGAATAACTGTTCAGTACCTCACTGTTACAGGTTTTCACATAGAGACATCATTAGAATACCAAGTCTATAATGCCCTGTTTTTCATCACCTCTAGCTAGGTGACATTGTCTTGTCATCCTTAAGTCCTCTGGGATCTCATATGTATTCTACAATGCTCCAAAACCCATCCCATGTGAGTCAGAAATACTTGGGCCAGTCTCTGAGTTTTCCAGAATGATCTTCATCAGCTCCTGCTGCCATTCTCCTCAATGATCCAAATGTCATTTACCTTGCTTTCTCCTCCTCATTTGGGGGGTGGTGTGTGCCATGCTCTTTTCTCCTTAATAAAATTAAGAATAGGGCCAGAATTATTTTATTTCTGAACAGTGAGTAAAGCAGGCTTTAAAGGCTCTGCCTGTCCTTAAGTCACTGTTTCATGTCACCTTCCATGTTGTAACAAACTTTGCCTTCTCCCTCCACGTTTTTAGATCATGTGCTGGTTACAGGTATTTTTAGGCTTCAGCCTGCCCTCTCATGCCATTGCTCTATTCGGAGTCTTAGGTAAACTCCCTTCTTTCAGTGCTGTGTTCTTCCTTTTCAAGTTCCAGGATGTTAAAGAGCTCCTCACAGGTAAAGACCCTTTATTGGTCTCCATCCATGCTCCCTTCATTTCCTGTACTGCAGGATAGTTTCTTATCAGGGCTTTGACCCCTGCCCTTGTATCAGTTCTCTGAACCCTTTTATCCTTTAGGACAGCTATGGAGAGATCCTGCCCCCGCCAGTTTCCTCAATTCATTGATATTTGCTATTTTATTTTTTTCCAGTTAAAGTACTTTAACTCATTCTACAAAGGGCTGGACTTCAGCTGCATTTCAAGCAGAAAAAGCTTGCAACAAAGCAACTTGAAAAAATCCTAACGGCTAGGGAGATGCAAAAATGCACGTTCATGTGGGACTGCAGGTGACCAGATCCAGCCTCAGCCACCTTCATACAGCTTTATCTGTTACAACCTGCCAGCTCACAGCAAGAACATCCAAGACGCTTCAGAAATAGCTCCGTCCCTTCAGCCAAATGTTGTGTCAGCTCTTTCCTGACATAGTGAAGTCAGCAGGGATCACTTGAGTAGTCCCAGCCAAAATCATGAGACAGCAATGGCACTCTGTGCTATGCAAAGCCAGAGCGTTACCCCATAATGGGACGTGGGATATTCGGGCGCTGCAGTTTGTACTGCCTGAAGCACAGAACTGAGGTGCTACAGAACTCATTTCAGCAAACCAAGGATGAAGGTCGCACACAGTTCCAAGTCCTGCATCTGCACATCAACAAGTGATACGTTAAGGGTCTGTCACCAGGGCCCTGCCCTTGAGGGCCTGTCCTCACAGCTAAGCACGCAGTGAGGCTGTGGTTCCTCTGCCTGAGCCGAGAGCCAAACACTGCCAGCCCAGCCCCAACGTGGTGAAAGAACAGCACAACACTGCTTTTACGGGAGGTGGGGATGGAGGTCTGTGCTTCAGCACACAGCACAGAGCTGGCGTTGTTCTCCAAACGAAAGCTAGACACCCCCTGGTGTGCCCAGGCAAGGCACCTCTAAAATTACAAACAGCCATTAAAATCACTGAGCGGGGCCACAGACACAGAGCAGCAAAAAGCATCACTGCTTGTGGGCCAGCCAGCCTCAGGTTTTCTGGCAAACACCCCTTAGAAAATATTTGGTGTTGTATTCCAAGATCCCAAGGTGCTGTTTTTTAAAACCCAGGTGTTCTCCAAACTAAGGAGCACCACTTCTGCAGATCCTGCTGTCCAATTTAACAGCAGCTTTTGGGAGGTTGCCAAGTGACCTTGCCCAAAATGGCTTGTAAGGGCTGGCTGCTGAGAAGTCAGAAGGTCGGCCTTCTGCGCAGGGATGTCACTACTAATGTCAAAGATGAGGGGGAAGGAGGTGGGGGAGGAAGAAGAGTCTTCTGGCAATATCACTGCTGGAGGCAGAGGCAGAAGCAAGCTCTCTGCGGCAATTTTGACTTGCTTATGGAATTACTGCACTGCCAGGGAAAGATGAAGGCCTCTCAGAGTGGCATGACCTCAGAAAGTGGAAGAACAGCCAAAGAATTACTCTTTTTTAAAGAATTCCTTTTCTATTTTTAATTCTGTAAGTCTTGTAGAACTCCAGAGATGACATCTACTGCTTTTCCTTAAGCCCCAAAACTTGTTACCTTGGTAATACAAAATCAGCTTAGTTTTCCAGTTTATTCCAAACAAACCCACATTGGCTGTCACTCCCCCTCGCATTTTCTCCTAAAAGTTTGCAGCGCTTTCACCATTTAACTTGCATCTAAGGACAGCAGTTTGGACAGCCCCTCCTCATGCAGTGATGCACCAAGTCTCCAACATGAGAAGGAATGAGGAGATGTGAGATGCGGTGCCTGTCTTCTGCCCCTGGTTTAGGGATCTCGGTGCTCCGAGATCCAAC
Source organism: Alectura lathami (assembly GCA_013399715.1). Classification (NCBI taxonomy): domain Eukaryota; kingdom Metazoa; phylum Chordata; class Aves; order Galliformes; family Megapodiidae; genus Alectura; species Alectura lathami. The sequence goes on from VXAV01007887.1 coordinate 12,352, forward strand.
TTTGCTGCGGGTGCCACCTTTGGAGATCATCTCCTCTCTGCCACTGGAGCTTCAGGGCCACTTGAAGTAGCCTGGGCAGATTCAGCTGTCATCAAGCCACAGAAGAGAGCATTCTGGTGCATGTTTTAATTCATCCTGGAGGCTTACACACAGGAGAGAAGCATCCTCAGGGCCTCAGATCCAGTCAAAGACTGAGGTCTGACTCTGGGAGAAGGAAAGCCCACTTCCCCCTCCTTTGGCACTGTATAAGTAACAGAACATTATGTGAAAGAAACGTGAGCTCTAGAAATCGATATTCAACAAGAAACGACCAAAAGACATTAGAGCAAAAGTTATCTATTTTATTACAAAACCAAAATCAAACAGATGCCTTTCAATCTACAAACAATGCCATAGGCAGAAACGTGCTGGGGCAGGAGAAGTTCAGTACAAACTTAGGCCATGGAAAGCAGTGCCTTCACCCGAATGAATCCCACCATAATGCAGCTCCCTCCAACACACCACGTCCTTGGAGGATCAGCAATAAAAGGAAGGGGTTTTGCTTCTGGCAGGAAGAGCAGATGACTTGCACTGTGGAGCCCTGGTTCTCTTCTCAGTCCCAGCTGTTCTCAGCTAACATTCAGAGCAGAGCTGGAGAGGCCCAGGAGGTCTTGCAGGATGAGGAGAGATATCCAGGGTCTGCTTCCAGGCACAGGAAGCACCTTCCAGACACCACCCCTGCCCCAGCTTCAGTAGGTTGCTACTGATGCAAGGCAAAGCAGAACATGCTTGCCAATGCCAGATAAGGACGTGTTTGGCCTGGCAGCCAGGGGGACCGGCAAGAAAAGCAGCAAGGGAAGAGGGGAGCTGAGGCATTGCTCAGTTCTGATGAGTACAAACTGTTTGGACAGCTCACTGGGTGGGTTACGTGAATGAGGGGCAGTACTGTCTGAGGGAGCTTCCAACACACAAACCCTGAACAAGTAACCTAACGTGTGTCCAGGCACCAAGCAAATGCTGCCATAAGCTGCTCAGAGGCCTGTGCAAGCTCAAAGGCAGGATGCTGGCACTTGACTCCTCCCATGAAAATAAAGGGAGGAGCAACATAACGCTTGGCCCCCCATCCATCCATCAAGTCTGCACAAACGTAACAACACCAATACCCACCAACACCAAGGCTAACATCAACAGCCAACCCTCGTTTGGCTTCCTTGAAGAATGACTCAATTTTAATTGCAAACTACATGTGAACGCAGGCCTTTTAGAGGGGAAGAATGCAAGGATGAGAAAAAGGTCTGCAGAAGGAAATTAATGTGACAGGCAGCAGCACCAGTTGGCTGGTTTACTGACATTTCCAGGTGAAAAGATGCAGTAACTTTTAGCAGCTCTGCACTCCCCCTGCAATCTTGTGGTGGCACTGCTTGCCCCCAGCAGCTGGATGACAGAGATCCTATAGGCATCCAACTGCCTGCATTTGCTGGATGTAGCTATGTATAAAAAAAAAAAAAAAAGAAAAACCAAAACCAAACCAAAACACCAACCAGCAGCCAGAGCTTTCAATTCCTAAAACTAGCATATAAAGACAAGGAAAGGTTTTTTTTTTTCTTTCTATACAGTCAGGTTCATTCTTCACTCCTACAATAGGAATAACAAGTGATGGAAACATTTCTAACTATACACTAAACCAAATCATTCCAACACACAAAAGATGTATTCTGGGAATTTAAAAAGAGAAGATGCAATTGAGAAGATGGGAGCTTGCAGTCCAGAAAGGCACATACATTGTATGTGAGGAACCATGAAGATCCAACTGCAGGATCTGCTCGTTTTTGTTTTTTTTTTTAAACATGATGGTGGTATAATGTACATTTCAGAGACACCAGAGGTGTTTTCCACCATATCAAATGCTTTAATCAGCTCCAATCTACTTCCCAGGAAAGAGTTATTATTGCTATTAAATTGTTATTTCAAGAAAGCTCGTTATTCTTTAATTACTTTCCATTTTGGCAACAAGGCACTAACTTACTGCATCAGGACAGTCCTGCTGTGATGTGTCTATCTCATGTTATCAGGGTGATACCTCATGCCACAGAGTGAGGATGCTGTGTTGCAAAGTCTTTTACCACAGCAGCAAAGCCTCAAGGGACAAGCCCACCTTCTACAATTACACAATGCTTCTACAAGCGATTGGTGGCGTGATCTCGTATCAGCATGGCACGATGTCATCTCTGACTACAGGTTCCTGGTCCAGAAACGAGTGGCACAGACATTGCTAAGACTGAAGCGGGAAGTTGCTCAGAACATCCCCTGTGAATGGGCAAGCGCTGCTGGAGGCTGAAAATGCACAAAGCAAAGCAAAACAGAGTGTGTCCCATCACACTCTGCCCCAAATCAGGACAGCTGATCTGCTGACTTTGCAGCAGCATCTGACTGAGATTAAGTAGGCAACAACTTTGAAAAAAATGCCGGCGGTTGGGACAGCTCTCGTGGCCTCCAGGAGCACCAGGTTCCTCAACCCATGCCTTCACTGTTACTGAAATGTGCCACTGGAGTACAAAAACACAGGAGGTACTGATACCAGAGAATTAGGTGAAGTGGGTACTGTAAGCAAGACAGGCTCTCCCCTGTGCAGGATTGAAGCTTGGGATTCACAGCCACCAAAGACAAGAACAGTCGTTGCAGACAACCCTGTACAAGCGAGCACAGCCCAAGCTGCAGAGCTGAAACAAGTAAACCAGGCTCCCGGGCACCAGCAGCACGATTGTGTCTTTCTGCACTGAGCAACACGTTCTTTGCTCTCCAGCAAAGCAACAGGCAGGCTGATGCTGCTTCTAGCAGGCTTCTTAGTGTTTTTATTCTTTACTTCATACAGATGAACATTTTGTCAGAGAAGATGCATGACGTCACTCTGCTGACTCTACTGGGTCTACAGCTTCTGTGTCCTTCCGACAGCGTTAGATTCCCAGGACATGGCACATCTTTGCTAAGCATGTCTTCTGAGCCTGGATAGCAATGCGCTTGCAATTCCTTTCTGCCCAGTTTGCAACAGGTGCAGAAACTTTTGTATTTCCTTAATACGACCCTTTCCTATCCCTACTTTAAAGCAGCTTTGCAGCACGCAGCTACTGAGGTGAAATCTGTGCTCCCTCAAAAGCCTTGATGCCTATGAGTTGCACAGGGCTGTACAGTAGGAACAGAGGAGTTCCCAAGAAGTATTTGGTATGTGGGGCACTGTGTGCACAAGTCACGCTGATATGCTTACTCCTTTGTGCACGGGGAGATCTGTTTGCAACTGTATGATGGATCGGTGGCAGAAATGAATGCATTACTGTAATCCATTAAATGCAAGGTGTCCCTCTAGCCCTAACAGCCTTCAGAAGCAAAGGGAGGAACAGAACAGTGACTCCAACCCCTGTACAAGACAACTGTACAATTTACATACATATTTATATACAGTATATAAAATTCTCTTTCTTCGAGTCCCAGTGAACTCAATTTTAAGTCATCAGTAGCTGTTCCAATTTTAAAAAGTCATGATCCCATTTCCCCCCACTCTCCAAAGTATTAGATAATGGCATTGAAAAGAAATTAAAAACAAACCCAAACCAACTATTAGAAAGTGCAAACGTTCTGGGTGCCGCTTCTGCTACGTTGGATGTTGCTGATGCTGCATGCTTGCTCACAAGAAGCAAGGTGTCTGTCTATCCATCGCTGCATCTTTCCTTCCCTTGGGTTGGCTCCTGCCTTCCCTTCCTGTCTTCTGCTGCTACACCAGGCGGCCTACTGAAAAGGGTGGGAAAAAAAAGTCAAAACAGAAGCAGGGAAAGTGAGGAAAAAAGGCAAATTAAAACCAAAATGGCTCCCAGATGAAGTAAGATACAGTACAGTTCTGCTGCAGCCATGGCCCCGCAAGGCTGAGATCTCAAGTAAGCTGTGAGGCTGAAAACAACACGGGGCTAATGAGACAGCCTTGCTGAAAAAAGTGTTGACTGAGTCACACACAGCCCTAGGGACAGATATATTTTTAAACATAAGCCACCACTTTCCTTTCCCTCCCTGGAAACGGGCAGGCAGTCTGGGCAAAACACTGGTCTCTCCCTCCACCCCTCCCACTGTGGCGGTTGATGCAGAACCCCACCACCGCAAGGCTGCCCTGCGACCAGCTGCCCCAGAGTCACAGCCTAGGCAGGCAAGCAGGAGGAAGACATTCAAGATCTGTCCCCATCTCTGCAACAGCAAAATACAGCAGTTCCCCTGCTTAGCTGTTCTTCCAGACCTGCCTGCATCATGCCCTCTGAAGTCTACCAGGCTGATGAACCTGGGTGTCCTAGGGGATGGTGCGGGGGTGCTGCTTAGCGAGTCAGATGTGCACACCCCCATGTTCCTCTCTTCAGAGAGCTTTTTCTATGTCCCTCATGAAAGGTTCTTATGAACCTTTCTTATTCTTTTACGGGATTAGAACAAGCACTCTTTGTGGATTAACTACAGTGAAAACACGTTGAAGAGAGGGCAGAAGTATGGACTTGCTTTTCAGAAAGGAGAAAGGTTACCAGACAAGCCTCACTGGGTCCAGTGCTAATTGACACACCCTGCCAAGTGGGGGTTTGTTAAATTGTTAAATGCCAAAATTACTCCAAACTGTCATAACCGAATCTGACTACACAGCTTTGCAAAAGGCTCCCCGAGTGCTCAACGAACTGGTCACAACAACAGCAGACTGACTTCAATGTGTAGAGGACCTGCCCTACACTTAGGGCTCCAAGTGACTAGGAAAGAGGTTAAAACTGTAGCACATGATTTTTGGAATGCCTCTTCTCAGCTTTTAGTGGCAAACAAAAAACAAATACATACTCAGAACTGAGGACACACAAGGAAACATCACTGTATCTATGCATAAGGCTTAGCTCAGCCTTATATTTAGTTCCCTGTTCAGTCCATCTCAAAGGGAACACAGAACAGGACTAGATAAGGCACCCAAAGAGGTGAGAAGGATAGTAATAGGTACAGGAAGATTTGTGTAACTGAGCAAATACATAGCCTAGAGCTTTTCAACATGGCATGGGGTCTAACCAGACATATACTGGAGGGCTATAAAACCAGTGATGGGAGAGCTGCTCACTGCTTCTCATGACACAAATCGAGTAGCACCCAATGGAGCCATGAGGCAGCAGGTCCGAAAGGAAAGCAAGCAGAAGTTGTTCTTCACACCTCATCAAATGGCGCAGTTCACTGCCACCAAGCACAGAGGAGAGCAGACATTAACTGGGACTGCGAAGAAACTTTTATGGGAACATGTCCCTGAAGTCATACAGCGTGACCACAACTAATCTCCTAGAAGCAGGGAGAACAAGGCTAGGAGAGTGTTCTTGCTGTACCCTGTTCTAATCCCTTAGCCAGGTGCTGTCTGCCACAGCTGAAGGCACGGTGCTGGACTTGAAGCTGATGCAGTAGGCTTGTGCTTTATTATGTTCACGCTTCTTGGGGACAACTCTGGCTTCCAGTTGTTTATGAATTGCAATTTGCGAACACAGGAGATCAGGGGAGCACGATTTTGGGACACACAGTTATCACAGAATAAAAAGTAATCAAATATTTTGACAAAATACTCACTGAAAGGGTTAAGGCCTTGTCTTTTTCCACTGGGGAAACTGCTCATGCTACCTGTAAAATCCAAGAACCATGTTAAAGGCAAAAGTGCCATGGCATGACCAAGGAGCATCCCCCCTGCTGGCAGGGCAGGCTCAAAGGAGCTCCTCCTTTATGGGCGCACACATGGCAAGTCCTGCCTCCTCAAGATTCACATGCAAGAGTCAGACCTAAATGCTTGACGCAGCAGATGCTGAACTCCTGGTGGTGTAGTATCTGAACAACGTGAGATGCAGAGATTTGGCGTGAGCAAAAAAAAGCAACAATTACAAAGTTAAAATAAACTCTGGAAAGAGGAAGAAGAAAGGAAAGATGCAAGTAGTGGCATGAAGTTTCCCCAAACAGTCTTTGCTATGAAATGAAAGATCTGAACTCGTATCTGGCAGAAGGGCAGGGACAGACTGCACAGTTACAACTGTCACAAGATATAGGCACATGCTCCCCACACCAGATGGAGCTAATGGCAAGCTCTTTCACCTCTACAATAAACCAGTTCCCACCATGTGCTGGGCACAGACAGCTCAGTGACTGCAGGAGCTGAGCACTGTTCAGTATGTTACAGTTCCCACCAGCTGCATGGCCTGGATTTCAGACCAGGGTCATCAGCTAGAAATGGAAACTCCTGCTCCCAGCCAGAAGAAGGTTGCCACTCAGTTCTGGCCAGGCTGAAATCTTTGATTTGTGTGTGCAGCTAAGTTAATGTGCAAAGTAAGGTGTGCAATGAAGTGACTTAACCTGCACCGCTAATACAGGCGCTCACACCTGAAGAGAACTTCTCTCTGTGCAAAAGAAAGATGAGCAGAAATGTAGCGACAGGGTGGGAGAGCAAGGGAACTGCAGGAAGACATGCTGCACCCTGACAAGGAAAAGAGACGGGGAGAGAAAGGCAGCAGCTGCATTTAAAATGGATCGCTAAGCAAAACCTTTTGGCTTTAAAAATTGTTAATAAGAGGAACTGTATTAACACAGTAAGTGATTTCAAGGCCCCCGAACGCCAGCCTCGTCTCAGCCATCTGCCCTGGCAAGATCAGAGGGACCGCTGTTAGCTTATTCCTGTGCCTGTACATAAAAAGCAGGGCTCCATTGCCAAGAGGCAGATTCTTCCAGAGCTAATTGGGACTCACCCAGGGGCCTGGCAATAAAAACACAGGCCCTTTACGAGCCGCTGCATCCTCAGGCAGCCGTTCCCCTAGAGGGTGCTGCTCGGCCATGCACGGCCCCGCTCCATCGCGTCCCTTCGCCTTCAGCCTACCTGCAGCTAAAGCCTCACTCCCTAGGGTCCATGCTCACCGTGTGTCAGCAGCTGTATGTTCACATGTGGCTGAAGGCTGGCTCCAGCAGCTCTCACAGGTTTACATCCCCCCATCCCCAAACTGAAACAGGCGATGTCTTTTGTGCCATGTACTCAGTCCCCTTCTCATTTTGCAGGGAAATTAACAGTACCATAAAGCTGATCACTTTTCACTCCAAAAGCAGAGGATACCATCTTCAGTGGGCTGCCTTCAGTATAAAACCAGGCCAGTAAGTGTAGCTACACAGAAGAGAAACCCCCTCAGATTAATACTGTAACGAACATAAAGTTGAAATGAAAGAGAGGAAGGTATACGGCAGATGGTGACAGCAGGTAAAGAAAGTGCACCTGGGAAGCCCTTGGGTATTGCAGGGTAACATCCCAGCACTCAGTAAGTTTCACAATGCAAAGTATTTGCTCAGCCTCACAAGTACACTATTTTGGGTAATAATTCTACCTACAGCGTATTAGTCCAGATGTCTTTCAAAAGGAAGAGCCCCAAGGAAACCCCAGCAGTGTTTTACAGGTAGAAATAATTTCTCTGGTTTACTGTGCAAACCTCTCACCTTTGATAGGGGAGAAACACGCTCTCAGGAGGCTTATGTCAGCACAATGCTGATGCCCAGATTGGTACTAACCCTCAGGATTAAAGATGACAAACTACAGCATCCCTGCCGAACTCCACAGGGGGAATATCTGAGCAAGGCAAACAAAACCAAGCACTGAGCTGGTGGAGTTTGTTTACATTCTAATCTACATCTAATTTCAGTTAGATGCACTCTGAATTTCAGTTTTATTAACTCAGTCTCTACCAAGCTGCATTCAGCAAGTGGTGTTTTATGGTTTTCTCATGGATTCTCAGACTGTCGTCAGCTTCCTACCATCATCAGTTCAGAGGCCTTTCTGAGATGACCACTCCTTGTGACCTGTTCCCACACAACCGCTTCCCTAAGTGATGGACTATCTTCATTCCCAGAGGTCTCCCAAGCACAAAGAGAATCAGTCACTTCTGCAGATACCAGTTACAAGAGTCTCAAACACCACTGAATTAATTCAGCTGTTTACACTGTCCCTTATTTTTCCTCCTTTCTGTAATATTTACTTAGCTCCAGTGGAAAGTGATATGCTGTTCAATCAACCCACCCCCTTTTTAATGAAGACATTTTGATTTTGTTCCTGAATTGTGCTGTGGGCAGACAGTTGCTGGGTCCCACCCCAGAAGCCCTCGTGGCCTGTGAAGTGCACTCTGACAAGCCCTTGGATGGCAAAGCAATCGCAGGACCTGAACTGGCAGAAGGAAACTTCCTGTCACCTGGCTGAGGGACATTTCTTTGCTGCTTAATTCCTTAGCTTCTCTTTGGGCATGCACAAAATGCTGACTTTGTCTTCTGAACCTGGAGGAATATAGAGGTGAAACTGAACTCCAGCACTTCACAGCCAGCACAGCTCATGTAAGCCTTGCCCAGAGCTACAGCTCTCCTCTCTGAGATCACTGGACTCCAGTCAGTCTTGGGCTCAGGAACTGCAGCAAAGCTTTGCAGTGTGTCTCTCTCTTCTCAGGGACCCTGTCTTTTGACTAATGCACAGAGCTAAATTTGTTCTTTGATCACAGATGGTTCCTCCTTTAACTCAGGCTGTGCAGACTGCACTGATGAATGCTAACTTTAAACAGGTTGTGGATCAGTCTGTTTTTGTTCCACAGTTCCTCCAACAATCCCAGATCAAATGAGGGCAAAGACGATTTGTGGCATACTCTGAGCTAACAAGCCCTCTCTGCCCATCTTGCCCCAGCTGAAGATATCATCTGCAGGCTTCTGCAAAGCCCTCAAAGGCTGGCTTTTGTGGCAACCCCATTCTGAGCGCCAGGAATGACACACCTCCACCAGAACTGCCCCTCATAGGAACACATCTGTTGTAAGCAGAGGGACGAGAGCTGTGCCAAGAGGCCACCAGACCTAGTGGATTTCCCAGCAGCTTTCTGGGTCGTCGTAAGGATGGAGAAGAGGAACGGCTGCTGGCTGACTGGGCAGATACTGTCCTCACTGGAGGATCCCTGGCTGGCTGCACCCACATATTAGGTGACCACAGGGATCAAGAACCTGCTGAGGAGAGGAAGAAGGACAGAACTATGCATCTCAGACAGATTTGAAAGAACTCAGATACAGGCTTATCCTTACAAACATCACAGATGAATCCTCCCACGTAAATCTTACTCGTTTAGTTTACCTGTTACCCATGAGGCATGTAACAGTGCTGATTATCTACGTCCTGTGCTTTCACCAAGCAACACTATTGGCATGTTTGGATGGAACTGGACACAAAAAAAAATAAAAAAAACATGACGAAAATATAGAAGCCTTAACATTTGCTATTCTTACCACCCCAAACCCTACAAAATTTGTAATTTAAGTTTTATTTTCAAAGTCAGTGCAAGTGTTCAATTTACCTAGGAAGAGGCACACTCAGCTGGAATGACAAGCCACCTTGTTCTAGTCCTTATGCTGCTGGATAGCAACCACGATTTGGAACATCTGAGGCAAGTTCATTAGTAATGAAGGATATCAAGGGGAAATGATTACTTTCCTTGCCTTCCTCAAGCCCTTCTCTATCCAAATCCAGACCAGAAAAACCTTTCTAACAAAGTTTTTGTTGAAACAAGCATTTCCTTCAAAAGTTTTGGATTCATCTGACTGGCAGTTTACAACTGCAAGCACGTCATCAAAAAGCTTCCCAACCAGCTCTTGGCGTGGACCCACACCGACATCAGCCCAAGCAGATGTGCAGAGGCCATGCTATAGAGTAAGTAACAGAAGAAATACATGGATGAGTTGGCTGATTGCATGAACCCATGTTTTGGGATAAGAGGATGTTAATAGAAAGGGGTGAGCTACTGACTGTTTCTTAATTCAGACTTTCTTGTGAATAGAAGGCAGGGCAAACATGTTATCTACTACCTCACAAACTCATGACTCCTTTGAAAAGATCCATCACAAACCTGCAATACTACATACTCCAGAGTACTCTCATTTGTTTTTTTTCCTACATGTTGGTGTCTGCTGTCTGCTCTGGCCCCCTCTACTGCTTTTTAGCCCTCAGCATCCTCCAACCACCCTGTAGTCCTTTCTTTCTAGCCATTGGAGCCCCTTTTTGCGAGCAATCTTGTCCTCATATGCTGAAATAAACCATGAAAGGCCAGGCTGTGTTGTCAGCACTTTAGGAATCATGCACTCACAACATGTCTCCCTTGCTACTTTCTCTCCACTCAAGCTCAAAGATTCTCATTTTCTTCTCTCTCTCATTTTTTTCTTTCCCTTTCCATAAACTAAATTCTGAACAGTCAGTTGGCCAATGCAGCAGATTCCAGAGAGTCTTATTCCAGACCAAACAGCAATAAAACTCATTTGGCATATTCATCGTATTGGGAAGGTAATAAAATTAAGGAACAGGGCTATTTTGGTATGTCATTCCTCCGTAAAGTACCAGTGACTAAGAAAAAAACTTCCACTGAGCAAGAGAAGCGGAAAGCTTCTCACAGCTGACAAGTAATGCAACAGCCTTATTATGATAACCAAGATGTTTGCAAAGCACCTAGAAAAGGCAACTTCCCAACACTCAGTGCACTCATTGCCTTCTCAAGTGTGCTAAACTTGAAGAAAGGACTAAGGAAAGGTTAGGACTAGAAAAAGAAAGCTAGCCATCCTTCCTGACCAGCATGATGGTTACAACAAGAGCTGTCCACACAGCCAAAGCACCTGCACAGGAAATTAGTCCCCTGGAATCTCCCTGCTTGCCTTCCCCTGCCGAGCAAATCTGCCCATAGTCAAGAATGGCTGATAATTTGGGTTGAACAGTTTCAATTCACATGATTTCCAAAAAAAACAGTTTGGTCCAGGTTTTGATAGAAGATGAGGTGAAGGTGAAAGAGGAAGAAAAGGAAGGAGGTTGCTCAGCCACTAAACAGAAAGAAAAAAAAAGTTATTCCTGTGTCCTATTTTTCCCCCAATCTTAAAGTGCAATTTAACTATGAAAAAGTGCAACAGCACAGCCCCACTTTCTTTCTGAGTTGTTCTCTCTGTGTCATCTACTCTCCTGCATTCCAGATTTAGCAATGAAAATAAATATTATTTCTGTTAGTCAACAGGGTCTCCGGACTGGGTCTGTGCTGGCTCATACATCATCCAGCCTACGTAGTTAAGACAACAGAATATTGTTAGCAGTGTGTTACTCAGAGAGGACCTGAGCTGAAATACAGCTTCCAAGGACTTTTACAGTACCAGCAGTGTTCTGGGCAAGGCCTACCTTTTTGCCCTGTACCCATTTAGTGCTTAGCACAAAGGCCTGAGATGAAGTCTTTCAGACAGAGCCATAATAAATAATGAACTATATTCACAGGGCAGGGTATTAATCCAACTCATTTTCCCAAGCAAACTGTGGCACTTCTGAATCATCTGAGAGAAAACTGATTTTTGAGTTTTGTTGCAACTAGGCTTTTATTCTCACAGAATGGGGAAGGAAAGCCACTCACCTCCTTCTTTGCTGACTCCCAAGCACCCCTTCAGCTCCTGAAGCGAGATAGACTTGTCCTTGTTGAGGTCACAGTAGTCAGTGAAACGTCGGGCACATTTCTTGGGCTTGGCTTTCTTCTTCACGTAACGCTTGAAAGGCTTCAGCTCCCGCTTGTTGATGTCATTGCTGCTGTTGTTGTCCAGCTGGCTGAAGTACCAGTGTACCACTCGCTCCTCCAGCGTGTGGCTGGGGTCTGGCTCGGAGAACCTGGAGGGGAGGAAGCACAGGCCCCTGACAAATGGGTGCTCTCACCAACGTTGGTGCTAAGGAGCCACACAGTATGCCATATTTAAAACAGGATAAATACACAGGTTGTACGATCTCCTCCTAGCTGAGCTCTTTCAAGAGAGAGAGCAAGGAATGTTTTCTAAAAATGTCCTTTAGCGCTAACAAGTGGTGCCAAGGGTTTCCTGGAGACTGATACCCTCAGTAGCTCTGTCTCTCTTCACACCAGCTGCTGAAACTTTGTCTAACCCCAGAGGATTCCCCTTTGCAGGGCAAAAGGCAGTCTCCATGGTCCGTCTGACCCTTGGGCTCCCATTCAAATTACCAACACAAGAGCCACGAGCACCAGCTACAATGGTAGTTTCTGTGATAGCAACACCCAGGCTCCAGAAAGGGAGCAAATTCATTTAATGCAAGACACATTCATTATTTGAAAATGTCCTTGGCAAGATGCAACATTCTTGCTGTATCTATTTATATGATCTGAACTCCTGTGCTGTATTTGCAGCATATTTAATGCTTTTCACGTGGGTGATTTATACACAAGAATTCCACAGCAGACAAGCACCACAAATCCATTAAAAGCAGTACTATGGAGCTGGCAACTTCAGTTTGCTTCATTTCTTACTCATTCCGATATTACAAGTTTGACGTTATTTGGCTCACATTTTCTTTCCATGGACAACAACAAAAAATATCAGAGAGGAGGAACAGCCACAGCTGAAGATGCACAAGCAGAGAATACTGCCTTTCAATCTCAAGCCATTACTGAACAGGCACTGTTATGTCACACCATTTACATGGTACTGGGTGCTCTGCAGCAGCAGCAGGAAAGGGGTTATTCCTCAGTGATACAAAGAATCAGGGAAGAAACCCTTTCTGAAGAAGGTATTTCTTTTAAATTGCACTACGGTAGCCTGTCTTTCCTCCATGTGATGAATGTACCAATAGAAAAGCTGACACGATGCGGAGACTTGAGCCTTTTCCCTCCCAAGCATAAAGCATTCAGGGCATGGAAATCAGTGGACAGGCAGTCAGACATGCCAGACTGGCACTGGTGGCTGACTTATTCCAGAAGACACCTCCAGCTGCTGCCTAATTCCTTCCCCAGCAATGAGAGAGGGACAGTTGTGTACTGCAGGCAGCCAGGTTCTGGTGTGAGTTCTGGGCATTCAAGCTGAGGAAACAGGAACCCAGGTTCAGTTTCACTGGGATGTACCTTACAAAATGCATTTTAAGACTATCATCAACTTTCACTCACAATCTGGTAGGATACATATTTAAATGCTCACTGAAAACTTCTATTTTGGGAACTAGAAGGGTGAAAATCTTTTTGACCTTCTCATATGACCACTTCTGCCTCTAAAATGCAACTACCAAGCCTGAAAAATAAAATCACAACCTACAGTTGTGGTACATCAGTAACGTGAAAGGTAGGCACTATCCAGGAACATCTGGATCCCCCCAGAGTAAACGCACATGCTGGGGAGAGGCAAATAAGCTGCACAATATTTTTCCCAAGGTTTCACTTGAGAATGTCTTCATCATTTAATTCTTAGCTGGGAAGCAGCCTGGCATTCAGTCACAGCATCTGGTCAATGTACAGTGGGATAAACATTGTGTGGGAGGAAGAAGAGGTTGGGAATAAGTTTGTATTTTGGCTCCCAAAACTAAGACAAGGCAAGCCCCTGGAGCCACCTACGGACAAGCAGAAATTGCAGAAATCTCCCCAGGAAGCTAAGGGAGTGCCTGGACATTTTAGAGCCTTGAAACTCATAGTGAAGAACAGGATGACAGGAGAGAATAAAAACACATCCTGTGGCTTGTTTTTATGACATTTATAAACACAGCCATTGGCCTCTCTCCCTTTTGGAAGTGAGCTGGCTATCATTGGAAGACTCACATGTTTCCAACAGCCACGGGGAAGAACTAGAAGTTCTGTATTGCAAGGGAAGAGGTTCTGCTTTTGCTAAGACATAGGAATACAAACCCAGCTCTTGCATGTGAGATTCTCCCTGTCCCCACACCTTGACCTGCCCTTGGCTCTGACCTTTCCAGGAGAACACGAGCTTCTCTCTGCCTGCAGAAGCAGGGCCTAAAAGTGCTTTTTTTTTTTTTTTTCAGAAACACACCAAGGATGGGAGCTCTTGTGAGTTACCAGAAGAGGCAATATAGCTTTCTCCAGCACTTCCATAAAGAAAACCAAGGCAATCCGCAGGCTAATACAAATACACTGACTCATGAGGTGATGATATATCAGTCTTAGCCATTACAAACATACTGAGTGCTCATGCTAAAAACAGCAGCATGCTAATGGAGCTGAAGGGAACTAGTTTAACTTCTGTGACTGCAGGAGGAAGGAAGACACAGACATTACTGAGTTTTTACCACTTCCTGCTGGCTGGCCTAAAAGTACTGCAGTTCCTGAGTTGGTTGCCTGCCCTTCCTAATAACCATCCAGAATTCCAGCACGGGAAGGACTCTGAGGATCCACATGACCTCAGTGCAGCCATACCCACCCTGTGCATTGTGCAGTTACACAAAGCACTAGGAAGGCTGAGGTTACAACAGCTACCTCAATATCTTGACTTTCAAGGCTGTCCATGCATTGCTAAGCCACCTAGTTTTGATGGTGTGCCCTGCCAACAACCATACATGCTGGGTCAGTTGAAATAGATCGGCGGCTCTAATTGTTCTGCCGGTGCAGAGTTTGCAGGACTATTCTCAGGGAATTTCCCTCTGTTGCCCCTCCATTGCTGTTGCAAGAGAGACAAATCAGTTCTTAGATACAAACTTAATTTGTTGGGCTGCTTCTCCACTTGTTCAGACCACAAAAGAATCTGAAAACTCAAGAGAGAACAGAACTGCTCTGCACATCCTCAACTCTCAGTAAAACATCTCTTGCTCTAACACCAGTAACAGTGGATAAATCCACTGAATCCCAGTCTCTCACTGTAGTATGGTAACAGCTTCATAAGATCAGGCCTTACCAAATGCAGACAGACTTCCCAAGCTTCTCCAGCAGCCTACATAAAAGACAGCAAGTTTAGCTCCATTATGCAGCATAAGACCACCAACATCCCAACAGGGAAGAGAAGAATGGTTTGTCATTAACAGCCTAGAACAGGGAACCTGCTCTTTCAGCTTTCTTACTAATTCACTGGCATCCAGTAAATAGTTTTCTCTACGGAAGCTTTTGCTCCTCCTTATGTATAATGTGCTGCCAGCTCCCTCATGGGAGAACACCTATTTCCTAGGTGGCTAATGCCTGGAGATACCTGGATTAATGCACTATTACTTTTAACAATGCCATTTATCCAGCCAAGACACACTTCCACAGAACTTCATATCATCTGGTCTAACTGGGGTATAGACAGAAAGCAAAGAAGCTATGAAAAGCA
The DNA here is from genome assembly GCA_013399715.1 of Alectura lathami. Lineage (NCBI taxonomy): Eukaryota > Metazoa > Chordata > Aves > Galliformes > Megapodiidae > Alectura > Alectura lathami. The sequence continues at coordinate 27,460 of VXAV01007887.1, forward strand.
CACGCATTTTTAGCAGTTGCACTACATTCTGGAGCAGAGAGAGAAGAACATGCCAAAATACCACCTAGACAACTAGAACAAGCTCTTTGCATGCAGCCTATAATGCTTTCTAGCCCTCGAGGTCTCTAGCAAGAAAGGAGGAGTTAATTAAGTGGGAAGGAGCAGGAAAGAAGGGGAAGTGTATAGGTTAAAGTATAGGAGAGCAGCAATGTCAGAGATCACTCACATAGCAAAACACATACAGTGTGCAATCACATTGTCCTCCATAGGGCTGTACTGTCACAGGGCAGTATGCCCCACCACATTTCACTGAGTAAAATAAAGTCCATCGCTACCAAAGTCAATCCTTTGTTCCCTGCACACTTGCAGCCCCACCGCATCCCACTGCACAGACTCTCAGCACTGTTGCAGTGACAGAAAATCCAAATACAAAACACTGCTCTGGGAGACAGCAAGGTTGCAAGCTCTGAGGTATTCAGCAGAAGATGGCTTGTTTGAAGATCTTCAGCAAACCCGTTAGTTACTTTGTAATACAAACTTTACTTGGCAACAACAGCAGCTGAGGCAGGAGGAGGGAAGGGGATTAAGACCAGCCTAACATCACTAACTCTGCACTGCAAACAGGGACTATAAACCAGAGAGAGCTAATTTCAGAATGAAAGAACACTGAAGGACAAGAAGCTACTAGCAGAAGCAACAGAGCAGAAAAAAAAGTCAGTCCAGCTTCTACTCCTAGCACACAAGGTATATTCATAGTCAAGATGCCTACAGTATTCAAAGCTGTAAGTTTCTAAGACCTGAAAATATTTTGCGAGGATGTACACCTTGCCTAGTGCTGTTGCTGAATGAAGGATGGATGCAAGCAAAGCTAAAGAAATGTTAGGACTGCCCTTGCCAGTCCATGCCCACGAGAGCGCTAATGATGCCCACCAAGGTGCTCAGGTGGAAAGTGGCAAGAGTTTAAACAGACTGAGGTAAAATTCAGGACTCTCTTTGCTCTGCTTCCACTTCTCAGTCTCCTTTTGTTGTTCCCTCTGGTTGTCTATTGTAAAGCTAAAAGCTCTAACTGTGCAACATGGCTTGAATCAAAGAGGAGTACCCTAATGAAATTGTAAAGAAGATTGTTTTCTTATTCTCTCTTTCCTGTAGCAAAGCAGTTGAGAAGTTAACAAAAAAAAAATAAGCTGTGTTCAGACTAAACAAAAGGTTACTGCACAGTCCAAATTCATTATGGGGAATGCATAATTCCTCTACAGTTAAAACTGAAGCTATCTTCCTGTTACAGACCTAGTTTCTCTCTCTCCTCCCTCCGGCTAAGTTGTGTATGAAACATTATTCTGAACACAACTTTTCTGAAGATTGTGGGATAAATCATTCAGAAGGTTTAAAAATCAGCTCCCTTCATTCCTCATTGACTTTTAAAAGATCCTCCTATTACACGATCTCTCTCATATCTTTAATTAGGCTAGGATTTCCACAGAAGGATAAAGAGAATTTGGTATCCAACTTCAATTGAATTGCAATAGGAGTTGGGCATTAACTTCCCCACACTGTTTGAAAGTGCCAATCTTTATTAAAGCAGGGCTCAACTTCAGAACACCCCCGAGATGTGCTGAGCTTTACTTGCCTGCTTCAAACTGCTCAACTACAGCATGAAAGGGAACCTTGGGGCAATTTTCTGAAGTACCTTTTAGGGCTGTTACATGGGAAACAATTGGCAACTTCCAAGGAAGGGACACAGCCGCTGTGCTAAGTGGTAAGGGTAGCTGTTGTAAGCTGCCCTTTTAACCTAAAACTCTGTGGGCATTAATATTTTTGCTGATGATGTAACAAGCTACACTGCACATATTTTGGCAATTAAAATTAATTTCTGAATTGGCAAGGACCAAAGACTGGGTAAAGATAGGCTGGGATCCCCTCTGGTCTATTCTAGGCCTCATGTGATATGAATGTGTCTGACTTAGAAAATAGGAAAAAATGTACTAAAGTAAAGCCCAATTTATTATTATTATTATTTTTTAAACTACCGCTCCTGTTGTATAGGATTTATACATGAACAATTTCAGCTATGTGTCTTTTCAAAAAGGATACCAAACACTGGTTAATAAACCCATTTCCTACAAGCACTCCCTTAATTATTTTGAAAACATACAGTAACAAGATGTGTCTTGGAGTTTATTACATAAACTTAAAATTAAGAATGAATTTTACCAGAGATGTTCTGTTTCAGAAGTCTAAATGAAGTCTATTTGGCTATTTTGCTGTAATATAAAACCAGGGCCATGAGGAAGGGAAGTCCTCATCTCATTTACATTATTGTAAAGCAAGAGTAACTCAATTAAAATCAATTGCTTTGAACTAGCTTAAATGAGACAAGACCTATAAGGGATTACAAGTTTGTTTTAAGTATGCCCAATTAAAAAAAAAAAAAAAAGTCTTATCAGGT
>VXAV01007887.1:30481-47778 GCA_013399715.1 Alectura lathami
AGGCTCTCACTGTTAGGCTTTTTCAGCCCTTGAAACTTTGGCAAGGCTTTTCTCTGCATTCTGTTTCCTATTTTCATGTTGATACTAGAGGTGCATATTGTAGGCCAAGTACCATCTCCCTGCTGTCACAGAGAAATGGAAATATCTCCCCTTCCCTAAAGCTCCTGCTTGCCGCTTCTCTGATTACAGATGTTTGCTTTTTGTCACAGCCCCACACTGCAAGCTCACATCCAGAGCTCAATCAATTTCAGTAACTATTCATTTTGGGGGTACTGCCCCATTTCTGTCCCCGCTCTGGAAGTGAGACCCTACCCAATGTGCCCAGGTTTGCATTTTAAATACATGGGACAATATAGGGGGCCAACTGACATGGGGTGATGGCTTGTTTGTATTGAGTTTGCCTGGCCTGCCACCTGCAACAGGCATAAGCTTTGCTGATAATACCTTAAAAAGTAGTTTAGATTATTGGCTTCATTTATTCAGACCCTAAAAGGGTTCAAAAAGATGAAATGCTGAACACTGCAAAGGAACAGAAAGAGACAGGCTGCAGAGGAAGTTAGTGTGTGTTTAGATGCAGCACCTGCTCTCCATCATTATGATAAGGACAGAGAAGAGCCTGCAGTAAGTGAAGCTCACCTCACAAATGCAAGTGCCTCAGCTGACATTTAGCACAATCAGGTCTCAAGCTTTTCTTTCCAACATCACCTTCTCAGCAAAACTGGGCAAGCGAGGTATGGGATGAGAACTGTCATAAATCAAGTACCTTTGTTGTTAAGGCTGGAAATGAGTTCGCTAGTCCTATGAGTAAAATACCCATGGAGAAGAGCTTTCATTTCTAGTGCCAAACTGAAGTTAGGCCACTCAGTAAAATTTCAGATGTTCCTAAAGAGAGGACTCTGGACATTTACCGTCTTGGGAAACTTGGAAAGCAGGACTCCTTGCACAGAGACAGCTTCCCAGTTCTGCAAACTCATACTAAATGAAAGCTGTACTGATTAAATCATTAAGTACCTAAAACTCCTTGAAATGCTTTTTTTTTTTCTTTTTTTTTTTTTTTTTTTCCCAAAATACATGGTCCCATCATGGCAAGGTGGGACGGAAAAGCCTGATGCATGCTCTTTGGGGTACCCACCTACCCTAACTGATGCATGTGGAAGTTTGTGCCAGAGCAATCTCCTGAATTCAACCATGGCTGTGGGCAGGCAGAATATTTGGGTGGTAGCAGTCTTTCACCTTACAAAGGACAGACTGCTGAAAGATTTCTTTTTCTCCTTGCAACTGGGCTGCCGACACTGGAGCTGAAAATAAATCAACGTGACGACTGTGTGAAGAGCTGGGCAGTGAAAAATTCTGCCAGAAAGGCCTTTATTCAAAGCTGAGAAATACACAAAGCTTGGGGAATATTAGGAAGCAAGCCTGCTGGGTTTATAGAAGTGCAGTGGGGGCATATATATATCTCTGGTCTCCACAATATTGGTTTATATTAAGCTTAATTTTAAGATTGATGATTACATTGGCTGGGTTTCAGTCCCTGTGCCAAAGATGCCAAATAAATATCAAATACTCTCCAGGGCTTCCTGCCACCCCCACCCACAGCATTTGAACCACGCAAATTACACAGAATTGACATTGGAATGCTTACGGCTGGGAGAGAGCGACGTATTTCCCATCCTCAGGGCATTTTTCATCCTGTTTATATGAATGCAGACATGCTAGGCATATACTGCTAATTCGAAGGGTTACAGACTCTTCCATGTGCAGGCATTCAGCCACTGGCCTCATTTGCAAGGCCGAAATGCAAAGTTAAAAACATATGGGCTCACAAGGAACTCATCCTGAAACCAAGAGGCACAAAGGTGCCACACAGGAAGTTTTTGTCAAGTATCTAAAGACGGCATTGCTTCCTCACACAGTTTGAAAGAGAAAAGCAGCGGATCAGGATTAGTCACAACACACTGGAAGCAGTGTGCACAGAGGCATCTGCATCTCCACCCCTGCATTAAGATGAACACGTTATTTGTTGCAGCATCCCTGCCTGCTAAGCTAGCACGGTCCCCTTTTGTAGTCAGGGGAATCCGGCATAGAAGTCTTGCCTGGTCAAGGCAACATAGCCCTACTTTTAAATCCATCACAGTCCATTCTCAGTGGCCCGTCCTGCCTGGCATGCAGCAGCATTGCAGCTGCTGCACTAAGGGGATTTCCTATCATCAAGCAGAAGGGGGAGACAAGACCTCAGCTTTTCTCCAGTTCCCCAGAAAAACAGACTTCAGCCCACCTCTTTCCACAGGCCTGACCTGCTGCTCCTTCCAAGAGGGATGAAGAGGCAGCTGGTCAGAGAGGAGGGTCATGAAAAACAGCTTCTCTCCTCATCCACAGACTGGCTTCAGCCCCACAGAGAAACCGCAGCGCTGGTACTGCCAAGAATTCCGTTCACATTCTTCACTCCCGGTGGTAGCCACTAGGCCACACGGTCTCCTTCAGCCCATTTGCATTTTATTAGGTCTTTTCATGCACCAGGGGACAAAAGAACAAACCACTTCCTCCCACTGAGCTCTCATTTCACACTTCAAATGGGCGATACTAACCTTTATGGTGGAACAGCTGCCAGGGAGGAGGGGTGGGAGGAGGCACACTGGGCTATGATGACAAGACACAAGACGATGGAGCAGCCTCTGATGATGCAGCACTAGCTCCTCTCCCAGCAATCCAGATGAATGGGAATCAGCTCAGAGTACCACCCCCTTCTTCCCACCCCCACCTCATGGGCACCCAGAGCTCTGCAGCCACCTTGGTGGGTTCAGCCCAAGCGCTTTCCAGACTCACCTCCCACCCCCAGTAGGTGCCGCTGAGTTAATAGCCTGTACCATGTCCGTAGTGAGAGCATCGAGCAAGCTGGTGATAAATTCAACTTTCTTCCCTTCTGGGCAGCCTGCAGAAAGAGAAGAGGAGGTTTAATGCAAGAGCACACAGCCCTGGTCTCCAAACCCAATGCAGCAAGGACCAGCCAGGTCATCCTTTGTTTGTAACATGGCAGCCATCATCGCAGCCCCTAAGGAAAGGCAGAAGCACCCCTCTGTGGGTTTCTCTGCGTGGCAATCTGTCCTGCAGCTTTTGTCCAGCGCACGCATGGTCACCAACAATATCTGGCAGGAAGATGACGTGGTTGGCTTTGCAGCCTCTCCCAGTTCCCTACCAGCATAACCACAGGGATGTGCTGGAAGTGCCTGGCAGACTGAGTTCCCATGGTAACACTTGTAGAAAAGTTTAAAAAATAATTCATTACCTCCTGGGTCATCTTCCCCTGAAAACACGGCTGTTCTGAGGTCCTAACTGACAGACAGCTTAAAGTTCCTTAAGGCGTGGGCCAACTGAGTGCTGCTGCTTGTACTCTCCTCTTTTGGCACAGAGAGCGTTGCCTGCTAGGAGTTACCACAATAATTCAGTTCTTAGCATGATCAGACTGCATGGGAAATATGTCTGACCAAACCATCACATGGCAACAGCCTCCAGTCGCCGCTGAATTGGGCAGGAATTGGACAAAATGGGCCAAAGACAAGCTTGGTAACTATTTCCATGACTTAGTCCTGAGACCATCCCCACGGTTATAACCACAGAATGATGGAGTCTCCTGTCAGCCCCTTATGACAGGGCTGAGACAGAAATCTCCATCTCTTCACCCCTGCAAGGCAAGCTACGCTGTTTTCTTGCTTTTTACGGGAGCAAAAGCATGCTTCGTTTAACACCACGTTAATACTGTAACAATTGCTCTAGCCTATCAAGGAACAAATATACCGTCCACTGTCCAAAACCTACCACCTCTCATTCCATTGTTTTCTCCAAGGTGACACAGAAACCATCACACCACCTCCCTCACCTCTTCTCTTTCCCAAAAGAGAACTGTTCACTACCAATCACTCACTTAGCAGAGCAGGTATCAGCAAACAGTATCGCCTTAGTAGCAAGCAGCAATGTCAACACTTTCTGCTTTTCCTAGACAAGCAGAGAAGCACGTGTGCCCCAAACACAGCAGCAGAAACCTACTGTAATCCCTTGACAACTGAAAGCAGCTTGCAAATCGATCTGACAAAACTCCCTCCTTCGCGCTGTTACAGGCTCTGTTCCCTGCAAGAGCTAACCAGCAGTCCCTAGCCTGTCTCCATATCACGCGTACTGCACACACACACCCACCCCTCAGCACTCGTTTGGCACATGGTCCAGAAAATGTCAGCATTGTAATGGGTAAGCTGCTACGGCAGCCAGAGGAGACCACTCACTTAAAGGAGCTTTTTGTTGCAGTAATGAGAAGGTTGAAAAACCGTTTGCTAGAAGTCATCTCCCTGGGGCCTCAGCATCTCACCGTCTGCAGGAATTAGCAGCTTGCCATTTGCTATATGCTAGCAACACGTTCCTTCCTTCTTTCTTCTGGCTCCTGGGGGAGCAGCCATGACAGTTTGTGAAGAGGGCATGTGTAGGTGTGCACGGATTTTCCTTCTTGTCTCTCCCACCTTGGCCTGTGCAGGATCTACACAGGACAGGGATGCTGCCTGCAGCACTGAAGGTCTGGAGAATGGGCAAGACTCTAGAAGAGGAATAAGGTAAGGGGCCTCCCTCAGAGAAGTGAGTGCAAATGGAACAATGCCTCACATGAGAGCAGAGTTTTCTCTTAAAATTCAGTTCTGATAAAGAGAGCAGGAAAAGGCAACAGAAAACATCTTTTCTCACTGCCTGCAGTTCTGGCCAGTGAATTTTTACATGCTGGAGCAGCTAATCAAACCTCGAGTCTGCTCAAAAGACCACAGAGCAGATAAACCAGGATCCATAACTCCCCCAGCTCCATCTCCTAGCTTCTCCATAGACAAAGGTACTTCTAGTGACAGGAACCACCAGGGATGGGAACCACATATCCAAGCACAGAGCTGAATGTTTACTCAAAAGTGGCTTGAGCTGAGAGGGGAACTCTTCCGGAGCCTGATGCTGGGACTAGACGACTAAGCTACAGCGCATCCTACATACGTCCTCTTGTGCCTCACATAGTTCCTATCCCCTTGTCCAGCTGCAGCTGCAGTGGAGAAGAAGAAACCATTCTGTCCTCCTAAGAGATCATAAAGACTCTAAAAGGAAGAGTCCAAAAGCAAAGGATTTTCACTGAGTTCTGGGGAGGCAGAGGGGAAATGCAAGGAAAGGCAGTAAAGCAAAGGGAGAAGAAAGGATGGTTATCCTATTTTACAATTTTCTAAGGAAATGAGCCTTAATGCAATCATTTAGCTGATCCGCTGGTTTCCGTCCCCCTTCCCTCACCCCCCAAATACTCAAACCAATTGGTCAATTTCATTCAAACGTGAGAGGAAGGAAGATGGGAAATTTCGACGTGACTTGTAAAAACAAGCAGCTGCATAGTAGAGAGCCCTGCTGAGGACAGAGCTGACAAGTAGGGCACTACGGGGCCCAAGGTCAGGAGCTGGCAAGAGGAGAATTAGGAGATGCAGAAGGCAAATCTGGAACAAATCTCATTTCCTTTGCTAACCTGCCCAGGGACAGCTCACTTTATGCTAGCCCTAGGAAGGGCCAGAAGAAAGTGAAGCAGATCCATTGCTACTAGCTCTGTGGAGTTCCTGGTCTCTGCTGCTCCCTCATGGTGGAGAGGGACCCACTGTAGCTTCTGTTTTTGAGCAGTCATTCCCCACCCAGGAGAGCAATGGCTGATCTCTCAGTGAGGGCTCTTCATTTTGCTCCTCACAAAGGCAGAGGGAAGATGTCATGCAGGTAGCATGACATTTTTAAAAGCGGCTCAGACACCTATGCCCAGCACCTCTTCCTAGCAGAAAGAAGGTAAGCAAACAGCATATTATGGCTTGCCACTTTGTTAATAAGGGAGAGATGGACAGAAAACAAGCAGCAATGGGTCTCAGGTAGAAAGTGAGGGATCTAGTCCAGCCAAGTAAACAGCCAGCATCAGGGAAGTGACTTTAGTGTACAAGGAATACTGCCCAGCCTGTCCCTGTGGTGTCAGGGTGCCAGCTGGTCTGCTGACAATTGCCATCTACGTCCTCCATCATTGCTCAGCAGACCATCAAGCTGCTGAAAAGCCCTGCTACATGGGAAGGATCCTGTCCTGGCCAGGCTTTGAAAAAGGTTTTTAAATGCTGAGCCCATTCTTCAGCCAGGGCACCTACAAGCATCCAGGGTTTCTTTCCTGACAATTCTGATCTCAGATGTGTTTTCATGGAATGGCAGACAGTCAATAAACCAGCCCCCATGACACTCCCAGGCTCTTCCAGCTATCCAAAATAACACACAAAAAAAAAAAAAAAAAACATGGTAGAACAAGCACAGTAAGGGAAATTCCTGATCTCAACAATATTCTTGGCCTCCTGAGAGTCCCAAGGTGAGACAGGCAGAGAAAGCAGAGATAGGATTTTGTTCCTCACTGACCTGGAAGTTCTCTGTCCTTGAATGGATCATCGATCTCTGTGCTCTTCGATCTGGCATCACTTTCGCACACTGGGGTCTCATAGCTGAAAAAGAACAGCAGATGCTGAACGATGTGATACAGCTTTAGTGTCATCAGGTGGTTGCTGAGGGGTCATCTTATCTGTTTGCTACAGGGGAAAAAAAATAAGCCTGCAAAAGAAATGCTATTCTCAGAGATCTGACTGCTTATGGACAGTCAGCAGCAGGAAGCAGCATGAGGAGCGGGAGCACACCCTGAAGGCCTGTACCAGGTGAAACCCACACAGAGCACAAGGCCCTCTTCCAACACTTGTGGGCACAGACTGAGCTTTTCTCCAAAACTGTCCATGACCTGCAGAAGCACTGTGTCGAGCAGAGTTTTGGTCCCAGCTCCTACTGGGCTGTTTTTATAGATTTCCAGAGCAATAATTTGCTTCCAAACCCCAAATAAGAAAATATTCTCAAAGTAGTTTTAAGATACAGCTGAAAGACAGAATTTACCTTTTGTTAAAATCTACCAATGCACAGTTGAGAAGCCTCCTAAACCTGTCCTGGTCAGGATCTAAGTGGCTGCAGCACATAAAAATTAAGCAGAGGATTACGCAACTGATACTTCTCTCCACCACTTCTGATGCTGACCTGTATTTTGAGCAAAGGGCTGGTTTTCGTGCTACTGCCAAAAAGCAGTACAGTACACCACATAAGGCATTGCAAGCTCCAGGGAAGGTAGCACAGAGCTCACTGCTCAAGCACCAGGAACATAACTGGTATAGCAACACTATTTTCTTCGTATCTTCTCTTCTCCAGACAGGCATTTCACCAGGCTGACAGCTCTTACCGAGTGGAGGTACCGGGCAGGGGGCGGCCGGTGTCCACCAGGACGCACCAGCAGTACCCCGTTGACTGGTGGCATTGCACCGGTTTGTAGAGCCCTCCCGGAGCACACTCGGGGATGACGATACCCTCGCGGGGGTTCTGCCTGGCCTCCTCCAGCGCGCTCTGCCTTTCCTGGTCACAGGAGTGGACTTTCTCTGGAAGACAGCAGGGAGGTTGGAGGGGATAGAGAAAAAGAAGACAAATCAAGATCTCCTTCCTCAGCCAATCAGGTCAGGGATATCCTTGCAGACGGAGACCTTTGTGTGCTTTCTTCCCAGTGAACGATACTATGCCTACACCCTAGAGAATGAGAGACTTCTGGGATGAGAACTTCTTCCCATGGTCAGCGATGACGTTACAGATTATGGATTCTAGATGTTGGCTGCTGTGCATCCTGCAAGCAGGAAGAGCAAGAAAGCTGTTTCCTTTCACCTGGGTTTTGGAAGAGATCCATCAGCTAACAACAGAGTTCACTATTACTGCAGTCCTGGGCTGAGCATTTCCCAGATGATGTTTCCCCATGCTTAGAGGTCCTCACCTGTGACTCATGTTTTTCAGTTACACAAACACAGCCATCGCCCTGCCCTGCTCCCGCCACCTCTTCATCCAGAGCACAGTGCACTTCTCTACCTCTACAGCATCCCTACAGCATGTGCCCAAGAGGAGAAGAAAGTTGCATTTTAACACAACTTTATCCAGTACAGAGGATAATATTCCAAGGGATATTAAGATCTTTATCTTCAGAGACAGAAGTTCTCATTTAGAAGTCTTCAAATATTCTGGTCTTTTTAGGAGTAGGAAAATGACTTCAACTTTTTGGAAGTTGAAGTCATTCAACTTTGGAAATCAGTGAAGATATCAGAGAGAGAAAAAAAAAAGCATGCATGTAGAGGAGCGAAAGCAGCCAATGCTGATGATCACAGGACTAAAACACATGAATTCAAGGGTTAAAAAAAAAAAAAAAAAAAAAAAGACAACTGCTAAGTTTTATAGCTTTATCCTTAAGAGAGTGATGAAAACCAGAAGCGGGAACAGTTCTGTCTTTCCCCAGCTTTCCTCTCCCTTGTGGTTTACTCTGTTTTTTCCTTTTTAATTTAACATAAGTCAAAGCCAGGAACCATCTCCAGCTTTCAATACACAAACTGCTTCAGCACTGCCAGGCAGTGATGCCAGGGGTTCACCCCAAACCTGCAGCTGTCATCCTGGTGCACCAGCAGACACGCATTAGCTAGGCACCCTGCCTCAGTGCAGGCTCAGCAGAGGCCCAACAACGCTTGCTGTCTCCCTGTATTTTGCCTGCTTGTCTGCCCCCCATCAGCTACATCTTGTATTTTGGTGACAACTTCTGGGACAGGCAGCAGGTGTCACACACCAAACGGCAGCAGTTCTGCACAGCATCACCCGAGTGCAGTGTGCTCTTGGTACCAGCAGCACTGTTGTTGGCTTCTGTCTGAATTGCAGCAGACGCAGAGCGATCTCCCTCTCCTCAGTATTTCAGGAACATAAAGGGCACCTCAGCTCTGTCACACACAAAGCCACACAACTGAAACACAGAATAAAAACTTCTAAGTGTCGGCAAGTCTGACTCAAGCAGAGAGAAACCTGATCAGGAGGGAGCAGGAGGGGGATAAAGTCAACGAAAACAGAAAGGGAGCTCAAGCCTCAGCTGGTATTTAAGCTGACTTCACTTTGCTGACAGATTTCACATCTGAAAAAAAGGCCCCGTGACTGTTCCCAAGCTGTGTGTGGACAGAGAAGTCATTGAGCTGCAGGCTCCCCAACAAACCACTCGGAGCACAGGGCCCCGCTCCCACAGGCTGCCTGACGGCAATTTGCACCTTGGTGCGCAGGTGAGGAGGAGCATTCACACAGCCAGAGATCTCTGCCCATCATCCCTTTATAGAATAAGCAAAACAAAGCAAAAGCACCTCCCACCAAACAGATCCACATTCCAGGAATTCTTCTGTCTAAATCCCCAAAGCCTCCTGAGTGCACAAATTCAAACTAAAAACTCTCAATTCCTTTGAGTCTTGCAAAACTAGTGCTAAAAATGACTCTGGATAAAAATACCAAAGCTCTGCACGTGTGTGTCAGGACAAAATACACCACTTCTATTGAAATGACTAAGAAAAAGGAAAGAAAAGTCTCTTTTAATGAGTTCGTACCTTATTTTATATACATTTACAATAAGACATGCAAGTTACACAGAGAATAAATGTACAAACTTAGACACACGACGTTTGTACTGTGCCATAAAAAGGGCAAGAATTTCTCTGCATGTATTAGCAGAAATGTGTGGGAAGAGAAATCATGGCATTATCTACCAGAATACAGAACTAACTGGCAGTCACTCCTATCTGAAGGATCCCCATCTTTCGGGTTTTGTTCACCTGACAAACAGATATAACAATGCAAAACCCACCACTGTCACCAGTTTTCAGTGGCCCATCATCAGCAATCATGCCACCACAGCTGAAACAGCGGCAGATCAGATTTTTCTCTTTGCTAGCATGCATGTAGAAGCAGCCACTATGGAAGTCCCATCTATCCCACTGCACCCTGAAGCACATAAGGCAGCTATGCTGTGGCAAACCAAAGGCTTGTCACTGTCTCATCCACAACTGTGGCCAAAAGCAGATGTTTAGAGGATAACAAAGAAACAGCACAAGCATGTATTTATTTCCCCCATGTGTTCTTCCAGTCTCAACCATTTGTGGATCAGGAACTTGCAGAAAGAGGGACTTTGCATTCAGAAAGTAGCAATGATTTTTCACTTCCACCAGTTTGCCACATCCCTCCTCATAAACTTTTATTGACTATGACTCCCCGCAGCTAGTTTTTGGCTTGACTACATGCTGTGTGTGGAACACAGCACATACTTTGGTGTGATCTAAACCTGGCCCCAACCGGTTTTGTTTGCTGACCCTAGTTCTTCTGAAGGATGACACAGTGATCAGTTTGCAGTCATTCCCTCCCTGCCTCTTGCTGCTTTATGGGTTCCTACTTAATTTCTTTTACATGCTGGAGTCCCAGCTGACACAGTTGCTCCTTCTCTGAACCTTTTCCAGATCTAGTCTATCTTTCCTGAGCCAAAGGGGATCAAAACAGCAAATACACTGACATTGAATGGTGGCTCTGACAACAGCCCTATGGAAAGTTCCTTTGGTGCCATATGTCTAATAGGCAGAAGAGAGAATTAACTAGCACTAGCCCCTGGAGAGGCTCTTCCTTCCAAGATATCACTCTAACAGCACTTAATTCCCTTAGAAATAAACACAAATATTAATAGCTAGGGTATATTCCAACTGCCAGAAAAATCAGCTGGGAAATCCATACCATCAGCTTCCCCAGCACGGGTGCTGGCATGAACCACATGCATTGTCACCCTAAAGACAGCCTCACTGGTAATGAAGGGACCATCAAATGCTACCCCAGCTCCAGCACACTGAAGTCAGCCCATTCCAGTCAGACTGCTTACTGGAAACTCTGCTGTTGTTGCCAAGGCTGAGTTTATGGAGGACAGGGGAAGCCTATGGCCAGGCTAGGTTTAATGCCAGGTGTGAAATTAAACTGCCATTGCAAAAAGCAGCATATCCTTATTGTATGTGCAGGGTACTTAAAAGTCTTGTTCGAGTTAATGGGGGCTGCAGGCACAGAAAGATACACAGAACAGGCTTTCCTTCTTTCCTTATGTTAAAGGCAGAGAGAGAGAGGGGAATACCTAAGACAGCAAACCAGTGGGAGACAAACAGTCTTCCCAGGACCAATAATAACACTTTATTATTATTATTATTTTTTCTTTTTAAGGCACTGTCACATTCCCTTATTTTCTGCCATCCCTGCTTTGACTTACGGCAGCCATCAGCAAAGCAGCTGAGTAGCAGCCACCAGCTTGCTGGTGCTGGGTAGCAAAACCTTTGAGCGACAGCAGATCCAGGTTACAACAAATCCAACAACAGCAAAATAGATAGGGAATGCATGCACACAAGAAGGAGAGACTCACTGGCAGAAATAACAATTTTACTTCAGCTGCTCAGCTCTGGACTGCTAACTTTCTGTCGCGTCTTACTCTTGACTGCTACTAACACTCCTTAAAACATTTTTAAAAGTAGCGTCTCTGAAGCCATGAGCTATTGCAGAAAAACAGGGCTTGGACATCTGCAGTCGTGCGTTATTTATGCAACCAATTCCCCCAGTAATGGCCTTCAGAGAAATACATGGTCAGATTCATAAAAAGGCCTCTCATTCCCGGTCCCTTAAGTACACACATTCAAACACACAGAGTGCCTGCACAATAAAAATAAAAATGATGGATGAGGTAAGGGACTCATCTGACTGTCTAATATACGAGATGCTTATTAAAGAGATGGGCTGTTTGTTTACCTTGCAGAGTTAGAAAGGAGGGCGTCTAGCAGCATCTAACCAAAGGCTTGTGCTCAACAGCTCTCACGCTCAGCTTGTGGGACTGCAGGCAGCTGAAGCGCTGCTCCAGGACCAGGCAGCCCCCCAGCTACCCCCTGATGCATAACAGCTCATTGCTAGCAGAGCCAGAAGGCCAAACACTGATCCCGGAGCTGCAAGGATGCTGGGGATGATTAGGGTGGGACACAAGGAAGATTTGCCATCCAAACACAGCTCAATTTTTTTTCTTTTGAATATTGCTCTTCTGTACTCAATTTTTTTTTTCTTATTCAAACTTAAAAAAAAAAAAAAAAAGGAAAACAAGAAGAGGGAGAATAACTATAACACCAAAACCAACCACCTTGGAGAGATCCCTACATCCTCATGATAAGGAGTCCTCCCTTCCGAATGAGGCAAACCAGAGGGTGCAACTTCCCTCCATGCTTCTCCCCAGCCCTAATGAATGTGTGTGAACAGCCTAACCCCAGAGCTACAGGCTACTACCAAGCAGGGCACGCTTGCTTCCCTTTCCCCCTCTCTCTTCCTTTGACCAGAAATTCCATCTGGATCAGAGAAACTTTTCCCATGGAGTTCCCACAAAACACTTCAGTTTTAACGAACAAGCATTCATCAAAAGGGGAGGAAAAGGTCTTTTACTGAAAGATTCTTGACCAGCCCCTATTGTCAGTGCTGCAGTAGGGACCGGACTTCAAAACACAGTTTCAAAAAAAATCACACACATGACTCTCCCAAATTTCTTTTGTTCAATTCCAAGTCTCCCCTGCATCAGGAACTAGTGCTGTACAGAATAAAAGGCAGCAGTAGGGGTACCTGGTGCCAAGTTCCTACTGACATCCTGTGCCAACCCAAAAACGAGGACTAAGTGTCTTTTTGCCTCAGTTTTCCCCCTAGTGAAAGGAAGCATTAAGTTTCCCAGGGAAGCTTAATTCAAATGGCGTTGATTTTTCATTTTGGTTTACCCTGCCACTACACTGTGCTGGCAGAGAAGAGGAGCTTTGAATGGGTTATTTTAGCACATCCTCTCTACCAGCTTTACAGTGCTTTCATGTTGCACAAGCAAGCTCTAATGTGAACAGGGCTTGGGTCCACTCTAGAACAGGTGCCTCAGTCCAGGTATGGAGCTTACAGAACCTGCAGGCAGAAAGCACAGGCTCACTCCTAAAGAAAAGCTGAGCACAGGTTACATCAGCAGCCCAAATCTGTACCCCTCCCACCTTGGAGGGGAAAGAGAATTTGAAAAGCCTTTGGTACGCACATTCACAAGGGCTGGCAGGACTTCCACAGTAAGGCAGTGAATAGGCACCAGCTGCCTGTCCCTGAAGTAGGGATATGGGTGGAGGAAGAGAAACAACCCTTTCTGTGTTTACTAGGAGCACAATACCAGCTGAGCAAACACGGCTCACGGGGATAGCATAAATCTCTCCTCACCTCTGTTAGTCATCAGTACTGCTACCCACTCCACCCTGTTCTGTCTGGAACTGTGGTCTTTCCAGGGTATTCTGGCTAATGTAAAGAAAAAAACAAGCCTTGCAGGTGCTCCCACACTGCACCAGTTTAGCAGTTCTTGCTTTACCTCGGTATTCACACAATTTCATTTCTCAAGACATACGCTACAGAAGAAATGGAGGTTACTACCTGTTCCAGTGCTGAACAAGTACAATGCAAAGTTTCAGCAGGTGGCTTCTAATTTTAGAAATGCATTGTTCCAAGTGGCTCATTAAACTTCAGCTATCCAGGAACACATCCTTCCCCTACTATTTTCATTCTGCTCAAAGCAATAAAGCTGCCCTGCACTCCCTCCAGTGTCATGTGATGAGAAGTCTGCTCATATCTACCTCTAGCTTGAAAGGAAGGGCTGAAGGAGTGAAGCCTGTCCCAGGGATCAGAGGGGACTTGCTGAAAGCAGAAGGTACCCTTCAATGGGCAACACATGCAGAACCTGTGGGCATTAGGTACTGCCCAGATAGGAAAGATACCTGCTCCAGAATTTCCAAACCACACAGGAATAAAGCTCGGTGCATGCCAGCTGAAAGCTACCTGTCCCAGCAATCCTAACTCTTTCAGCCAGGGTTTAGACTCTTTCTACCATCCCATCTGCCAAGCAGTCAGCCACACAGTCCCAGCCCTCACACAGCTGCAGGCAGACTAGCAGAAGAATGGCAGAAAGAAGACAGTACTATTTTTATGGCTATAGTACATCATCCTGGCAAAAAACAAGTGAAATCATTTGTGACCATAAACAATGCATTAGACAGAGCTCTGATTAAATCCTAGTTTATCAGAGCATATTATAAGTTGTGTCATTCTCATAAGCAAACAAAGGAAATGGGCACTACATACAATTACTGTGAGACAATTGCCCAATGCTGCAGGTTAAGAAAAACATGCTCTAAGAGGATGAAGCTCTCTGTGAAACAGCATTTCTGTACTAAAAGGGATCACTAGATGCATCTGGTATCAAATTGTAGTAAATGACCAGTTAGGCCAGTGGAATGTAGCATCCGTTTTTCAGATGAAAATTCAAGAGAGAATTCCAAGTCAAAGGGAAATCCAATGCATGGAAAGGAAATCACTGGTGAGACAGCAACACTTGGAAAAAAAAAAAATTGTCAGGAGTTTAGGTAGACCACAAAAGTCTGCAACTTCATGATGCTGCAAACAACAAAAACTCAAACAGGTAAATCTAGTTGTACGAGGCCCCTGTCACTACATCCCACATGAGATACAGGCACTGAAGACTTGCGAGCCTTCAAATCAGCAGTGTCCAGCTCTGGGCAGTGCCCTTTGAGGGAGAGGTGGACCATTTTGCAAGAGCACAGAATAGAGCAAAGGGAACAGGCAGAGGTCTAGGAAACTTGATCTATGAGAAAATACTGAAAGAATTCAATCTGTTTAGTCTAGGGATGATATTCAGCCTTCTAAGACTTAAAAGCTGTTTCTTTTTTTTTTTTTTTTTTTAATGGTTACAGATCATTTTTTTTCTTCCCCATGGGTATTTCAAGTAGAAGACAGCTTACTTGGAGAACGGAGATCTAGGTTTGATATTAAAAAGGCAGAGTGTTTATCACTGCACATTGGAAGAGACAGAGGAATCGCTGTCACCATTTTAGGCACAGGTTGCACATGTTAGAGCTGCTGTTAGCTGGATGCAACCCTGAGTTAAAGCAGGGCAGAACAAATCGACCTCTTTCAGGTGTTTTCCGCTTTCCTCACACAGCCTGATAAGCTCCAGCAGATCCTATATGACTGAGGCATCCTCTTTGCAAACACAGCCTGAAGTCTTCAAGGGATTTGAGCTGGTTTCAGTTTCCAGACTTTGGGGGCTGATCTTCCTAATGCATTGGGCTGTCACGTACAGTATGACAGCTGGAGCCATGCAGTACCTACACAACAACAGTTTCCAGCCTGAGCACAGAAAGCCTGCCACCAAAACGGAGTCCTGTTCAGTCCTTTACATCAGCACAGTTCCTCAGCAGTTGAAATGCTTTCAACCGTAGATGCTGCCTTTGTGACTTTGAGAGGAAGCTACCCAGAGTCTGTGTTTTTTCTCTTCCAACTCCTCTTCTTCATTTCACATAGCTTCTAAGCACTGTTAGCTCGTGGCATACCTAGCTTTGAGATAAGCCACCTGTCTTTGAACACAGTCATTTATTTTCCCCTATACTCCTTTCTTGCTACACTCTTTCCACACTGAGGAATGCTATTCAATAAAATGAGAAGCCATAGGTGTTTCCACTGGAGCCTTAACATTACTGGGAAACTATTTTTCACTTCCACACCTGTTTTTAATAGTACTTGGAACAACTACCATAGCAATTGTTGGAGAGCTTGCCTACCTCTGCTGGATGGCCTATATGAGCACAGCACTTCCACAGTATTATAAATGCATAATTACTATAGGACACCAAATGGAAAGTTTTCAAAACTGTCACAGGCAGGTAAGAAATATTTCAGACTGGTCTACCTAATTAAAGTAACATTCCTCTTTTATGCTATTGCTAGTGAGTAGAAGAGGGGACAGAAAGAGAAGTTTGCAGTGTGATGAGTATCTATCTTCATGTAATGACAGATCAGCTTCTTCCTGTAGCATTTAGTACTTGTCAAGGAGGCAAAGGGAACTGCCTCCGACAGGAGCAGCACTAGCATTCACTGTTGGACACCTAGCATGAGCCAGGAGGTCTTTGGACAACATGTTCAAGCTCTGGAAACTCAGCGACCTAGCATATGAGATTCAGAACATAGGACAAAGAAACTGCTCCCACCACATCTGTGTCAGGAGATGGAGATAGCCTTCTTCCACGCTCTGGGTTAAAAGGCAAGGAAAGGACTAGAGTGATACTACAGCTGAGGTCAGTATTCTTGTCACAAGGATTTTGCTGAATTGCAGCCTTACATAGCCTTACTCCGTGCAGTCTGAGGGTCCCAGCTCTAGAGAGCTGCTGTAGCTTTGTGCTATCAGATCCTGTTCAATGAGACCAAGATGAGGTGGGAGACTGATAATGCCAGCAGGATCACACATTTCCCTATGATATAACCGGTGAATCCAAAGAAATGCCCTTCCATTCACCTAGAGTGGAAGCAGACAACATATCTTCCTCCCTCACGTGCTTCAGGAGAATGAGGGCTACCTTGCTTTTTAAACACAGCCCCATCTCTTTGCCTGGCTCTGAAGGCAGGTTCTGTGCACATCCTTCCTTCCTGACTCTTCAGAGACAACCTTTGGGATATTCTACTGAGAGATTTTTCCACTACTTACATGCTGTTTCAACAGCCTGAAAAACGTGCAAAGACACCTCTGAACAGTACCCACAAGATGTACTCACTGATCCACACTGGCCAGTTTATTTTGTTGGCCTGGCAAAATACAAAACTGTGAGAATCACAAAGAGAAAAGGAACATAAGGATAGCAGCTTTTATTCATCCTCTCCACACAGAAATATATACAGTACTCTACAACACAGCTCTAGCTCTGTTAACACAAGGCTGTTGAAAGCAAAGAATGCGGCTAACATTTACCTGAAACGTTCCATGCTGCTCCACCACAAGCCCCACTGATAGCCCTGCAGGACCCTGTATATTTCCCTTCTTCACTTCTTTTCTTCCCTTTTCATTTACTTACTGCATCACCAAGGCCCACGAAATCTAGAATGTCTTCTCCACCCTAAGCTGAGCACGAGAAGAAGGAAGCTTCCACAGTACAAGTAGGGTTTTCCAGTGGTTCTGGAGCACAGCTCTGCTCTTTTGTAGCATTCTGCACTATCAGGTCTAGCTGTTACTTTTAGACCACTCCTCCTTATCTGTGGCTCCTTAGAAATGCTATAATCTTTCTCTTGAAGTTGACAGGAACATTTCAAGAAAGGCAGGAAGATGCACCAATACGTGTAGCCTGCTGGCAGGCATCAGTATGCTCACATGGATGCCTGAAGTGCAGAACCATGCACAAGCCTGTGCTGAACTGTGCTAGTATATACAGTGAGGAACACTTCACTGCTAAGGACTTACCTCAGCAAATCAATGTAATCCCTTCAATATGAACCAGCTCCTGCTA
>VXAV01007888.1:0-56372 GCA_013399715.1 Alectura lathami
TCCATTTTCTTCCTTAAACTCTGTTCTCAACCATGACACGTGCCTTCCTTATCTTGTTGTCAGGATTGCTCCTGAGAACTCAGCAGGGCTGTTCACAAAAGCTGGGTTGCTCACATGTCCGCTGCTCTTTAAAAAAATGCTTTGCAACAATATTGGTAGCTGTGGGTTGGTAAGGCAATAACTTAAAGAAAGCAAGCATCCATCCCACTGCTAAAGCCTTACTAGTCATATCTTTGTCTCACTATCCCTTGGCTGCTGCAAGAGGAACAGAAGAGAAGAAGTTGTACCACGTGCTGACAGCCAAGCACCCACATGTCCTGCTCATGGACTGCACGTTCCTTCATGTCTGTAAGCAATGCAGCAGACCTGTCTGCGAAGAATTAGCCCGGGGTTACTCTGTTATTCTGTGTGCATGCAGCTGAGATCTGAGTTCATTGACCTGAGCAACACAAGATGATTATGGGGGATGCTGGCACAGCTCAGCCCCTGCCCTGGCACAGCCACAGGAGAATTTGGGCAGATTACACCCCCTGCATCTGGGAGCTCACGCTGATGGGAGCAAGCATTAGAGAAGAGCAAGGCTGAACTGCAGATCAAAGGGGTCAGCCATCCCCAAATTCACAATGCACAAGCTGTTGTTGCCAAAGTATCAGATTGTCCAGCTTGGCTATTTTCGTCCTGTGGGCAGCCTGCCCATCGCAGCGGCACTGCTCCGGAAAATGCCCACCCTGCTCCAAAGCCATTCATCACTCTACACGACGCTAAATCCAATAGCTCCCCACCCTGGGCAACTGTTCCCAGAGGCTCCTTTTCTTTCAGCCTCCCTCCTCCTGTAGTTTTGCTCATTTTGCCCCAAATAAGCCTCTAGTTCCTCCCTGCTGGCTGCTTCGTATCTCCAAAAATCACTGCAACGCTGCACACAAGCCTGTGCGGGGATGGCCAATAGCATAATCACACTAGCACAGGCCAGCACCCAGGTTAACTAAGTCCTAATGAGCTGCAAAGTTAATTAGCTCGGGCAACCCACAATGCCAGTGTGCCTGTCCTGCTCTTGGAACCGAGCTCAGGACATTTTTTTTCAGAGCTCCCTCCCACTGCTCACCACCAAGTGATGCCACACCAATGGAGCAGGCAGTTCTGCACCAACCAGCATGAAGCTCCCCTCCTCCTGCCACAAGGCACAGCCCAGACAGACACGCTACCTGGTCCAACAAGTGCTTTTTGTTCCCCAGCTCTCATGCAAGATTTGCGCGAAGGGTGCATGCATACAGAACCCCAGCACCCAACTTGAAGGTCCCCAGAGACAAAACTGGGGTGCACTCAGCTTATGTTCAGCTGTGTGAGCAGCTCCATGTCAGGGTTTCACCGGGGTCTGGAGTCTTAACAACCTTTAGAGAAGCCTCCAGACATTCAAGCACCTTTTTGAAACTCCAGTAATCTGAAGAATTTTCAGCCACCAGATTTCCCCCTATTCCTCTCAGTCCTCAGCCTGAAACTTCACTGTTTCTCTGCAGTCTCATGTTTTACCATGCTTTCCTACAAGCCATCAGGTCCCACTTGCCAGCTGCCAACGCCCCAGGTTTTTGCTGCTGTTCAAAGCATCACGGGCACAGGGACTGTCAGATCAGCACAGGGTCAGGAAGAAAGTTCTTGGAAAGGTCAAGTTACAAAGCAGCCCACAGAAAGTAGAGAAAGCTCCTCAAAGACACACAGAGGAAAATCTTTGGAGGCTCAGAAGACATCTGTGCTGCCCAGTTACTGGGCACCCACCCACACCAGTGCATTTGGGTTTTCGGTCATCCAGACAAAGGGACAGGAATGGAGCAGTGACAGACAGACGAAGAAGCCCAGCGCAATGCAAGGGTTGTGCAAGACAAGAGATAAACAGCTGAGGGGATCTGGCACATGGCAGAGGAAAGAGCAATGCAGATGGATGCACGACCTGGCACACACCAGGGTAAATCACAGCAAAACTTGTCCAAAGCCCTGACAAAAAGCTTTGTCAGGAAATGCTGACACAAGAGCTGTTTTTGGAGAACTTGCTGCCAGCTTTGAGACAGCTGGGAGCTCTGATTCTATGATTCTTTTCCTTTTTTCCCCACCTTTGTATGTTCTGAAGTCTTGGGAGTTCTCCTGGACAGAAAAGCTCAGCATTGTTCAGCTGTGAATTACAGCTCCAGGCAGCAGCCAGCACTGCTCTAAGGGTTTTTACAAGTTTTCTAGTTCTCCTGGCCACAGCAGAGCTGTTCTCGTAGGAAAGAGAAGCCAGTGTATGCATATCTCCTGCTCCAGCCCCACTTTGCTGAGGAGGGTCAGGTATCAGCTCTAGTTTAGGTAACGGGTTTCCCCCCCAGCTCTCTGACCCACTGCACTCGGTAATGAAATGCAGCTGAGTGAGCTCTAGGGTTCCCTGCCATGGATCTGCCATATAGCCCGTAGAGGGTGCACCACTGTCCATCACACTCACAGGGATTGTCAAGTAGGAAACCAAAACAACCATCCTCAGCAAAAGCCTTCCTGGTCTCAGCATCTCCCAGACAGATGTGGAACAATCAGAATCTGCTGTCATACTGAGGGCACGGACAGTGTGTCAGACCTAGGATGTTTTCTCCCCAGTTTTGAATCCCAGTTCTCAAAAGCCTGCAGTATGATCTGCTTTATCAGCCTGAGCCACGGCCACAGGAGGGGGAGAGTTGCACATTACATGAGTTGTATAAAAGGCAGAACCACTGGGTCAGCTCTGTCTTACTCCAGGAAGAAAGGAATGAGGAAACATTGCATAAACAAAAGTTGCAAAAGCAAAAGGATGATTTAAAAGGGAAAAAAGAGAGCCAGAGTGCTTTAGCATTGTACAGACAACATATACTCTAACAGCCACCTGGAAACAGGTAGGAACTGGGCAAGAAAAAAAGGTACTTTTTTCTGCAAAACCGGAGAGCAGAATCTTGAGAGGAAGCAGGGGACAACATTTTGGCCTGAAATTTGCAGAGAATTCAAGAATGAATCCTAGTTTTCATATGCATTCATGGGAATGTTCTTCTGGTTTCTGCCACCTCCTGCCCAACTGCCACAAACACAGCAAGACCTCCCTTCTGCAACTACAAAACTTACAGCTACAGCATGCTCACGCTCCTCCTTTGTGACTTCTGTTACTTTCAGCTTTCCTGACCCTCCAGGACTTCAGAAGCTTCCCACAACTATTCCAAGCCTGGGATTTCTCAACTAAACCTAGTGCTATTTCTTCATGGCCCAACCCCTCACTGCAGCTGAAGCAGATATGCTGCACTGCCTCTCACCACAGCTGATGGGCATTGGACACTCACTGAGCTTAAACACAGCCAATTTGCACTGACAGCCTCTGTAAGGATTTGTTTTCCAGGCTCTTGTGTGCAAAAATGCCCAGAAAAATCTTTTGAGAAGGATATGTAAAAACAGAGACGCAATCAGATTTACAAGATCTATGATCACATGAAGCAAACGAAGAGCTGTAAAGCAGGCAGCCCGGAACAGAGAGAGCGCTGAGCACAACCCTTCCTAGCAGGAAACAGCATTTTCTGTACAGTGTAGAATTTATTATAATTGTTCTTCCTGTTCATTGTTCCTTTTCTTTCAAGCCCCCCTCCCGATACCTCCAGGGGTTCTATATTAACAGCCACAGAAGTCAAAGAGCACTCTGCTACATTTAACAGCTCCTTTACCCCTCCAAAAAGGACCTGGGGTCAGCAGCCCAGACTGGACATTTTCAAATGTAATTGCACGAGGAACATTCCCAACCTGAGTGTTCTTAAGTCAGCACAGTGCATCACATGTGCTTCTGCTTAAAACACAGATTTCTTTCTACCTAGGGAGTGAGGCCAAACAATCAATGTGGGAAAATAAAAACACCCAACTATGTATGACCTCCCTTCCCATCTCAGCCTGTTTCAAGGATGCCAGACTGCAAGCCATATACTTCAAAAAGCTACAAAAATACCTGAGGATGAAAGAGCTTCAGCACTAACTGTGACGTGTAATGGAGGAAATAATTATCTAAGGGTTAATAAAGCATTTCAGTTCAGGGCTGGGCATCCACCAGTTAGTAGTGAATATCTCACAGTCAGCAAAATACTTTCCTACCCATCAGATCAGGACAGAGGAACACAAAGGAAAGGGAGGTACAGGGGCACTTCTGCTGCACCACACCATAGGGGCTTTGGGAAGGTGTAGAGGCAAGAGCAGACTTCTTTCAGACACCGTAAATAAATCAGCCACACATTTCAGAGGGAGCAAGCAAAATGTACAAGTGGGAGAATTTCTGTATGTCCACGAACAACTGGAAAAGGCTTATTTTTCATGAACATCTTACAAGCTGAGGGAGTTTAAACTCAAAACTGAATCTTAGCTCAAAGCATTCCCTACACCAGTATAGGATTTCTTGTTTAGAAATGAGAAATGGGCATGGTGGTGGCCATGCAGGGGAAGCAAGGCTCTAAAATGAGGCACCAAGCCCAGCCAAGGAGAGTCTGAATTGCTCAGGCGAGATGCAAACAGCATTAGTTCCTCCTTTTCCCCAAAAAAGACACCCTTATAGAATTCATAGCAATGTAATTTAAATTAAAGCAGTCGAGCAAGTCTCTGCATGGTGTGCCCTGGGCACGGCTGAGCCAGCTGCAAGTAGCAGCTTGTGAGAAGGGCCAGCAGGGCAAGACAAACGTGTTTGGAAGTGAAAGGCCTGATACCTCTGGCAGGAGTTGCCATCTGTCACAGTCAGCAAAGGCAGGGAGACCCTGCCCCCTTCCGATCAGGCAAAGTGCTCCAGCTCCCATTGATTCCTGTGCACAGCTGAGGAATAGGGGGCTCTTGCTCTGCTGCAAGAAGGCACGGCCAGATGTTGCAGCAGCACAAATTCCTGCACCAACAGCGGGGCAATGTCCCAGCACAGATCACTGAAAACCTCTTTGCAGAATGTTGTGGGATACCTAATTGCACTGAGTCACATACTACTAATGCAGGCTGGTGAAAGCAGCTGAAAGCCATTAAGACCCTTGACTGTTTTGTTTGGAGTTAATGTTGGAAGTGTTTAAAGGCTCAGAACAACACTGGGCTGTGCACCATCCACTTACATTCATCATCCTGTGCAGCAGGTGCCCAATATCTCTCATTTGTGTAGGACACAGATGACTTGCGGACTGGAAACTGCTTAAAAGCACCCTGCCAGCCCCAGCCCCATGAGCCCATCTGTATTTCTGGCTGCCAGTACTCTAGTTCGGAGAAGGACTGTATTCAAAACAGGTCATGAAAACAGTGCTGGCAACCCACGAGGAGCTAGATTGTGGGTTAACAAGAAATCGTGAGCTGGGAAAAGCACTGACCTGTTGCCCTCTGGGCACACACTGAACAGAGGGTGCATAGGAACCCAGCTGCAGCTCTAAACACGTACAGGAGGTAATCTTCCCTCCTGCTCACACAGGGAGCAGCCTTCACAGTAAAACAAAAATAGTTCTGAGCACAGCTACAGTGCGTACGCACGTGAAATGAAGCACTTCCCTTTGTTTGCACAATCCCAGGATGCCACAAAGCGAGGCAGGACCCAGATCCTGAGAACAGCACAGGAGACAACACAGGTGCAGCTCTAACAGCCACCTCCAGCCATGAAAGCTCAATCATGCAGCCAAAAATTACATCCCACATCACCCTAATGGGAACAGAGAGGTGGCGTGCTCCAGTCTGCAGGCACAGAAGAGCACTTCAGTCTGCTACTGAGTTCCACACGGAGTGGTTTTTGTTTTATTTATATATTTATTTATTTTTACTGGTACTGGTGTTTGCATGGTCTGGCATTTATATTCTGAAAAGCAAGGGATGTGCTAGGGGTGCTGCTCCCTTTGACTTGTCCATAAGACAGCTGTGGCTTTGACACCACAAACCCCTGTAACCACCCGCAGCACATCTTGGAGGCAGTTCCCCAGCCCAGAGGGAACACAATGTCTCGAATATAAAAGTTTCATAATGCCTCCAAATGTGCCACAAAGAGACAATTAAAATGTTCTGAAGCCACTAGGGCATTTTATGCTGCAGCTTTGCGGTGACAGCTTCGCAAGGACTTTTTGCTGTTGCTGCGATGATATTTCCCATGATACGGAGCAGCTGGGCTCAGCTCCTGCTGGGAAATCACACGAGATGAGTATGGCCATGAGGACATCCAGGAAGGATGCTGTCACAGGAGGTGAAGTGACATGAGACCACTGATGAGGAGTACCAGTGGGTGCTCTCAGAGTGATCAGCATGACCTGGGCCAGAGGGATGTGGGAGGACAGAGCCATGTAGCCGGGGCAGGATGCACCCACAGCAGCTCTCTGGGCATGGGCTGCAGCCTCAGCCACACCACACTGCAGCACAACGCTGCAAGCACTCAATAAATCGGGTTACACAGCACCGATGGATCTGACGGGGCAGAAAGCCATTGTTCGGAATGCAGCTGGGCAGGATTGCCCTCACTGACCTCCACCTCAGCTGGGGGCTGTCCTCAGCTATCTCATCCCCAAGGACCCAATGCCTTTGGGTTTGCTGACTCCATTAAGCAAAGTGTTACTTTGAACCAAATCAAGGCAGAGAAAAGTGTTTTGAAACAATTAACACACTCTCTGACTGTGAAACCCGGCACCTGCCCGATCTTCCTTCTGCTTTCTCCAAGAGAATTAAGCTACTTTGTCACCATTACAGCATTTCCAGGAGAATTTCCCTCTGGTAGAAAATGCCAGTGACTAAATAAATGCTGCATCCTTGCCACCAAACAGATGATGAACAAATGAATGCTGCAGCCCTTCCACGGCCGTAGCCACAGAGCCATCCTCAGTGTGCTCTGCTGGGTCCACCTCTACCATCTATACCCCACCCTGGTGACACACCAGTCCCCACGGTGAGGGACAGCCTCACTGGATGGCGAGGAGACCTTCACCAGCACGGGCTGTGTGGTGGCTGCCACCATCCTCAGCTCCTTCTTCCCTTCTCCCATGTGTGCAGCATGGCAAATGCCACCACAGTGGCATAAACTCCATGCATGACATTTGCTCTTTTTACATGCTGCCAGACAACCCTTCATACACCTTGTGTACCTTGGGAGAGGTTTTTGAAAGCTCCAGAAGAAATGGTTGCTGCCAAGCAGCAAGAGCTGAGCAAATGCCCAGGACCAGCATCAGGAACTTCAGCTGGAAGTAGTGGGAGCTTGACTTTTCCCACAAGCTTTCTGGCCTCAGAAAAGTTTTCCAAAACCCTTTCTAATTCCTAGCTATGAGGAAGTGGGCTGAGAAATGTGGAACAGTGTCTGAGAAGGGAGCAGGGTGATGAAAGAAGGATAGGATGACCAAGGACGCTGCAAAGCTTAACTAAACTGCAGAGCAGCAATATGGTCAGCATGGCCATGGAGACTTGTACTGGGAGGTGCTATGCGAGACACAAATAACAGTACACAATGGCAAGAAACTTTTGTCTTTAGCATAGCATCAGTTTTGGGCCTATGGAAGGAGATTCTTTGAGTTTGGCTGAAATCCCCCAAGGATATTCTGTTGATGCTTTGGAGGATTTCCAGAATTATATTGCAGGTTTTTTTGTTTGTTTGTTTGTTACCCTTGAATGCATTCAAAAAAAAAAAAAAAAAAAAAAAAAAAAAANTAATAAGCCTGCATCCTCCTACATCAGCCACTCTCAAAACGCTGCCAAACCAATGACCAGGGTACAATCGGTGCAGAGGCAGACGTGAAATGTTACTGAGGCCAAATCCCCTTTCACACTGTGAGAGCCAAGCACCAATCTCCACTGTCCCCCTGCGCCTGGCTGCCCGGAGCACCCTCACCCTCTGCAGCTCTGATTTACAGGTTTTCATGAGGCAGCTAGGCAAATGACATATTAGGCACACTGTATCATGCAAAAAGCTGTCAGCAAAGTCACCAGCTTATTTGCAGTAGCGGCATCCAGCTATAAGCAGTGCTCAAATAGCTGTAACTCTGCTGAAACAGCTCCAGTGTTGCTAAAACCTCTCCAAAAATTGGCTGAGGCTAAGGCCAGCCTACACTTTACCCTGGGCTGTCACAGGCAGGATCCATCCCTCCCACCACAGACATCAGTGTCTGGCCATGGACACGCTTGGCTGAGACGAATCCACAAGTGGCTGTATTAATTACTGATGTGAGATAAAAAACCACTCACAGCTGATCACAATTTCCTTCACTGCTATAAAACACGTACAACCTTATCTCCATCCTCTGTGTGTCCTGGGTACTTTGTCTCTTTCACAAATCACAAGTCCAGGACACAGGCAGTTTCATGAGAGTTTCTCATGGTGGCAGAAGACCAAAGAGCTTGGAAAAATACAAAAGGCAGAACAAGTGAGTTACGACGTGCGCACGTAACTGTCATCAGTTACAGGAAAAGCCTCAAAATCCCGTGCTCCAGAGAGGTGATGCTGAGCTGATGAAAATCACAGTACTTTGGCTAGGTATGTGGGGTACGTGGGCTGCACTTGTAAACAAACTAAGGGGCTGATGGAGTTGGGAAAGCAGACTTGGCAAGTTTTAAAATATTGGAGATAAATGTATATAAGTTCTTGTTTGCATTTGTAACAAAGTATTACTATCATAAGCAAGCACATTGGACATTTGTAACTGGGACAAGTGCTATGTGCAAGCCACCAAGCCATACGCCCGCTGCTCTGCCCCTCTGCTGGCAGAAGGTTTTACACCCACATGTGCTGCTTGGTCAAGTCCACACCACTATGCTCCCATATGGGCACAGGGTACCTTGTGATCTTGAAGAGGCCTCAGTAACAGCGAGCTGAAATTCAGAAGACAGAGGAAGAGCAGATTGTTAGAGGTATAGCAGCAGTGCCATAAGGAGAGCTGGAGAAGCTGTGGTTCATCCCTGGAGGACCAGCATCCACAAAGATCCAGGGCTGAGGTTCATGCAGCTTTTACCTGCAGATTGCAAGGAGGCAGAGCTTGGGCCCTCTGCCCTTTCCCACCCAAACTCCAGGGCACCAGCTGGGAACATCCCAGTTGCTCCCCTGCCCTGGACAGTGACACTATTTGGGCCAAAACCACCATGGATCAGTAGCTGACAGCCTTGCAGAGCACTCTCAGTGCCTTCCAACAACCCCTCAGGTTGCCCTTGCAATTCACCCCTGTGCAGGGGAAAAGCTGCCAGCAACACAGAAATCCTGGGCTGGTAGAGAGCTCAGCAAGAGGTGAATGCTCTCCTTGAGCAAAGCACTTGTAAACCTGACATCTGTGTAAAGGATCCTGGATGAGGGAAAACAAACTGGTGACTGCAGCCCCCAGAGTCTCACTTTCATGCTAAGTAGCCAAGAGAAAAGCAATACTGTCTCAGAAAGTACAACTGAAGTTTCATGTTGCAAAAAAACAGGAAGAAAGGAGAGCAAAATGCCAAAAAGTTCAGGGAAGTCTCCAAATGTGTCGGCTAACTTTGGGTGTCTCTTTCACTGCTGGGCACAGACAACAGAAAGAATGAAAAAAACAAAAAAGCAGTTGGATCCTCAGCTGCAGATTTGCACATCACATTTACATGTGTCCAAGCCCATAAGAGCTGGAACAGAGGGACTTAAAAGCAACAAGAGGTGAACCAGGAACCACCGTGTCCCGTTTGAGTGACCACCACCCCACCAAGGCTCCTGAGAGCTGCTGCAGTCTGCGTGTACCTGGCTGTCAAAGTGGCACTGCAAGGACCCGGGCTGGGCGCACAGCCTGTCACCTGGGTGC
Source organism: Alectura lathami (assembly GCA_013399715.1). NCBI lineage: Eukaryota > Metazoa > Chordata > Aves > Galliformes > Megapodiidae > Alectura > Alectura lathami. Next base: position 9,750 of record VXAV01007888.1, read on the forward strand.
TGTCACACAAGAGTCGGCTCCTGAGCACTCCCCTGTGATCCCTGTGGAGGAAGACGAGTGGTGTGAAGTGCTCCAAAGACATAGATTTAATCCACATCCATGGTGCTGCAACTGCTTGGCCTCCTTTGGGCTGATCCCACAGTTGAGGCAGCTTTTCTGCTTTGCTTCTTTTAAATTTCTGTCTGCGTTTGTACAAGTTCTTCCCTGTGTGGAGGGAGGAGCACTTAAAATGTGATGTAGGCAAGCTCATCCTTCCAATCAGGAGTAGAGGGGAGCCCACAGCTGCTGCCATGCTAGCCTCAAAACTGCCCCAGCCAAAACGGACTGTGCCCAGTGCATCCTGCACAGTCTGGGGCAGCTGGCAGAGCTGGCAAGGTGCACGGCATGCAGGGTGCGCAGCCCAGTTTGAGGGACTCAAGAGGTTTGTCCTGTTCAGAGAGGTTCGCACCAGTAACCAAAAAAACAAATGTACATACAATTGGCATCAGTTGTTACACTGAAGAGGAGAATGGGTCTTTCTTGCCTGTCATTATCAGAATAATAACAGCTGTTACCTCTGCAGTCACTTCGGAAGGCCCCTACGCAGAACTTGAGCCCTGTGGCAGCGGATGCTGTCTGAATGATTAAACAAGAGTTGTTCCGTATCTCAGAGGGCTGCTACCTTCATCTGATATTTGCTGTGCAGCTCCTAGTCGTGATACGTATCCTGCTGGCTGGGACTCGTGTCTATAGCTGTAAAAGTATCTGACAAATATGAAAAACCCTGAAACTCAGGGCACTGGGACATGAGCGGATGCAATGATCTCTGTTTTACAGATGAGGAAAATAAGGGGAACAGGAGAAGCAAAACGATGATCACAAACAACCCTCTGAGCCAGGGCTGTGAACCTGACACCACCATGTTGCTCTCGAACTACTCTCCGGACACCTCCTCTAATGACTCCAGCAGGACATGGATGTTTTCCAACCTTTGGGAGCTCAGCTTGCCCTAACGGCAGCACTGGGGTCACTGAAGCTTCCTGATAAACCAGCACACTAGTGTAATATTGTCCTGAAGATTTGAACACCAAAAAGGAACAACCAGGCTGGGACCAACAGGTCCAGGGAAGCGATGGGTTGCCCAGAAGACCTCCCCCATCCCATTCCCCTCTCCTTTGCCTAGCATGGGTCAATACTGACCCAGCAGGCACCTTGGTGACAGAAGAGTGATGGAGTATGATAGTTCCAGAGTAGGTGCCTGGAGAGAGACCTGCACGCACTTGCCACGTGCTGGCAATGGAACACACGCCATGCCCAATGGGCCACCCAAGTCCCCATCACTGAATTTGCAGGGGCTTGGCCCAGAGGACCATCCTCTGCACAGGACAGGAGCTGCAATACCCACTAGGGCAGATGCAGGCAACTCGGATATCTGCACTTCATGCATCTGTCACCAGAGGGACCAGGACAAAAGCCAGAAGGGGATGATGCCCTTTGAGTTGCACTCAGACTTGCAAGGGGATTTACAAACACCAGCAGGTTGTCCCTGCTTTGTATGGCAAGCAGAGAATGCCATATGAATTATCTTTACACTTTTCCCAAGATTTGTTAGGAGAGAGACACAAAATACAGAGTTAGAGCAGATCTTCAGAACAGAACATCCTTACGTTGGGGTGTTTGGGCTGGGGTTTTAGGGCTTAGTCAGCCCTTGTAAGAGCAGCTAATATGAAATCTATTTTCCTTGCAAACTCAAGCCTCCCCATGAGGATTTACTTCCAAACCAAGGCCTCACCAGATACAAAAGCCCAGATCTCAGAGGGGCCCTGCTTTGAAGGGTGTTCACCACCCTTCCAGGTGCCACCATTGTCACACGGACAGCTCAAGCACCATTCAGAAGGTGGGCATGCTCCTAAAGTGGGTTCATGCTGCAGGAAGCCAAGTCCTTGGACGTGAGATGCACTGAAAGCATTCAGACGGCCGAGCACGAAAAGTTGAGAACAAAGAAATACAGGCACCCAGCGAGGGGGTTAAAGGAGGTAATGGCTCTCAGTTTGTAAGGGCAATATAGGGCCAGGGCCAGCTGCCCTGCTGAGGGTGCTGCTGCTGCCCCAGAGCCCCATGCTGGGAAGCAGCATTGCATTGCAGTGGCCACCCAAACACAAACCAGTGGAGCAATGAGCCCAGTGGGTCCCACACAGTAACTCTGGGAGAAATAGGAGCTCCTCACTTCCCATAAATCAGAAGCAATTCCCTGCAGTCCATAGAGCTAGAGCAGGGAAATGGAAAGAAGAGCAATCCCTTGGCATGCAAGCAACCAACCCAAAAATCAGCTGCTAGCAAAATAATCACGAGTTTAGCTTTGGCAGTTCTCAGCACCAGCCCCTTCCTCACACTGTGGTTTTTGAGGTGCTTGGTGGATCTTGCTCCATCTTCACCCTCCCTGAGAATTGCTGGGGAGAGACAAGCAGCCAAACGTGAAACGACCTGAACAACATTCTGTTATCGCCAGCCTGAAATATCTCAGATGCTGCTGTGCGTGATACCACTGCACAGATTCGTTTGTGAATACGCCATCCAAGCCAAATAAACTTTGGCTTCATTTTGGAATTGATCTCCGAATGGAGGAGCTCGGCTGTTTCTGTGGGCAGCCGACCCTCCCGCAGGAATTTAACCCTCCCTGGCCCAGCCGTTCTGCCCAGACACAATGGCTTTGATCAGGCAATGTGAGATGCTTGTGCTCTTCTGTGCAACATAAGGAGGGGCAGGATGGCTCTTCGTGTCTCCGGTCCTGGAACGAACACAGCACCAACACCTCGCATCTCAAGCTGGCTCACGGCCAGGTGGGGGAGCAGGCTCAACAAGCCCCAGCTACCCAAATGCTGCTGCTTTAAAAAGGCTCTTCTCTGGCTGCAGTCAAAGCCACGCTATGCCTAACGTCACCGAGTAACAGAAATAGCAGGCATGAGTGAAGGGAGGAGAATGAGAGTATTAAGAGCGCACAGATTTCAAACATACTTGGCGAGGTAGCACGCTCCCTTCCTGCCACTGCCTTTCCAGATGCAACAGAGCACGGGGATCTGTCGCTGTCTTTTCATGAAGAAGGATTTTCTCTTTTTTTCTTCTTTTCCCTTTTTTTTTTTTTTTTTAATAAGTTTCAGCTTTAAAACTACCAGATACATTTTTATTTTATTTATTGTAGGAAATTTCATCAGCTGGATTTAAAAGCCAGGTTTGAGCAGGAAGAATTCCTTTATGTTCATAGCTACCGGGATGTGCGTGGTGCCCCTGTGTGCTGATAACGTAGAAGAAAAGGCAAGAATGGCTGAGAAAATTGCTTAGACCGTAAGATGCTTTGAATGGCTGCTTGGAATAACGAGATTTTTATTTTGTGTCTGCATGTGTGTGAGTGTATGCATGCACATACGAGTGCAGCAATGATGGTAAATTTAAAGCTATGCAAGGTTTCCCCAGTTTGCTTAATTTTCCTCCTGTAGGAGTGAGGTCTTGCCTAGCTGTGGGCTCTGCCTGCAGGCAGCTGGAGATTCTGAACTGAGTTACTGCTGTAGTGATTTTATGAATGAAGCAAAATGCAGGTTCAGGGGAAGAGCAGAGCGAGCAGCAGCAGTGCGGGAGCTCTCTCCAGCAGGAGCTGTCACTCCAAGGACCTGTGCAGTTGAGCACAGGCACTGCACAAACCTGCTACAAGTGCCCAGAGCACAAAGTAAGGCAGCTGCAAGAGGCCAACACCTGGGCCATGAAAATGTGCTCCTGAAAACAAGCTAAAATAAATCCAAATGAAGCCAAGAGCTCCATGTGACTGATGCTGGGTTTAGCTGGAGCATCCCATGCAGAGCCATCCACTTCCAACCAAGCATGCTGGTGGCCATGTGGCAAAGCCCTCGAGCATCTGTGTCTCCTCCACGCGTGACGATTTTGCTGCCAGCACAGCTCGTACATGAGCACCGACGAAGCAGACGATGAGGGAGCCAGCCGGTGCGTGGATGGACTGGCTGCACATCTGAAGACAAGCAGAAAGGGACAACATGGCATGGAAGGGAGAAAGCAGATTTGGGTTTGCAGGGTCTAGGAAGGCTGAGATGCTGGTGAAGATGATGGAGACCAGCCCAGAGAAGCAGCCTCCCAAAGGAGAACCAACCACTGCAGGATCATGCTTCTCTTCTCTCTGTTGGATGTCTGTACCCAAGGGATGTGGGCAGGAGATAGGCTCTGCATATTATGTTTTTCCCTTTTTTGCTCCCCTTTCCCAACTGTTAAGCAAGGAGAAATCTGTCTGTGCTGGATTGCCCTCTTTTAATGCAGACATTTGGTATGACATCTCCACAGCACCTAGTAATGGGAAGAAGAGAAAATGAAGGCAAGGATAAACACTGCCTATCCTCTTGTGCGACAGTGGTCACTGGCAGGGTCTGTGACCCATGGGCAGCTGGAGGAGGGGCTGGTGCTGCAATCCTGCTGCCAAGGAGCAAGTAAGATGAAGAGCAAAGGAGTCAGAGAGGGTGTGGAGGCAGAAGGACATTGAACTCACTGGGAAAAGCTGAAAAACTTCACTAATTTCCTCGATAAAACAATCCCAGCCTGCCCAATGGAACAGGCAGAGGGATGTCTTTCTCTGCAGAGCCCTGCATGGACAATGTGGTCCAGCACCTCCTCCCGCAGCGTTTTCCAAATGAATAGGCAATCAGAGCTGTGGAAAATACACAGCACAAACGTTTCTGCATGCAGTGACCTTTAAGTTGGTGCAGGCTTCTGGTACGCCTTAAAATCCTGCTGTTTGAGATACTTTTCCAAGGTGCTTTCCTCAAGCGGGTTTGGTCTCCCTCTGTCTACACCGAGCCAAAACAAACTCAAAGCAACACAATCATGATGTGCACAACACTGTGCTTAAGCTAACCAAATGCTCCCATGTGCAAAGGGTGACTGCCTTCCTAAAACTCTGCGGAGCAATTTCACAACCCACTGCATAGGGCTGTTCAGGTGCAGCCACAGACAGGGCTGTCTGAAATAGATGTCTGCATGGGCACACAAACATCTGTGGGCTCACACTTGACAGAGTGCACGAAAAGAACTACATACACACATAAAAAACTCACAGTGCAACCTACAACTTGTACTACAGATAGAAAATGCCTTTCTTCTCCATCACTTGACAATCTGAAACTGCAGATCACAACGTAGCACGAATTTCTCATTCAAGGAAAGCTGTTCTGTGAAAGCACTGCAGAAATGCTGGACTTTGATTTTATCAGATGAAATAGACAAGAATTTAGCTGCAAATTGTAAATACAAAGTTTGTTTCCCTTTTTTGGGGGTCTTGGACACCTTCATGTTAAGAGCTTAGCAAAGAGCTTATCAGCAATGGTGCTGATAGGTCTAAGTTGCCACTATGAATTTAGGAAGGATGCATTTCTTCCCCAGTCCCAAACTAACTCTAAGGACTGCAGCAAGTAGTTCCAAAAGTCCACACAATCTCTTCTGTCTCTTTTCCATGCACAGCAAGAAACATCATTCCTCCAATCCTGTAACAATGACATGAGCCTTACATCAGTGCAAAAGACCGTTGGTACACGCAGTCGGTAGAGATGTACTCAGGGACAGGCAGCTTCTGAATGACAGTTTGTGTTGCTGTGGCAGAATTCTAATATGCTGGTTTCTGATGTCTTTCCTCTAGTGGAGAATGCAGACCTCATTCAGAATCCTGGGATGAGACGCCACTAGGAAATGGTTCATCATCTCCCAGCAGCCACCTTCCTCAAAACAGAAAGAAGAGCTCTTTAAAAACCCGTGGCATGAGCAAAGCCTCTGGCATTACAAGGCTAGGAGGATGTCCCTAACTGACGAGATGGAGAGCCACTTTTCTGCAACCCCCTACATGGTGACAGACACCAGTGAGAGCAGCCTGTTCAGAATCAGACCCAACGCCTCCACCAATGCCACCGGGGACGGCGCGCCAGCCGCCGGTTCCATGGAGGACATGATCGCCATCTGCACCATCGGGACGATCCTGTCACTGATGTGCGTGATTGGGGTGACGGGCAATGTCTACACCCTGCTGGTGATGTGCCATTACCTGCGGTCATCTGCCTCCATGTACATTTACATCATCAACCTTGCGCTGGCGGACCTGCTCTACCTTCTCACCATCCCTTTCATCGTCGGGACCTACTTCATTCAGAAGTGGTACTTCGGGGACATTGGCTGTCGCATCCTGTTCAGTCTGGACTTCCTCACTATGCACGCCAGCATCTTCACCCTCACAGTCATGAGCACAGAGCGCTACTTTGCTGTGCTGAAGCCCCTGGACACAGTGAAGAGGTCCAAGAGCTACCGAAAGGCCATCGCTGTTATCATCTGGCTGGTGTCACTGCTGCTCACTCTCCCGATGCTCATCATGATCCAGCTGGTGCAAAGGGACAACAAAAGCATCTGCCTGCCCACCTGGAGCAAGCTGTCCTACAAAGTCTATCTCACTATCCTGTTTGGTACCAGCATCGTGGGTCCGGGGGTAATCATTGGCTACCTCTACATCCGATTAGCGAAGATTTACTGGGTGTCACAGACAGCATCCTTCAAGCAGACCAAGCGGCTGCCGAACCAAAAGGTGCTCTATTTAATCTTCACGATAGTGCTGGTGTTCTGGGCTTGCTTCTTGCCTTTCTGGATATGGCAGCTCCTCTTCCAATATTATGAGTCCTTCACTTTATCTCCCAAGGTGATGAAGAACATTAATTATTTGACAACCTGCCTGACCTACAGCAACAGTTGTATCAACCCCTTCCTCTACACCCTGCTCACAAAAAACTACCGGGAGTACCTGAAGAACAGGCAGCGGACCCTCAGCAGCAGCAGCAGCGGGTACTTCCAGAGGAGGAACCGATTTCAGAGGATTTCAGGAAGATCCCTGTCCACAAGCAGCCAGCACTGCACAGAGACGTATGTTCTCGCTCACGCTCCTTTGGGAAACAGCAGTGCCTGAAGGTAAAATGCATCTCCAAGAACAATCAATACTGACTTCAATGTTGCTTTGATTTAAAGTGTACATTGTAAAGGCAAAGCCTTAGCAGCTCCATAATGTCCATACATGTTGTCCAGAGGCTGTGCAGTGTGTCTATTCTCATTCCCTCCAGTGCCACTGATTTGATGCTAGCAATGTTCAGCTGAACATCTATCTAAATAGCATTTCGCTTTTCATCTTCATATTTTATAGTGTGTGTCTCCTCCAGTAGCCATCAATAATGAAAAGCTATTATAGGGCCAAGTTTTTTAACAGTATCAGCTGTCTCACAGAGTTTAAAATTATGTTATCTTGTGAATGGCTGTAGTTTGTTCTTTTTAAAGCAGTAATGCTAGATTAGTATTTGTATGAGAGCTGAAAACAATGAAATAAAGACAAAGCAGATGACATTTGTGACAATGCAATCCAGTATGAATTGGGGTAGAACTGGACAGCTTGAATGAGGAATGTCTGGGGGTGCTCGTCCTGGTTTTGGCTGCACTCACATTTATTCTGCACTCATGTATGCACTCGTCTCGATTCTACGCTCATGTCTGTAGCAGAGTGGCTGCTGCAGCACACCACAACTCCTGCTTCCTGTGACAGTGACAGTCAGGGGACACTCAGCATCCCCTAATGCACTGACCCCAAACACACGAGCACCCACGGTGGGGGCATAATCTGTTCAGGACAAACCTTTCCTTTCCCAGGGTACCTGCCCTCTTCCTTCCTCCAAGGAAGGTCGGGAACCTCTGCTTTTGTTATTCTCAGGGCATCCACCAGAAAACTGCAACACCAAGATACCAGAGCTCCATCAGTGGGGAGAAAGAACTGAGGGAGAGGTGGGATGATGTGAGGCGCAGTGGGCAGAGCTGAGCTAGCAGAATTCTCTGATATCCTCAGTTACGAAAGTGAGAGTTCTCTATTGCCGAGATCACTTGCTCCATTCACAGGAGATGATTTTGATTTACGGCTACAAAATGTGAATGCAGTCCTGCCTACACCAAGAACGTTTTGCCTGTCCTGGCTTTCACTGATGACAATGCATCATTAGCATAAATATCCCCCCCCACGACGTTTGGCCCTTCTCCAGTGAGTCTGAAAGCACCTTCCCTGGGACACTGCCAGCGTCTGTGCAGGACTCCTCTGCCTGCATTAGCCCCGTTACCTCATTAGCAAGGAAACAACGATGTAATGCCAGCACAACCCTAACCAAGATGTGGAATTAGATGTAAATTAGTGCTCAGGAGCAAATTCAGAACCGCAGTGCAATAATCCAGCATGCAGCAAACTGCATTTGCTTATAGAGGGAATTTAGTTTTTAACATAAGCTTAAGGAAAGATACTTTGGGATGAGTCCTTAACAAAGCACAGTCTACCTTTCTAAAATCAAAAAGCCGAAAACAGAGGGTGTTTTGCAGATCTCTACTCATCCAGGCTTTACACACACCGATGAGGATGGGGCAGAAAAGTTACCAAAAGCCATGGGAACAGATCTGTCACCAGAGCTGATCAGCAGGGTGGCTCTGATTGAGTTCTTCAAGCCCACCACAACAAAAGCATCACACAACAAGCCTGCCGTTGCTCTGTCCATGCAATAAATACCTGAAAACAGCAGGAGCAGGGCTCCGCTGGAGCTCTCTGCCTCCTCGAGGACACAGCCCCAGCCATGAGCCACCGAGCCCCAGGTCCTCTTTGAAGCCAGCATGCTCTCTCAGCTGGGGCTGGCAGTGGGTTTGTTAAATTAGCACAACAAAGGCAAGAGAGAAAAAGACACACACAAGTCAGGGAATGATTGCAGGTGATGTTTCCATCCATACTGTCTCCTCTTTGAAAGATGAGATGTTTCATTCAAGCCTCTCAATTTGCACCCCAGGCTGGTTGGTTTGTTTTCTTTTTTCCTCCTTCAAACACTCACATCCATCACTACTCCATGTAGGCAACAATAAGGAATATTATTCCAAGTCTGCAGGTAAAAGCAAGGCTCTGAGCAATTCACAAGCAGCCCATGCTTCAGCTCTGCATTCCCAACTAACCTGATGCATCAGCAACACTCAGATACCAAACATTCATTGTGTTCCTAAAACTGAACTGCCTATGAATATAAATGGGTGAACCTGTGCAGTATGTGAAGTCCAAAGGACGAACTGCCTCCTCCAAGACAGAGACGAATTTCTTACTTAATGATAGCCATAAAATAATTCTCTCCTTGCAGGAAACTGTGATCAGTCACAGATCCAAGCGCTGATTTTTACCCCCCTGTTTACATAAACTGATCACAGCAATCTGAAATTACATGTGCACACGTGGCTGTGTGCCTGCTGACCCCAGACCATGCCCCTACACCTGCATTCTGTTTGCTCACTGCTTCTTCTTTGCTGGGTGAGCACAGGAGCAATTTCCTCATCCTTGTGTCTGAAATCTCCCATCTCCAGAGCACTCAGTGCCCCACAGCTGGATGCCACCAGCTGAACTCTGGGCAACAGAAGCAAAACTCATGGGGTGGTTTTCTAGTTCTTAAGCCAAGGAACATTTTAAAATGCCTTGAGACTCAAAGAAAGTCTAGCTATAAGCAGACCATGACAGCGTGTCCAAAGGGCCAGGACACCGATGCCAGCCCCTGCGGTGCTTCTGCCGGCTGGGAAAGGTCAGTACCCACTCTGGTGGCTGAAACAGGCAGCAAACTGCGGCTGGGGCCAGGCAAGGTTTTCAGCTGGACAGTGCCTTTGCCAGAGAAGGATGACGTTTGTGTTTACACAAACTATTTGCAAATCCACCCAGAAATTTAAGAATCTTTCTTTTTTTTTTTTTTCTCCCCTAAATACTGAATTGTCTCATTTCAGCCTTTAGGAGGCAAAACAGCACAATTTCTCACTTCAGGATGAAGTTTTACTCCTCTGTTTGCTTACGTTTAATTTTGAAACACCTCCTCTTTGTTTTGTTCAAACCACAGGATTCTTACCAAAAACTCCAGTGGCAACACTGAGAGCAGCTGCTCACAGTGCCATGCATCTGCCTTTCTAAACCCTGCTTGTCATTAACTGCAAGCTAAGGATACTGATTTAGGCATATCAGAAACACAACAGAATCAAGATAATCCGGAGACAGTGTAAGAGCAGACAACAAATTATTCTACAAAAAAAAAGAGAAGTATATTTAAAAGCAGACTGCAAAAGGAGAGGCAGAGCAAAAGCAGACAGTTTGTTGCTGATTCCAGGTTCTCTAGCATAGTAAAATACAGAGCCAGTTGCAAACGTTGCAGAAAAATCACACACGGTTGAGTGGGTGGAAAGCAGCAGATAAATCCATTGCTGAAATTAATGAAGAAACTCATTTGAGGGAAAAGTAATGTTTGTACATACCCAGTGATGTACACTAACTTCTGCTACTCAGGAGAGAGACCTTGGAGCTGTAGTAAGTCAGCAGCTGCAGTAGTAATGCTCAGCAGCAATTCAAGCAGCAAACACACCAGTGGTGCAGAAAGGCACCAAAATGGTTAAGCCTAGCCCAGGCACTTCCTTTTTAAAACTGAGACATTTCTTCTCAGTTTATCACCTCTCGTGTTACTGCAGCACAACATCAGACTATCACATGCTGTCACCAAAGCCACTTCACTTCATGCAGCCTGTACTTCAAGCAGCCACCAGCACAAAATGCTGCAGGACAAGCACATCAACCCAACCTGTGAAAGACTCACAGCCAACTTCCTGCACGTCTCCCCATGCAGATTTGGGCCCAAAGTGCAGCAGCTGGCTAAATGCAGTAAGCTCAGCATCATCTTATGCTGCTTTCCAGGACAAACACCCCATCACCATAACCATAGATAGAGATCAGGGAGTTCAGCAGTCAAAAACGTTGGAGAGATTTATATGCAAGCTGAAGGCTTGCTGCTAAATCCAGTCTTCCCAAATGCTTATCATCTGGAAAGCCATATGTCTGCCAGCAGAGCTCATGTTTTTGCCACAAGAGAAAGTGCAAATATCATAAATTTAGTCTGAAAGAGCAAAACACTCAAGCCTTCAGAATTTTAACTGTCATTAGATTTAATTATATGTCAAGTGGCTGCTGTAACCAGCTTAAAGCTGTCTAGAAAGATGATAAAATAATACAATAACAGCAAATATATACAAAATCAGTGAAAGAATCTGCCTCAGTGATGAAGTAAAACTTCCACTGACACAGGGCAGCACAGAACAGGGTTTGTCACAGCAGTTCTGACTGTAACAGCCAGCCTGTCTGGTTCCGGTGTCACACAGGCAGCCTGTAGCTCCTGGGAGAGAGTTCACCCACCGGCACCAGCTGCAGCTCCAGCCACAAACCATCCACAACCTCATTCTTTGGCAGTGCCAAAGGCAGCACAAGGGGTGCACCTACTGATGGTCAGATCCTCAAAATTAATGAATCCTCATGGGAAAAAAAGGCAAATGCCAAACAGGAGCACCAGTATGGCACTTCTTGCTTTCAATTATTGACTCTGATGCACTAATCTGAGCACATGTGGGCAGCAATGGTGCAGCTCCAGCTTTTCCTGTGTTTGCATTTATTTGAAATGCTAGGAGAAATGCACCCAGCCAACTTCCTGCTGATTACTTGTTTAATTTATGGTTTACTGCTCAAAAAAGAGTATAACACCATTAATTCATTAACTGCAAGCATTATACAAACAGAATTGCTGCATCCAAAATGTTGATGTGAGTCAGTGAGTCACTAGCACTTTGGGATATCTGGAGGGAAAATTCAGTTCTGTTTCCAGAAGGGGGACTGGAGAGAGCTCAGTACCAAGGACAACCAGGCTAGGGACAAGGAGCTGCAAGCCCCAGCTGTCCTCAGAGGAAAACCTCTCTATGGGACCAGAGAGGCAGCAGGAGACCCCTTCAGCCACTTTGGAGATGCTGCACCTGACTTCAGAATGAGAGAAACAGCTCCACTGAAGGCAAGGGAGGAAAAGACTTTTGTGGATGTCATCCTTGTCCTGCATACTGCCAAAATATTCAGACAGTTTGGCAACACATAGAAAACCTGCATGGCAGTCAGCCGGGAGCAGAGCAGCAGGTGGGTCCCACCTGGCACAGGCAGAAATGTGCCCATGGAAAAGAAAGGCTGGAGGTGGAGTCCTTGGCCGGGCCAAGCAGGGAGCCCAGAGCTGACACGGAGATGTATCTCAGCTCACGCTGGGATGACTGGAAGAACAACTTTTTAAAATTTGTGCAAATGTTATGAATCACTTATTTTGTCCAAACTGAGCTCACCAGGGAAAAACTAAAGGGTGAAGACTCTAATCAACACAGACAGATTGATTTCCACTGGAGGCAATGCATTTGCACCAATTTATCCTAAAAACAAACACACAACAACAACAAAAATGTTTTGGACCCTTCAACTCCACTAAACTTAAATTTCAGTTCTCCACATCAGTAGGAGTCAAGACAGCAAATGGCAGATGACTTGTGAATGACAAAGCAATCCGTTCTTCCTAGGACCTGCAGTATTCAGTGTGAGGTCTACCCACAAGCCACACTAGAGACAACCCAAAATATAACAGAAGATGGAATTTCCAAAGCTTTCCTTTCCTTTGAGCATCCAAAAATTGTACATTTCCTCTCTCTCATGGCAGCCTGTGCTGAACCTTCCTCTGCTGTTCCAGCCTTCTTCTTCATGGCTGGGTTTCAGTACATCAGCTTTGGCCATCTGGCTTCACTGAAACATCATTGTGTTCCCAGCTTTTTTTGATGGGCCAAAAATAGTATGAACAGTTTCCCATTTAGCAATCCCTCATTAATCAGTGCTAGATGGTGGGTTGATTACAATTTAATTTGGCTAATTAAAGAATAAAATATCTTTATAAGCTGCTAGGACTTGATTCATTGTCTGCTGTCCAAAAATTCTTCCTTCTTTTGAAACACGTGTCTGAAAAACAGCTGTCTTTGGGCAGCCTATGACAGAATATACCCTGAAGAAAACCCCGAATGGTGCCGCACTTCTGCACCACACCAAGTGAGGAGCTCCCATTTACGCTATCCCTGATCAATGGATGGAGTTAGAAGCAAAACAACCTCTAAGAGAAAACAACAGGCAGAAAGGCACCACGCAGCAGGACCGGCCACAGGATTCTGGGCACTCCGTGTTCACACCGACCCCACTGGTCATGGCAAGCCCATTGTAGTTGCTCTTTGTGGTTGCCCTCCCTTGGGGAGGCTGGGCCGGGAGGTAAGGGGCATGCCCAGCTGTGACAGGGCTCCATGGCCCTATCCCATCCCATTCCATCATGCAGCCACCATGCAAGGTAAAGCTTAAGGAAAAAGTTTAACCAGTGTATGAAAAAGCTGTACTCAGCCACCAGAGACGTAAAAGTTACCTTTCTCCCATGCTACTGGAACGCTAGGCTATTAAAAATGAAAAGAGAAGCCCATTGGCTTAGCTACCTGGGTTTGGAGTGCCTGGGGATCATCTTGGATGTTCTGAGAAACACATACACCTGCTTCAGACAATTTTCTTGGAGGGAAAAAACTCCTTGAAGCCTTTGGTAGTCAAAAAGAAAAGCCCAGCCTGTGCTCCCACAGCTGAACAACAAAATACCCTTCCTAGAGACAGGAGGTGGTTCCTGTACCTTCCGCATGGCAGGAAATTCAGCCTGTTCCCACAGGACAGAGGGGAGTAACAGGGATTTGCTGAAGACACTTGGCTGAATGCTGTGATTTAACCCTGCAGGCAGCTATGCACCACACGGTCGTTCACTCACTGCCCCTCCCGGTGGGATGCAGGAGAGAATCGGGGGAAAAAAAAAAAAAAAGGTATAACTCATGGGTTGAACTGAAAAAAAATTACTACTAAGACAGAAAAGGAAGAGAAAATGAAAACATTAACAGTAATGATAATAATATGACACATATTTTCAAAACAAGTGATGCACAATGTAATTGCTTATCACCCCCTGCTCAGAGTCCAGCCAGTTCCCAAGCAGCTGCTGTCCCCCAGCCAACTCCCCTCCATTTTTGAAGTTTTTTCACATGATCTCATATGGTATGGAATATCCCTTGGGCCAGTTTAGGTGAGCTGTCCTGATTCTGTCCCCTTCCATGTCCTTGTGTCTCCCTCCATGGCAGGACAGCACGAGAAGCTAAAAAATGAAACATCCTCGGCTCTGTGCAGCACTGCTCAGCACCAAGTAAGACATCGGTGTGTTATCAACATTGGTTTTTTCCTAAAGCCAAAACCTAGTGTCATACCAGACATTATGAAGAAAATCAACTCTATCTCAGCTATCAGTGTGCTGTCTCAGGACACTGAACTTCAATACATTTTTGTGCACGCCCAGGCCACATGCTCAGTTTTCCTGTGTTTAATATTCTTATCTCTAAGTTGCCCTACCTTTCCCTCAACCTTTGCCCACCTTGCTTATTTAGGCTGTAAAGTCCCCAGCGCACTGTGTACCACTTACAAAGTGCACACAGATGCCCAGCACAGTGGGGCCACAGAGGTGACCGATGTCTTCAAAAGCAGCTGTGATACAAGCAACAGATTCCAGCTGCTAACGTTAAGAGCAAAGGTGTTTACTACAGAGAAGCTGTAGCTACAGGGCTTTAATCCTGCTCAAAGCTGGGGTTGTGGCGTCAGATGTCCATGCAGAGACAGCACACAGCATCTGTGCTCCAGAGCAAAAAGAGGCAGGAGATGCCCCTGCAGCAGCAGAGATCTTGCTCTACCTGTGCCATGTGCTGGCAGCTCTGTGGGATGGGTCTGCCCTGCTCGAGCCAGATCATATAGATGCCTCCAGAGTCACTGCGGTAAATACCTTTTTAAATTTTTTCTTCCAATGAATAATAAAGCAACCTTTCTGCCCTGCTATGAAAAGAATATCTCTGAATACCTGCTTATGTAGAAGAGCTGCATAAGCAGATATGAGCTACATACTCAGGTCTTCTCTGACTGGTCAGGCAAATCCATCAGTGCCATGTGGAAACACTGCACAACTGCATTAGCTCTCACTGCATACCAAACTAAGGAAAGCAGGCTACCATTAGATGACCCAAGTGTTAGTTAAAAGCAGCTGTTTCAGTTACAAGGAGCACGAGGCACCCATGGCACTGCATCGCTCCACCAGCCACAGCCAACCCAAGCCTACAAACTGCACCTGAAAATCAGCTTTGAAAGGATGAGAAACAGCCTCTTATAGAGCTTCTAAGCGCAAACCTCCAAGGATCCAGTTCAGCAAACGTTACAGCCTAGAAACATCAGACCACAGCAAACCTCCCCACACAGCTGTGAGACAGTGAGGTGAGAAGGTGTGCATAGAGGAAAGGACATCTTCAACTTTGGACATCAGAGTTTTCTAGACTGTGAATGTCTTTCTCCTAGGGGTTAGCAGACTCCTCCAGAAGGGAACACACTCAAACTGCTGAGCTCAAACAGGAAGGACAGTGTCAGGGCGTCCCTCTGCTTGTCCTGCAGGGTGGATGAGCTCCTATCCCAGGTCTGGACATGGAACAAGGATCACCATGTCCTGTCCATAAAGTAAAGCTCATAATATTTGCTTTCCTTACTGAAGTCCTTTGAGACCCACACATGAAACAACAGTTACAGTTTGCTGCATGCCTCTTGGATCTTTTCTTTAGCATAAACTAACACACAGTTCTATGCCTTCTTTATTTCAAATCTAAATAATTCTCAAGAAGAGAGAGGATCTGCCAGGTTGGTTGGGAGAGGGAACAAGTAACATTGGGGTACAAGCAGGGAGAGAGCTCTGCCCAAGGTCCTGCGGAGCCAAAGCATGTTGCAAAATAGCTGCAGCACTGAGAGATTCAGCACCTCCTCGCTGCAGGAAGGGGTGAGCTTAAGGAGAAACCTGCCCCCTGGGAGGCAAGCTGAAATCTGAGCAGTGCTCAGCGGGCTGCTTCTCGCACAGTGGCAGGACAACGCTGAGTTATCCTTGGCACTTCTCCCTGGGGCTGAAGTGATGTTTATAAGGGTGCTTTTTTTAATGAAAGAAAAATATACCCAAGCTGAGTTAAATGGCAGATGTTTCTCCAGGCCAAAGTTTGGCATGGGATGCAGAACAGGATTGTTCTGGCACCATCCAAGGCAGCACTCCTGTGGAGGCTTCTCTGTCTCCATTTTATTTATTTTTGGACTTCTTGTGAATTTGTAGCACTTGCTGGTGGCTGTGCAGTGCCTGCGTGGCACAGGGTGGAAGGGACTTATTCTGGGAACTGCAAATTGTCTATGGACAGCAGAATAACCAGGTAGGAGAGGGGATGCATAAGGGCACATGCACGTGGTCTTACCAGTGTGAAAGTGTTTGACAGAGTAACTGCATCATACTTTTGTTCATGGTACAGGCAGAGTGTGGACTTCAGTGAGTGCATATGGCCAGGCACACGAGCAAAAGCACTGCATTCCTCCTAGTCCACCCTGAGGCAGCTTTGTTAACATTCTTGGTGGACCAGCAGCAAAGATAACAGAGCCGTCTTTCAGTCCTGGCAGCAGCAAGGGTAGGCTTTGGGTAAGGGGTCATGGTGAGACAACCAGGAGCACTCACTCTGACTTTCATCCAAGGAATTTTCTAAGACTTTCACAGGCACGGAGATATGTATCACAGCTGCTTAGCACCACCCTCACAGCCTTGAAGCATATCCTGCTGCAAGGTGCCAAACCAGCTTAGGAAAGCCAGGGGAATACACAAGCCTTGCAACAACAGCAAAAAAAAACCCCACAGGGAGGAACAATTTGTCCTTCCTCATCCTTGCAACAGAAACCTAAATTAGACTACAGTGAATTTCTATGATTTCTGCATCCATTATGTTGAAAAAAACATCAACAGCAGCAATATGTCAGAAGAGCCATTACAACTGGCAAACCCAACTCAACAGGTTTGAAGAAGGGAAGGAGAGTCAGGGTCTGCATGCTAAGGGTGGGGAAAGCACCATTTGCAAGCCCTTTGCTCCACCTACAATTACAGGAATGTGCAAATGGAAGTGAACATTGCCCAGATCCAACATGGCCCAGAAGCTCAGTCCATTAACACAAGGATGGGGCCCTAGCCCAGCCTCAAGCCTCAGTGTCTGTGCCTTCCTACAACCCATGCTGTAGGTGCACCACTTGCCTCTTCTCCATCCCAGGTGGGACTTGCCTAGGGGTTAGACCTAAAGGAGAACGTTGACACACAGCGCTGGGATAGAGCTGCATTACATGGGAGTCAGGGCACCAACACGCCGGATCCTTCCATTTGATGCATAAGTTTGTAGACAGCACAGAAAAATTGGCTGGTTCTGACCTCCAATCTAGCAGGAGCAGCATGCACCCTCCGTAACTAGTGGAGCCTGAAAGTCACTAGTCCGTACCTGACAGCAACAAAAAATCAGAATAATTGGCATTATATGGTATGTGGTTATCCCACAGGAAATCGCACCTAGCCACAATGAAAGAGCTTGATATAGCTCCATAGCTCAGTGCACCTGAACCTACAGTAAATCACTGTAATTTGAAGTACAATAAATATGGGACCAATTCAAAGGCCACCACAGACAGTGCAGAGAGTCCCACTGATCTCAGTAGGCTTTGGATCAGCCCCCACAGGACTGAGCCCTCCCGCTGCCTCAAGTCCTCGTCCACATTTTACACCACATGGGTACATCTCCCAGAGCCCCAGCTCACTCCTGTGGAACGAATGCTGCCCATTTGGGCAAAGAGAGAGACAGGGAAAGCAGGAGACAGCACACAGAGGGAGCAAATCCTATTTTTCTTTTCCATCTCTCAATGGTTTGTGGTGTCTGTGACAATCCCCACAGCACTAAATACATCAGAAATTAAAGAAGCTATTACAGAGAAATAGCAGGTGTGCATGTGTGGGAAAGATTTAAAATAAGTGCTTTTAAATTAAATATTAGATGATGATGTTTTATCTGAAGCGACTTGGATAATGGCACATTACCAGCTGGCAGGACAGACAGGGTGCTGCTCTGCTCACACGGGCACCACAGCAGTGCATGCTCTACTTCATAGCCACGCTGGGTGCAGCACACATCTCTGTGAAGATTCTCATCTCCCCTCAGAGCACTCTGAAAACAAGGAAAGCTGTCTGTTCAATTACACACCCAGCTCCTCTCATCCTCCCTGTTTCCCCAGGGCTGGAGTTCAAGCAGAAACGCTCGGTACAGTCTCAAAGTGCTACTGGCTTTGCGGCCTCACACACACACACACATTCTGTTGTTTCTCTAATTCCTGGTGCCTTACTCTTCTCATCAAATCATCCTATTTAACTGCACAAGACTTCCTCCAGAGTCTAGCAAAAACATCTACCCCATGCTTAAGCTGTGGAAGCCCATCCCGAGTCAGAGATGCACACTGTAGCAATTTAAAAACCACTGCAGATCAACCCATAATTTTATAGCTCATGAAATAACTCCAAGGCTGAAAAGCAAAGCCCACAGAGCAAGGAATGGGGTTGCTCCCTGTTTCCTTGGGCAGCTGCACTTACATGAACAGTGATCTTCAAAACTGTCCACAGTTAGTCAAATCTCTCAAGCAACTTTAAGGACAATCTCCCTGCACAGCAGTGGCTGCTGCACCGAGCCCACACAGCCATCGGCAACGCTGGGCCAGAGGCAGGGGAGGTGAAGGCCTCTGCTGACGGCAGGGACAGCCTGATCCCAGGACTGTGGAATGAGGAAAGCATCCAAATCGTGTTGTTTCTGAGGAGGAGCAAGGTTTGGCACCTAGAGACAGAAATCAAATGCTGTGCCTGGTGGTGCTACTCCAGCAATGAGAACAGATTAAGCAGACAGATGCCTAGAAACTATGACACACATCAGGCCAGAACGGAATCTGAATTCTTCTCTGGAGGAATGGAGCATCATCGCCACTGTTTTTTTTTTGCTAGGAGTCATCCTGGAATGTCAAGTTTTATGGAAATGTTACCATGGCATTCACTACGTGCCTTTTCAGAAGAGTTTGGTAGTTCAAACTTACTCCCACAGGGACACTTTTCCTCCTTATGAAACCACCAGCCTCTTCAACGTCCATCTGAGACAGAGCAAGGGCTGAGATCTCTGCAGAGCACGAGGAGGAGGGTTGGGGCAGCAGTGAGGGTGGGAGAGACCCACACCCACACAGCGCCTGCCCTGCAGCGGGCTCTTGGTTCTGCACTTTAACCTCCCAGAAGCAGTCAAATTTACTCCATGTTTTTGTTTTCTTCTNCCCCCCAAATGACCACAAGTCTCCAGCGGGATGGCATTTCGTTTTAGTCCAATCAGTAGCAATAGTAGTGGCTTTTGGACAGCAAATGCAGAGTGAAAAAGCAGACAGCAGTGGGAGAAACAAAACACAGGCATCCAAGTGCCAGCACTGATGTCATGCTGAAGAGAAATTTGAAAGAATTTAGTGGCTTGGTAACATTTACTTCCAGAAGCAGCAGACATCCAAAGCACTTGGGCACAATTTGCACTCAGGAATTCTGGTCTCTCTGTGCCTGAGTGGAACAAACTCTGTGTTTTGCATCTCTCTCTGCCCCTCCTCCTCAAGCTGCAGGGACAAGATGGACTGAAGTATCCTAGACTTTAGAGCACACCTAGTTTCCTGCAATTTAAAGGTCTTCTTTACTGATTGCGCTCAGACTGAAAAGCCCTATCCACATGAGGTGACCTGAATTGAGGGGCAGGACTCCAGGGGATAGCATCGAGTGGGACCCTCCTGTCTCCCTACAGGGGCTCAGCCATGCTCAGGGTCCCTCTCTGCTCCACATGCAGGGACACGGTCTGCAGATGGCAAGGAGCTGGGGGAGTCCCACCTCGCGAGCAAGGTATGGCATATGCTATAGACAAAGAAAAAAAAGAAAGGCACTAGACAGTGACACCAGGAGATGCGTACCCTTATGTTCCATACGTCAGACTCCCCAGCAGAACTGGGGACACACTGCAAGGATGGAACCAGGTCCTCCGTGGGCAGCCAGGACCTGACCATGCCGTGTTCCCCTCTCCAGCACCATGCCCCAGCCCCAGTGACTGTGGATTTGGCAAGAGGAAAGGCAAGAACCACTGCCAGCCCTTCTGATGGCAGCAGGAGAGCGCACTGCAGGGGCTGGCGTTGCCTTCCTCCAGCTGCTTAATGAGCTCCTTCACCTCCAAGGGAACACACACACTTTCAGCATGGAGTGGGACTGCTGACAGGGCTGGGGATGCTGGGAGAAAGCATCCTGCAGGATGACTAAGAGCCCCCCTGCTCCAGTGGTTCCACAGCTGTCCTGGCCTATTATCCATGTTATTTTCAGTAGGTGAGACTCAACCTGTGCTGACAGCAGGCGAAAGACATCTGAATCACAACCTGCTTCTGCACCACCCAATTGTTTGAGAGCATCAAATAATTTACAGCTAATAATTTGCCTGACAGACTTTGCATTCAAAAATCCTCTCTTTACAGATGCTGAGATGAATATTCATCTTTTATTATTATTATTATTATTTTTGATCAGTTGTCTGACATGGCTTGCTCTTTGGCCACTGCCTTTTTCTGTGTAGGGAGCTTTCTAACAAGTGCCACATTGGTAGTCAAAAGCACAATCTGCCCAAATGGGAGACTGAGACTTACCATCCTGCTCTGATCCTAAGCCTACCTGGAACCAGCAGGAGACTTTGAATTAAGTCCTGGGTAATTTGGCAGATGTGTAGAAGAACATCTGATTCTGAGTGACAAAGCAGGAGCTGTTTGAATGAGCTCCTGTTTGTTTGAGCATTCCTCAGCACCACCTCTTCTGGTGCTCTGGGATGTCTCTCCACACATCTACACCTCTCTTCATGCCCTCACTGCTCTCTAATACTGTAATTTTTTATATATATATATTTTTTGTGCATAATACATGTTGTCATTTCATATTTCTTCAAAAATTAAATCAAACTTTAGAACAGAAAAAAAAACATACACCAAAGCAGTCTGGTTTATCTCTAAGAAATCCAGTGTCTTCATGTTTGAAAAAGAAAAGCACAACCTGCTATGAATTTAAACACAGAAATAACTTTGAAGCTGATCATTGAAGTTCAGAAAGGAGCCTTCTGCCTCCAGGCTGGGAAAAACCACTTCCTTCCCTTCTGCCCATCCAGCAAGCAGTGTGATTCTATCTCCTCCAGAGCCCAGCGCTTCTGGGCCACATGCAGCGGTGGGGAACACGATGGGAAAGTAATGAGAACTGTCACGGGAGCAAATGAAAGTCACAGGGGTCTGTGTTTGCCGCAGCCTAAAAGCCCTGAGGTGACAACAAAAGTCTGCCCACTGGCTTGAGTGCAAGTGTCTAGGCAGTGTGGAGGCTTCAAACAGGTCTAGGTACAGAAGCAGGTCCCATCCTAAGCCTTCCCAGCTCAGCTTCCCGTTGTTCAGACATTGTACCAAATTAAACCTACAGGGGCAGAACAAAGGGCTCTGTACCCAGCGTGCGTGCAACCTGACACAAGAGTTCTCCAGGCTCACTCCTCCTGCCAGGCTTCCTACCCACACATCACTCATCTCCCGGTCTGGTGCCGCAGGGAAGTTGCTGCATTCCTGATCTGAAAGGGAAATGGGGAAAACCCTGTGGCCAAGACCAAAATCATGAGGGAGGGTATCCTGGAGAAGCCTTTGGCAGGACGACAGGAACCCATATTCTGTGGCTACCGCAGCCAAACACAGACACTGGCCATCCTAAATTTCCTCTTTGCCTCACTCCATGTACATAAAGGACTTGGAAAGCAAATGCTGTGTAGCATTAACAACTGCAGATCAGGGAAAAGTAGAGACAGCAACAGATACAGCCTGAAGCATCTCACGAGTGGAAGAAAGATGCTGTTGTGCAACATGGCTGTGCCAGTTCTGGCACCGAAGCTACCACTAGCATCTCGCATCACCTTTCAGCACAAGCAGCAGACACACATGCACACGCCAAGCTACCACACACACACACAACCAGGGGCTTCGACATTCCTTTACCATGTATTTAATAAAGAACAGCTTTTCTTTTGCAACTCCCAGTTGGAGCAGATCAAATAGCTGCACAGGAATTAGTATCTTTTGAGATAATCAAAATGTGAAGAGAAATCATCTGTGTTCCCCACCATGTACTTAGGTAGCCAGCTGCAGGACTAACTTCCCTTGAAAATAAGAGAGAGGTGTTACCTCTCATGCAGAAGCACTAAAACCACCAGGCACACTGCTCCCTCTCATGATCACCTCTAAATCAATTCATCTGCATTATGAAACAGAAGTCAACAAACTCATTAAACTACCGGCATAATGCATTTGCCCCACAACACTTCTTGCCCCTCAGTTAATGAGTATGGGGAATAAACAAGGACAGATATGGGAACAGTTCACTGGCACCACAGCGGAGACAGCAGTCACCTTCATGCTCTGGACAACTGATGAATCAACAGCGCATTGGGAACGACAGGTTCAGAGAATTCATGCATTGGCGACGGCCCTCATATCTGCCATAATAAGACAGGATGCGGAAACATCCATCAAGATGCTATTAACCGGATCCTGCATCCAATTCTCCATCCCATAACATGGCGCTTTTTTGCATCCAGAAGAGACGTGGGCACCAAAGCAGTGCAAGGTGGCCTCACAGAGTGAGGCAAAGAATTTCCTCTGGGTATCTACCTTATTTTTCTTCCACCATTTACAAAAGTTCCAGTTATAATTTCCACAACAGGGTTCATTTCAAGCAGGTGTTTTTCTTCAAAGTATGCCTCACCTAAAGAGACACTTCATGGTGAAGATTCAGGATACGTCCTGGTTTTTTTTTGCTCAGTTTGGACTGCACACCAGTGTCAGATGGGATTGCTACTGGTCCCAGATTGGATTAAACACACTTGCAGACCTTGATTTCTCATGAAAAGTTTCACACTTGTGGATTGACACATTCACTTCCTGCAAGTGAACTCTCACATCAGCTCTTCCCAAAGGCATTCCTGCCAGCAAACGCATTAGCTCGAGTATTTGGGGATTTGGCCACAAAGAGGATCATAAAACCCAGCAGAAGCAACTGCAACATTTAATTTGACAAATATTAACCAAAAAAATGGCAACCAGCCTCAGTGGCGGACATCGCACAGTAGTTACACTCCTTGCATCCATGTCTAATTTAGAAAGCCTGCACAGAAGGAAAACATCAGCATTCTTTTGGGGAAACAAAGTTTACCTCACAGAAAATCGAACACATGCAACCAGCCAGCAAAATCCCAGCAGAGCTCAAAGCAGAGCTCGAGGATGAATTTTGCCAGCTGTAGGCTACAGAACACCACACTTATAAGCATCGACTTGTTAGTAAGTCCCTGGAAGCAGTCTGAAGGGGAAGTGTGGCAGTCTGTGAAAGCCACCGGTCTGAGGGAGCTCACAGTTATACTTGTCACTGGTGACAGTGAGAAACTTATTAAAGGCTACTCTGAGAAAATTGTTATATGTAATTATAGAGATTGATGTCTCTTACACTTCCAGGAGGTTCACTGCTGTCCTGGAGCTGCCAGTGCATAGGACTAAACAGAAGAAAAATGTAATGCCTTGCTTGGATGAGGGCTGGATGATCACACCCACGAGGTAAATAAGTAAATCAGTGTTTGGTTAGGCGAGAATAAAGCAACCAGGCCCTTGAGGGAGGCAGACACTGCAGCAAGAGCCTTCCCACAGCCAGTCACCCTGATGTGCAGGAAAATTAGCATGACCTGGCAACCGACGACCATATTTTATTTCCAGAGGTAGATAAAAGGAACTCATTGTAGAAGGCAGCGAGTTTGCCAAGACTTCTCATTAATCGTGCACCTTTATGTGGTTAGTCTGCAATGATTTTTATGGCTTAACTGTGTTAAATGCAGTGTGTTGAGGTCCCGTTTAGGAGTAGGGTGTCTAGAGCAAATGTCTACAGTTACAGATTGCAAGAGCCCCAGCCATGGCCATGAATTTCCCCAGTGTTGAGCAACATTAAATTCATCATCCAAATAGCACCCCAACTGAGATTTCCATCAATCAAATATATGGAAAATAAATGTCCAAGTCCATCTGTGTTACTTAGTTCACACACAGGGCAGAAATAATGAATCCATAGAGGTGTAAATGGAGGACTTTTCAATCCAGATCTTTCACTGCCCTATCAGGACTATAACAGGATATTGTGCCACTAGGTCGAAAAGTTTTCTACTAAGTCTCAAATGGAGAGTCATTTTTTTTTTTTTTCCAAAAGCTCTGGTTCCTGACATCCACCTTGACTGCTGGAAAACTTCATCTTTAAATATACCTGTAAATATACCTGTATATATATACACACATTATTAAGTTCCTAGCCCCTAAGGTTGTACAGGTTAGCTCATAAGCATGACAAAGAAGGTGAGCAGAATTCCAAGTCTACATCTGCATAGTCCTGGGCTATCCACAACAGGCCTGAAGAGCCTCCTGCTCCCAGCAAAACACTGCTGATCCCCAGCATCCAGGGGTTCACTGTCTGCCCTCATCCTCAACTCGGCACACACATCTCAGGAAAGCTTTGCACCAAAGACAAAGGCAGGATAAAAGAAACAAGTAAGCTAATGAAAAAGGGCAAATTCAGAAATGCCACTTGTGTCTTTCTGATGCAGTACTTACTCAGAACAATGTCAAGTTTTTGGAGAAAGCATCATTAGAATGGATCCAGATCAGAACTCTGCAATGAGAGGCTCACAGATAGCAAGGAATTTGAAACTACTGGCTTTCAGTTGCACTTGTATGCTGACTACAAAATGTAGACGCATACACTGAATTAATAACACTTTGAATGTAATGCCTATGTTGTGCTGGGGCAGCAGCACCTTCCTGGGACAGGAAGCTTTGCTCCGGCTGCAGGGCTTGCTCCCAGCCTCTGCTGGAGGAAAGAGACTGGAAAGGCTTCACTTAAGCACACTGGTATGGTTTTCTCTAACTGGAAACGTTCCTTCTGTTACTCTGCTTTAGTAATAACAGCTCTGGAATGTACAAGCAGAGCAGGCTGGCTGCTCACCCTGGCTTTTCCTTGCAATCTCTTTGCCAAAGGGTATCTGGTGTCAGCAAAAGAAAGGACAGAAGCATAAAGAAAGCAAGCACCTTGCTCCAGCAGCCATGCACACATCTGAGCAGACCCGACTGCTTTGTGCTGCAAGAGGGACAGGCAAAGACCCCTTCTCAGACAAGGCAGGCTGAGTCCTCCTACAATTCTCCTGTAACATACACTCCTGTCAAATAGCCACTTTACATCTGGATTTCAACCCAACACGATATAGCAGAGCCTCTTGAACTTGTTTCTCAATCCATCAGCATCGAGGCGGAAAGCACACAGGATGATTCTGGGTGAGAAACACTCAGGGCTGCTGCCACAGCGGGAGGGCAGCATGGGCCACGAGCTCGCCTGCCACAGCCTCAGCTGCAGGAACAAGCAAGATGCATGTCAACCTGCCTCAAACAGGGCCTGTGCATGGGAATGCAGCCAAATGAAGCAGCCTGGCTCAAGGCCTGGCCTCCAGATGTTGCCACATAAAATAAACAGTTTTGCAGCAAGCTGCAGAGACTCCTAGAGATCAGCGTTTTCCTCGCCTCTGGTCACTCTGAACTCATCAAGGGTTAAGTGGGCTAAAGTGCATTCATTCCAATAGTGTTCAAATGCAGCTATCTACTCCGTACCAAGGCCAAAACATAGCATAGCCCAACTAAATCATGATAAATGGCTGCACTCCTCAGCCCCTGCTAACAGCCACTCTTTTATGAGCACACCAGCCAGAAAAAAGGTTTTGGCCCCAAATGATGTGCAATAATTATCTTGACAGCAGTCCTTGAAGGACATATCTTCTACACCACTCCCTAAGTGTGGTGTTTAACATTAAGTTAAAGTGAAGTTTAACATTAAACTTTCAACCAACATATTTAAGGCCAACAGAGGCTTTACAGGACAAATGCCAAATATGTTAAAAAGGTTTCTTCACATAAAATTACACCTTAAGCACTAAAGGGGACAAAAAAGAGATCGGGTGAAGACAGATACCAGAGTGACAAAGCTGATACTGGAACTCTGTCTTCACAGAAAAATGACTGGGTAGCTGCTGCTTTGATGTGTAGCAATTAAAGAGTAATTTACACAGTGCCACTTAGTGACAAGTATAATTATGTTCTACTCAGGGTACGAATCAGATAATAATTGCCTCCAGCTGAACTGGAGTTTGTAACCCACTAAAAGGGACTTCAATGAGATGATAAAACATGGATTTCAGCTAGAAAGTTTATGATTTACCAGAAGATCACAGGATGTTGCTCACAGATTTTTGAAGAAAATTGGAATAGCAGCTTGATCCCTTCTATATAAATAATTGCATTTATCTATGCACAGACGCACAATAAAGATAGGAAGGAGCAGAAGAACGGAGGAAATTTCTAGGACAGATCACACAGGAGGTTGTTCAATTCACAAGGCTCTGTGAAAGCTCAAAATATATACATATGTATAATATATATATACATATATATATATATATATATACACAGAAGCAACTGTGCCAGATGCAGTTAGTAGCCAGTTGGTTGAGGAAGGATGCCACTAACCTGGTGAGCACCCTCCAGAAAATCAAGGCACACCTAACAAGAACTACCTGGCACATGCAGGGACACTCTCATTTAGAGATTGCAGTTTCTAATCTGGGCTATGGTTGCTCCAAAAGACATCAGCTACCACTCCCAGGATGCTGCTAGAAGTAACTTTAACAGATCCACATTGAAACAACATCCCAGTGTACTAAAAACAGCTCGCAAACTTTTGTATAAAATTTGCAGGAAAGTTAAATTCTTGTGGGCAAACCTGAGCTCCTCTGTAGAGCAGTATCCCAGATTCTGCGACAAAAGAGCATCAAAGTAGCTGCAGCTCTGAACCTATCCCCACACCTTTTCAGGAAGAAGGAGGAATTACAAAATGCAGCAGTGTTCTTGAGCATGCACTCAATGTTTCTCTGCCCCCAGATTCCACTGACCTTTAGGCAGCCCTTTGGACCTGCAATATAGAAGGCCATGGGACTAGGGTGTGGGAACAAAAGTGATGGCAGCAGCATCACTAAAAGACAAGAGAGAAGGCTTGTTATTTTTTGCTGTTTAGTTTAGTTTCAGAAAGTTTTGAGACAGCGTGGCTGGTGACCTAGCAACACTGCTTAAAGCTAAGTAGGACCTCGGCCACCCACAGAGATTTGTGAGTTACAAGAAATGCCAACAATTTCTCCAAAGGAAATAAAGCCAAGTCTACCCTGTCCCCCACAACACACAGCAGACAGAGACCTCATTTACCATCTACATAAAACCTGCACAGGTTCGTGGTGAACCCAAAGCATGTCAGAAGTGCTGTGCGCAGCCTGGTACTACTGGGTGCAACGCAACACTGAGATCCTTGAGCTTGCAGAGGCACCAGAGTCAGCCTGGCTCTGCAACCCAGGGCAAGCACAATCTCCTCGTGGACAAGCATGCAGGGTGGGCAGAGCACAGAACCTGCTCAGCTCATGATTGAGCAGATTCTCCATCCATCCCCATCAAGAAGCCAGCCAGCCCATTTTTCTGTAAGCACACTGATGTTAAATCCTTACGGTGTGGGGTGTACCTGTACAACTGCCAGTTAAGTTGCACTGAGCAGCAAGGAGCACTAAAACAAAGCAGAATTACAGGTCATAAAAGCTGAGCTCAGTGGCATTTTGCATTGCAAACTAAGCAGTCACATGTGGTTTATTCCAGATTTTTTCAGCCTGATTAGGGGAACTGCAGTAGTAACAGAGAGAGTTTTGAATAACTACCATGACGTGACTCAAATACGCAAGCACAGAAATGCATCAGTGTGGGATGTTAGCTCAATGGAATAATCAAAATCTCTTTAAATGAAAGCTCAAGGAATCTTGTCATACTTGTCTTCCTCTGATGCGAGGATGAGAGATGGCATGAGTCAAGTTTTCCCTCCCATTAGTTCTGGGGTTCATCTGGAAAAGGACTCACAAACAACCTCACTAGGCAAGCAGGTGGTTCAGGAGGTTCCACACCAACTCACTGCTCCCCATGCCCCTAAGCCATGGCCAGTCCCATGCAGGAGAATCATCACAATTCCTCAGCACTTTCTCTGCCAGTGGGGTCCACAGCCAGGGCTGGGACACTCCCATCCCTCCCGTCACCAGGTGACAGCTCCAGATGGATGGACTGCCTCAGTCTGCAGGTAGCACCTTGCTGAGCTAGAGGTCGTCTGTTTAAGACCTTCATATGAAGAGTCCTTCCTGGGCAGCTATCCATCACAGCAGCCTCTTGGGGCTGGGTAACTCAATAAGGGTACAGTAGGTACTGCAGTCAGACAAGAGGCGGCACCCTGCACTTGGCTTTCTACTTGTTCTTGCAGGTAAAGGTCTGCTAAGGTTACCCTGTGGTGAGGAATTCCTCTGTGGTGGGGATGATTTTAGGAGGAGTGCAATGACTGCTATCATTAGACCAAGAGTGGCTTAGCAAGGGTGATATAACATCCTGTGACCCTTCATACACTGTTCCCATTGTAAAAATAACTTCACGTGTGATCGTACTTCCAGGAAGAAGTCAGAGCTCAGTCCTTTCCTGGAGCTCAGTGGGGATGAACATCCTGTCCCTGCTTTTCACCATCCCATCTCCTGTCTCTGCTTTCCAGATCAACTTCCCCAGCCCAGCAGATGCTCTCCCTTGGTCATCCGCCCAAAGCAGGCTAACCAGGCTGGCCAGGGGACTGACCTGCCTTACCAGGCAGCTCTGGCTGGTCTTCCCTTTCACTCCTCCCCTGACACAGCCAGAATCATCATCCCTCAAGCCCTTGTGTCCTCAAACCAAGGCAGACCCTTCATCACACACCATCTCAGTTTTTTTCCAGATTCTGGCCTCACCTGGGAGATCGTAACACGCAAGGTCCTAGCATGAGCTCTGGGACCAATGTGTTTGCTCTTACAGGCAAATTCAGACAAAGCATCTTGTTAACGGTGTTTGCAACATACCAAAAGGTGTCCTGTGTGCTCTCCACAGAGCATAATCAATGCATAGCATAAGCTTCACAGAAGGCATTTATAATTAACCTCTTTTTTCTTTCCCTCTGCTGTATAATGCAAAAATTGACTGTTACTCTCATACGAGCCCAGGAATGCATATTAAGTCATCTCAGCCAGAGCACAGCAGAAGCAATTTCAAAGACAATACAAGCAGTAGAGCTGAATTCCGTGCTCCTTACTCTGAGTCGCAGAGTAAGGCAATAAAAATGCCTTGACTCCCAGGCACTACTCAGAGGGCAAGCAGCATGCAGAACCCCCTCCAGCCCACAATGCCAGCCAGTAAGGACTTCGTTCAGAGTAGGACACCTGAAATCAAGTGGAAAAAAAATATCTAGGGCTGACTGCACTTGTAACTGTTTCCAGGTTTATAGTGAAAACCTCAAGTTCTTCACGCTTTTATCTAACTAAAATCATTACTTGCTCTCCTGTGAGCCCTGTCTTGCAGTTTGGAACACCTGAAGAGTTAAGGTGGAATTGCTGGCTTTATGAGCACCAACTCAGAGCATGGGTAGGTGGAAAGCACTTGGGGTACAGCAGGTCTGCTGCTGGGACTGGAAGAAAAACTAGTGCCAGCCTGCAAAACTGCTGTCAATTAAGTCTGCACTACACACTGCAGGCTTTGAGAAGGACTATGTGACCTGCAGGACACACACAAACCCCTTTTCTTTGGATGGGTGTCAAAGTTCCACACCCAGAGCAGGGTCCCGAGCCATCACAGGAGGTGAGAGGATGTGCCAGGGCAGAGATCTGCATTTGGCAAGAAAACACACAGTACCTTCAGAGAAAGCACAAAACAAGAACATATAGCAGCAGTGGTTAGAGGGAGTATCAATACTGGCTGAAAGTCATGCGGAGAAACCCCCAGAGCAAACGGATACAGTCAGCCAGTAAAAGCACAAACGTTTGAGATCAAAATATACCCAGCATGCTTAGCAAGCATCTCACTACCAGCTATATGAGATTTTATCTCAGCCCTTTTGTATCAGTATGAAATAAGAAATTAAGCTTTTTCAGGAGTTCTGCTTCTTCTAATTTCTTCCAAATAAAAATGTCTAATTTTAAAGTAATCTGCACACAGCAGCCAGGCCAACAGCCAGCCACAAGCAAGGGTAAAGCTTGAAATCACTCCAAGGGGACTGTGCTGTGCCCGCACCTTGCTGCCCTCACTTCTGGCGCTTGCTGATGCTGGCCTTAGGAGTCTGCATGGAGCATGAAAAGGTCCAGCCGCCCCTCGAGTCACATCGAGCAATCCCTTGCTGTCTTTGCTTTCCACCAGCCAAAGCAACCTGCAACAGGTGGTGGCATCTGCACAGAAAAGTGAAGCAGCCTTTCCAAATTGACTCAACAAGGCAGTGGCAAAGCTGAAACAGGATCCAAAGCCCCGAGACCCAGTCCAACGCTCAACATAGGGAGCCAAGTGTGCGACTGGGGCTGTAGGGCTAATGGGGACAGCAAGCACAGGACCTGCCCTGCCTCGGGAGAGAAGCAGCATCAAGAGGTAAAGGGTTTAATATTTCATCACCACATAACTCCCTGCAGTTTCTAATATTAAATTAATCACTGTCTGTCCAGATCAGCTAGGTTCATCCCCTAGATAAATTAGGTCAGCAATAGCCTCAATTAAGAAAAGAAAAAAGAAAACTGATTGACTGTTGAAAGTTTCTGCCATGACCGATCACTCTATGAATTATTCATCTCAGTAGCAGCTCTGTATGGCTCAACACAAGCATTCCTACAGTCAGGAAAGCACTTCACCAGCAGGGCAGTCAAATTAGGCCAAATCGGAACAGAACTACCACTCCCCATGCCTGGGTCCACCCCACAGCATCCTCAAAGGGCTGCATCTGCCTGTCCTAGCACTGTTCAGCAAGCACAAAGGCATTTACCTTTGGGAATTTGGCCCACAGTTTTGAAAACAGACAAGAATTACACTGTGGCATTTCTTTTTAAAGCTTTGAAGAGTGGATTGCTGCAACAACCGTTGACAAAGTGACTCAAAGCCTCTGTGCAGATACAGAAGAAAAATGAAGCAGTCAAACATCAGCTGTTCTGGAGCCTCAGAAGCTGCTGCAAAGCCCCCTGTTGAATCATTTGCAGTGTATAATAGCATGTGGTTCAGCGGGATCTGCAATATCTTAAACGCCTCCTAACATACTGATGAGATAGATTATCTTTTTACCTTACACAGATGAATTAAAAAATAATTGAGATGGCTAGGTAGTTCTCTGCTGACAAACGCATGTGTCCCTGTTACAGAGAACCTTGAAAACGTGCTCTAAAATTTAAAATTGCCTCTGCTGAATATCACAGACCTGGCGGTCTTACAGCTATCCAGCTTTAATTGTTAAACCATCCTCCAGAGCCTAAAACCCACAAGATTTAAGACAAAATAAAAGATGCTCTTGAAACTGTTTTTAACTATTATCAGGTGGAAGAGTTAAAGATACTGGGCAAGAGATAAGCGCTGACAGAGATGGGAGCTGTTTTCAAGTTCTATAAGATAACAGATTGCTCTGCCGCTGGGTCTGGCTCTTAACAGATCGCTTGTTTTCATGAAAGGTCAAATAACATACAGAAAAACAGCCACAGGTTAGTCAGGTTGCCAAAAAGCATCTTAAATAACACAAAAAAAATCGGCCACAGACTAGTCAGCGTGCCAAAATGCATCAAATGCTGAGCAGTCTGTGGTCTTCAGGATGTCAGAGCGAGACAGACTGTTTTATGATGGCATTTCAAGAGAAATTATAAGGTCTTACATGCCATTCCTGGAACAGACACACTGCTGCAAAAAGAAAACAGTGTTAGGGTAATAGTGGTCATAATTTGTGGAGCCATTTTACCAAACTCTCTCCAAAATAACCATCTTGAATAGGGTATGAACAATGCAAAAATTCACAGTTGTTACATCTCAAAGGCAAACAATGCAAACGTAAGGCTATGTCCAGCAGGGAGCTGGCTTGTAGGTACCCAGACCTCTGCTCATGGAGAGAAGGGGCACCAGGAGGAAACACAGAGAAAAGAAAGAAAGGGGGAGAAAATGATGAAAACTGGTGAAAAATAGCATCCTGGTGGAAAAATAGAGTGGTTCCTGGGGCAGGCAGCTCTGGCATGGAAGTGATGTGGTGTTGGGGTCAGGGCACAAGCACATGGCACTAAGGAACACAGTGGGGACCTACGCAGACCTGAAGTTCAAACAAAGAGGTGATATTCTCAATGCACCACACTCTTCCACCAAAGCAAACCCTTTGCTGTTGTGAGTGTAGCATCAGGCCAGCAAGCACCTGCTGTGACACGTGGCCCAGCAGTGGCACACGTCACCAGCTGTGATGCTGTCACGCCGCCAGTGCTCAATGCGCAATGTGCTCGGTCCTTCCGTAAACAGGAATAAGTGGAAAGGAGCACGGCTGCGCTCTCATCTCAAAGATGAGTCAAAGGAAAACAGCAGGATCCAGCTTTGAGTACCACCATTGAGTCAGCGCTGCTAGGACGCTCCAGGGAGCCTCGGCTCCACACACAGCCGGCAGCAGTGGTGGTGGCTGAGGGCACTGGTGCGGTGTTGGTACCACCGTGCTGACCTCTGTGACAGTTGTGAAGCAGACAGAGAGCCGAGGGAACAGCTCGTGCCCTCACCTGCTATATTCCAGCCTATTTCCAGAGCAGGAACTTGGTACCCAGCCCGTGAGCACATAAGAGGGCCATGCTGTCACACGGAAGGACTCGTGTTACTGTAATTCCTCTGTGTTGAAAGGAGATGGAAAATAAAACCCCATTTTCCTGAAATGATACTCACTCTTCATACTTGCTCAGTATCCGTGGCATGTGGGCATCACACCAGCTCTAATGGGGTCAAGGGTATGGACACTCTGGCTCCAAGAGCCTTTCCTTCCTTCTGGTAAATCAATCCCAGCCGGACCCGCTGGCAGCAGTCAGCAGGCACGAACACACCGAACACCGAGGGGTGGGGGCTAGGGCAGGCAGGGAGCATCGGCAGCAGATGGCTTCCAGCAGCCTGGATGCACAAGCAGACAATGGATGCCAGCCCATCACTTTGCATTTCCACTTCTGTCATACCTGGAATTTCTCAAGAAGAACCCAAAGGAGTGAAGCAGCAGCCAAAGGATCTCTCTGCTGGCCTCTGCTGCCTGAACCTAGCACAGTGCACTCCTCTGTATGCTTCTCCTGCATATTTGAGCACCTCCCTTGGAAAACCAGAGATTTCAGGAAAAGCTGCAAGCAGTACGCAGCCATTTCTCCTGTTGTAACATGGATGCTAGGCAATAAATGTACCGTTGTGTGCTGTACTTCTCAGCGCTGTTCTCACTCCTCTCCCCTAAGTTTTACACTCCTTGGAATTAGTAAAGCCAGAAAACTCTGCCTCCAGATACATCTGGTTGAGAATGGGTACCAGGGTAACAGACTTGTCTGGGATGCTGTTGAGCACCACGGGGTCGACGCAGGCTCAGACAGACCCAGGCATAGCAGCAGCAGGTGCTGAGACTGAGTTAGAGCCACAGGGCAAAAGGTGTTAAGAGAGAGAATGAGAAAGGTTAAAATGGAAAAACAGCAGAGTCAGAGTCTGATGAGAACAGTTAATAAGAGTTAAGATGATGCTCTAACTAGTGACCATAAAATATTGGTCCTGTACCCAGGATCAATTCTCAGGACATTTTCCTGAGGTGGCTGCAGCCCTGTAAGGATGAGGTTACAGTTCTGATGTACAGGACAGGTGTCCTGGAGCAACTTGGAAATTCAGGAGGGAGTCATCATGAAATGGAAATGAAAAGGTGTGAGAATTCCTGACAATTTGACAACTCTCAAGCAGTTTAAGGTGCCTCCTCTGGGAGTGCAGAAATAAGCTAGAAAGGGAAAATTCATTCCTGGTGTGTCTGTTTGAAGACCCCAGAGATACAGCAGGAACAGAGTTGGTCCTGTGCATTTATAGCTTCCCTTCAAGTTACATTTACAACTCTCTGATTCCACCAGTCCCAGGGGAGCACAGCTAAGCTGTAAATTAAAACTTCCCACCACTGAGCTCCATGCAGACACAACTCCTAACTGCCAGCCTTACTCGAGCTAGCTCTGCACCAGCTCTGGGGCACACGGATGTTCAGTTCGGAAAAAAAAAAAAAAAAAAAAAAAAAAAAAAAAAAAAGAGAGAAAGAGAAAAACAAGGATAATCTCTTTCGTACCGGCTGCTTTGTGATTCATTCAGGTCATGGTACCTCCAAGCAAAAGCGATTTGACAAAACTCATCTCACAGCTTGTCTTCATGGCAAGATCACCCAAGGAGCTGCAATATCAACTCTGGTGCATGGATGAAGATGCCTGTATTTAAGTGTCTCTATATCCTCCAACAGACACTATCCTCTAAAGGGCAAACAAGCCCTCCTGGCAGGAATCACAGCTGCATTTAATTCTCTCCAACATAAAACTTAAACAAAACACTATAAAAAATAGTTCCCATTCCCAGCATGGGCTCTTCACCACCTCCCCCCGCACTAGGACAGCCTGCCCTTCTCCTCCCACCCCAGACCTCTTGAACCACATGCTGCCAGACAATTGAACAACATCATTTCAGACCCCTGTGCCCTCCACATGGGAAGCCAGCCTCTTCCAACAGATAGCACACAGTGCTGGTAAGACCTGCAACACCTTGCTGAGCCTCATGCTCAGATCATGAAAAGCCCAAATCTCCTCCAGCTGCTCTGAGCCCACTCTTACCCAGGCACCAGCCCCTTCAATGCCTCTCCAGCAGCAGGCTCACCCTCTCCCAGGCCAGGCTTTCCATAGTAACAGGGCACCATATTTATTCATAAATGCAAATCTATTTTTCCCAGCGTGGAGCACGCTGAGTGCCCCGTTCCTATGGAAACCATTCAGACGCGTTTATATGAATGGGTAATTTTATGAGCTGCAGAAAAATCCTTGACATCGTCACAGTCAAGGGCAGACTGGGAAAAACAAACCAAGCTCTGAAATCTCAGTAACAGCCATGCAGGTAAATAGCCACGCAGCAGCTGCAGGCAGATGCAATGAGTGGAGGCAGGATTTCCACTGATGCAGAGTTTGAGCAGCCACAGTCAGAGCAGTGGGATACAGCAGGCAAGAGTAAAGTAAGTACAGGAGAATTGCATTGCCAATAGTTTCTTCTCCAGCTGATACCAAGTTTTGGACTATTGTAAATGGAAATGAAATCTTCCCCATCACAGACCTACATTCCCCCACAAAATGTTCTCCATCACCGTGAACGCTTGCGTAATGCAATGGGGGATCATACAAGGCTCATTTTCTCTACAGGGTTGCAGAGTCAGCAGAGGAGCAAAGAGGGGAGTGAATCATGAGCCAGTGAGTGCTCAAGTATGCAACACCACTGAGAGCAGGGGAAAGACTTGGGATGAGAGCCTGACATTGCTGCCCACTGGCATTGGGCCAAGAGCTCAGCCCAGAATGAACCCAGGTGCTCAAGCCCCTGCATGGTCTGCAAAAAATTCAAGACTGAGAAGAGCAAGTGCACATTTACCCTGTACATCACTTGGTCGCTAGAGCAGTATTTACTGGGGATAGCAGAATGGAGGTCTCAGTGCTGAAGCCTGGTGGTCTTGGCTACCGATCCGTCAAGCAGCTCTGTGACAATGAGCACAGGGCTCCAGAGGGGCCCCAGCCAACCCACATGCCAATGCAGCTTTGCGTTGCTGGATTACATGGGGTGAATCTCACCCCAGCACTCAGCAGAGCAGACACTGCTGATATCACCGGGCTGCAAAAAGGAGAAGAGTCACAGAGACAAACAGATCAGAAATGCATGCTGGCTTTCTGTGCCATGACACTGTCCCATTGTCCTACCCTGGGCTCAAAGGACTCTCATGCTGAAGAAGAGGCAGTGAAGTTTTTTCCTAGCCAAGGCTGCTGAGCACACACACTCAGCTGATGTTCTGGTCCAGCAGCTCCAGATACATCTCCCTGCAGCTTGCACAGCCGCTGTCATCACTCGGGTGTCCCCATCAGCTGGGATAAAGCCACTAAGAAAGGATTTGCTAGGTAGACCCAAAGACTGTGATGTAGTTCCCAGCTAACTCCCTTCACAATCCCTCATACTTTGAAAAGCTCCTTAGGAGGCAGGGAGGATGTGCCTGGCTGTAAGCAGATTTCAGCTCAGTCTGCCAGCTGTTTTCCTCCTTCCATTGATATGTTTTATTGGGCAGCAGAATGATGAGGCTGTTACTTCCTTCAGCTGGGATTTCAACAGTAATTCTGCAAATGCTATCTCATAAAACAAAATTTCAGAGCAAGAGATTGACAAGATTATCAGATTCAGACACCACTTGCCAAAAAACTCATGCAGTTTTTGGAGATGCGACTGCTCTAAGCAGCAAAACAGGTTTTAATTCTTCACTAGGCATTAGAGAGTTTTTGTATTTTTGTTTTGTTTCTCCTACCAGCTAAAGATCTTCTGACATTCATTTTAAAGCTGCTCTAGAATATTCTTTTCTGTGAAAAGTTTGAACTGGTTGCCCTCCAAACTGCACAAAGAGCAGGCTGAGGCTCTACATTGCCAACCCACACCAGCAGGCAGGGACCCACTCTAGCTCTGTCTGTGTGCTGCTGCACTGCTTGCCTCAGTTTACAACCAGTAATTATTTTGTATATAATTTAAAGTAGCTCACAAGTGTCAACAAATTTTAAATTACTCGTGGCTGGTTCACTACAATGAAGCACAACTCATCAAGTAAGTTTTCAGGCAAAAGTAATTTCTCCCATGGGAATACAGAGTAAAGACATTAAAACCACTGAATATGGGGCAAACTTGCAGTCTGGATTAGTACCAGCCTCAGCCACAGTATTGCACTGGTTGTGGCCATGTCACTGGAAACCTCTTATGTAAACAGAGTGCAATTATTTCCTAAATACTTTTGACCCGATAATTACTCACAGAATTTGTCAGAGATCACCATGCTCCACAAGCACTAAGCAGATTTGCAGCCCCCTTACTGGGATATCACAGACCACGTAAATGGTCCACAGCTTGGAAACTGCTTGTTTTTATGAGAAAAGCTTTTCCTTCCCAAAACTGAGGTGAGATGAGCAGCTGGTAGCATGCAGTTGCTGATAGCTAGGCTTGATGCTGGTTTCCACTGCAGGGCATGAAGGGTTAACTGAAGCTGCTCTCTCTCCCTGGAGCTCCTGCCATAAGCAAGTGCTGCGCCCAACATCAAAATGTTTTCCATCTACATTCTGTACTGCTGTTGTTTGCCACTAGATCAGACCTTAAGGCATGAAGTAGTCCTAATTTGTCAGGGTGGGGGGAGCAGAGTTGGAATTAACCAAAGGCTTTAATGTATGATAACAATTACCAAACACAATAGCTAATTAACATCCCACTAATAATGGGTTTGAACTGCAACTCCATAAGATTTTGCCAACTTACATTTCCACATTTGCACCGATTTTTTTTTTGTATATACCCAGAGACTCCTTCAGCTTCTCAGTTGCTGAAGCGTAACAATTTCCCACCTCCAGCATTTCTGAAGCTCTAGAGTTTTAACGAAACAGCATTTGCAGTGCTTCGCTTTTTAAAGTTTTCCATGTAGCAGACTGCCAGCTCCTGTGGAGGGGCAATGGAAGGATCTCTGTAGTGATAATTCGCATTAATTTGAAGAAAAAGCAAAAAAGACATCACTCAGTGCAACTGGAGTTCAAGGAGATGCATTTCTGTCTGGGGTAAATCTAGTCTATACATAAATCTATTGAATTCTCCATTAAGCTGCAGGACAGATTTCTTTAGCCCACGTCCTCCATTTGCAGGGAAGAAAATTCAAGGCCAAACCCTCAGAAGTGAGGTCTGCGACTCCTCTCTGCTCCTATGGGACACGAGCTCAGAGGTTGTTTGCAGGCTGTTTCCTGCAATCTTGAAGGCTGAGCAGTCTCTAGTGCTGCTGTCAGATTTCATTTCAGAGAGACGGGACTCTGCCCACTCTACTGCTGACATTTCCACACAATAAACATTTTGTTTATTCCGCACAAAAACATTTCCACAGTTGCAATAAACATCAGAGATTCAGAGATCGGTCATAGTAGCAGCAAACCCAAAGATTTTGAAGGGTTCTCCAAGCAGATTTAACCACCCTCTTCCCCTAACTATTTTATTCTGGCGGTGGAAGATAGAGCAATCTCTGCACAGGGCTCCCCTGCCAGCCACAGCTTTCCTGCAGGCTCAGTATATGGTCTTAGCTAAGACAGTCTCACTGATCTACACTTTATCTGTCCCAAACAGATTATAGAGTCCAATTATGTGCATAAAAGCCTTTATTATCAGCATTTGAATAACAATAGAGTCACGAGGCCTCATTGTGTTCAGGCACTGCTCAATTACACTGAATCACTGAAGCGCTGACAGTGGTTGCCCTAGGAGGATGCACAATCACAGAGGAGGAGAAAGGAAGCTGATGCTTGCCCACTTGGGAGCTGCAGCACAGTGACTCCATGGCGGTGGCAAAGGATGCTTCTGGTGGGGAGAGACGATGCTCTCCCATGCTCCTTGTAACGACTGACCAAGATACACTCCATGTCTACAGACCCTTCACTACCAAACATGATGCATTCACGCATGCAGATGAAAAGCCAGATGTGTTGTGGAATTATCTTGCAATAAGCTACACTGAAGAGTTTCTTCAATATTTGTTAAAAAGCATACGAATCGCTTCTTAACATGATTGGGCTCCTTTATTTCCCCTTCAGAGCTCCCTTTGTGTCCAGGAAAACCCTAGAGCAAAGCAAAGGTAACCTTACAGGACATTGCAGCAGCTGGAAAGAGCAATGCTATCCCCACTGACCCCCAGGTTTGCTCCTCACCAACATCACGGCAAATGGAGCCGATTAACAACCTCAATCCCAACCCTGACAGCAAGCAAGAAATTCATGCTGCTTGTCTTTGCTTTTTGCCAGCCTTTGCACTCAGATCTTTGAGATCACAGCAGTCTGATCTGTTTGTGTAGCCACCTCACTCCTGCATGGGGACAGTCCCTGAAGAATCACTTTCTTGTAGCTCAGATTCATAAATGACTTAAGGGGAAAAAAATCTCAATAAATAAACAAATGCAAATGAAACAGCTAACACGGTTCAGATCCCAGAACTGCCAGAGACCTCAGAGGGGGAAGCGTGTAGGTTAAAGGGCTTTCCCATGAAGACAGTACTTAAAGCAGGGATGATTTCCTTCCATATCAATTCACACATCCATTATTTTCAGACTACTACTTTGCATCTATTCCACTTGATAGGCCCATTCTTCCTCTCAACTACACCCCTCAGGGAAGTCATAACCCTCTGTCTGCACTTTCGCAGTCTTCTTTCCCTGGGAACAATATGAGCTACAAATCCAGATTTATGACTTGGCTAAGAGAAGGGAGCTAAAGAAAACAGAAAAGGAATGACTTGGTCAAACAAGCTATAGCTTAATCAGTTGAACTGACTAGGGAAATGCTGAGAAAGTGGAGGGCCTGGAAGGAGAGATATTTAAATGGGTTTTGGTCAGAAACACTTGCTTATCTGTGATGCACTGGAGAGATGCAACACATCCAGGGAGCCTCTACCCTGGCCCAGCCCAATGGTTTTCAATCTCGCTCCAGGAAGAAACACGATAGTTTTGGGCAAGTGACCCACATGCTCCTGACAGCCCACACAGCCCAAAGCAGTGCTACTTCATGGTGACTCCAGAAGAAGTAGCTTTGGGAAGTTTTGTTGCCTGTAGTGTTTTCCCTGCGCTATTCTGTCTGGTTGTTCTTTGAAGATTGGTCCTTATGGAGACTGAGGTGTCCTCTGGAAGTGCTTTACTTCCCTCCCTTAACCAGATATGAAGCAGGCATTTCAGATGCCTGAAACTACGTGGGACAAGTCCAGGCTGCCACAGGTCTAGGCTGTTTGGAGCCTGGATAAAAATGAATCAAGGTCTTTCTGGCTGATGACTTTGGCTGCTGCACTTCACAAGGTTACAGTGACAGAAAAACATTCAGTATTTTCACGCAAAGACAACAGAACTCCTGTGGTGGAAAAGGCCATAGGCGCATTTAATCTTGTTGAGCAATAAGATTTAAAACTCATATCTTGTTTATGCAAAGTGGCTGGAAATGCTTCTCTGACCCCAGATGACTTCTCTTGATTAACAGCCTGTGTCATTTTTATTTTGGTTACTGTGAACGCCGTTGCTATTCTGTGCCCTGACGCAACGCTACCAAGATCCAAGGAATCAAACCAGCCCGGGAGGCGGCACTAAAAACATTACCAGTTTAACGTTCGCCAGATGAAGGATGAAAAAAGGATGAAAGATACTTTGGTAGCACT
Organism: Alectura lathami; assembly: GCA_013399715.1. Lineage (NCBI taxonomy): Eukaryota > Metazoa > Chordata > Aves > Galliformes > Megapodiidae > Alectura > Alectura lathami. The sequence goes on from VXAV01007888.1 coordinate 50,107, forward strand.
TTGAAGAGAGGGGAAAGAACAGTGCTATAGCTGATGACATAACAAAAACTCCAGACTGGACAGCATCAGCTTACCACAAGCTCCAGTTAGACTTTCTCTCTAAGCACAACGTGACATGGGCTGACGGTGCCGGGAAGGCAGCAGCCGGGCACAGAGCTGCAAAGCCCTGGCAGCTGTGGTCTTTCTCTCTCAAAATAGCTCCTGAAACAAGAGTTCCCAGACAACATGGGGATGGTACACAAAGATAAAATGCAACATTGGACCAGATCCCAGGAATTTTCTCAGCTCTGTGATTACAGTATGAATCCCATATAATATTTATCATGATGGAAAATGAATTACATCTTAAATTAGTTAATAGGTTTTCCCCAGGGAATAAAAGCCTCCTCCCTTTCCTGTGCCACACAAGGATCCAAAACTAGGACACATCCAGAGCTATTCATCTCAGACTGTTAACTTGTAGACAGCCCAAGGGGACATTGATTTAAATAACCATCCCAATAAAAACTGTCTGGACACTGGCAGCAGTGCAGAGGCTGTGCAGACCCAGAGCTTCGCCCTGCTGCACGACACTCTCCATCTCCACAGCCAAGACTCGTGTAGAGCCTACGTGTGTCATTCCTGGCCAAAATGGACACGGCAACATGGGAGTCAATCAGGGCATTCAAGCAGCAAAGCAATGCAGCAAATGAAAATGAAAACAGGAATGACTTGCACTAACCCAAAATATTTCAGGGGGAAAGGAAAACTTGAGCCAAGCTAAATCATATTTGCAGTCCTGTAGAACAAGTGAGGTACAGGGCACTGAGACCAAAAACAACTAATAAAACAACTAATAAAAGCTAATTAGTCTGGAGACTGGCAAAAATATAACCACCTGTACCTAAGCTCTGGCTAAGCACAGTCCTCTGAACTATAATCTTTGATTGAGCATTAGTGGTTTGGGCTCAGATCCAATATCTTCTGTCCAAGATCTGATTAAATATGAATCAGAGACAGCTCATGGCAAAGCCAGCCAACTCCAAAACCCTTCTGATGTGCTGCCAGTCCAGGAGGAGAGCAGGCTGGGAGGTACGACAGGCGGGGCTGGGGATTTCAGGAGGATTCTTTCAAATTGGTTAATTATAGGAGGAACTGATGGAGAGGGAATTTCATGGAAGCTGTGAGGTGTCACTGAGCAAGCTAAGCTAAAAATCCTGCACAGGGACAGCCTGATGAGAAACCTTTCTTGGATTCCCACATCCTGCCTATCTGCTGCTTTCTATCTTCCCCGCTTTTCTGCACTTTGCCTTGTTCTTCCTTTGTCCTGAAGTGACTTCAGGTGTCTGCTTGGCTCTGATTTGTAGCTGAGCTTTAACATTTTTGTTTCTGCTCTGCAACTGCTCTCTGCATCCCTGATCTTAGGAAGAAGAGCACTGGCCATCGAGCTTTTCAAAGTCATTTAATTCTTCTCAGCACACAAGCTGAGAGCTCATCCCTTGGGAAGATCTTTCATCTCCATACATCTCTGACCTTTAAAACCACATTGCAGAGTATTCCTGGGGGTGGTCTGAGAGCAGCACAGCCTCATGATGCTCATCTGCCATGGAGCTGCATTTAGCAGCTCTCCTCCAGCAGAGATCACAGACTGCAGAAGACAGCCTGTCCACAGCCTCCTCCACACCTGCAGGCCCTCTGCTACACGGGATTAGGCCCATTTTTTGCAACAGCATGGTCAGCATGTCCACTCCTCCCAAAGAAACCAGAAATAACCTTGGCGTGAGGCCTCCACCTCGTCTCAGGCCCTCTCCCGTAGGCGGGCCCGGCACAGCCTCAGCCCTGCCGGCGCCACCACGGAGCCATTTTCTTTGGAGCCCATGCTTATTTTTGCAAGAGGCCTCACCCTGTGAGTGTATTTCTAGCAAACAGTTTGAGAGCTTGGCATTTTCCCTGCCCAAATGACCCACGCTGCCTGTCGGTCCAGCTCCCGAAGCTCAGCTGGGGACCCCTCTTCACACATGCTGTAAAGTTTAACAGTTTGCTTAGCAAATCGTATGATCGTGACCTTGAGTAGACTCATCACAGCTCCCAGCACTTATTGCTCCTTGCTGCACAAGTGACATGAGCCAGCTATGCAGGAGAGTACCAAATCAAGTAACTGCAGCCACAGTTCTCAGCGTGGGCAGCCTGGCAGAGCAAAGAGTATTTTTCTTGGTAACAAATACCTGGCAGCCAAACCAGTTGCCATCTTACAGCCAGCCCTGCCTCACCTCACTTACTGTCAGCAGAATCTGCTTTGTGCAAAACTAGCAGAATATGATCTGTGCATTTCCCATTCCTGTGCATTTCTTCTCATTTTCATTAAAGATTCACAGGGTGCTTGGATTTATACTTTCTGCTACACTGTACATCCTCTGCACTATGACAGGCTCCATAGATCTACATCATCTGAACTATATAACCACTTTCATAGCCCATTTCTTGTTAAGTGCTGCAAATAAAGCACAGAGATTTTTCAGTCTATTCACACCCAGTGGTTTTTGCCCATAGATATCCAACCACTTTATAAGCCAGCAATACAGAGCAGTCAGCGCGATTTTATCATAGAATCATAGAATGGCTTGGGTTGGAAGGGGCCTCATAGATCATCCAGTTCCAACCCCCCTGCCGTGGACAGGGCTGCCAGCCACTAGCTCACTAGATCAAACTGCCCAGGAACCCATCCAGCCTGGCCTTAAACACAGCCAGGGATGGGGCAGCCACGACTTCTCTGAACAGCCTGTGCCAGCACCTCACCACTCGCTCAGTGAAGAATTTCTTCCTGATGTCCAACCTAAACCTCCCCTCCTTCAGTTTTAGCCCATTCCCCCTTGTCCTACCATTATCCACCTGTGTAAAAAGTCCGTCCCCCTCCTGCCTGTAAGCTCCTGTCAAGTATTGGAAGGCCGCAATGAGGTCTCCCCGGAGCCTTCTCTTTTCCAAGCTGAACAGTCCCAACTCCCTCAACCTTTCCTCATAGGAGAGGTGCTCCAGCCCTCTGATCATTTTGGTCGCCCTCCTCTGGACCAGCTCCAGAGCTGAGGGCACATAAAAAAGAGCAGTTACTTGCAGACTTTCAAGGTCTGAGATGTCCAGACTTCTGCATGCTGCTTAAAGACCTTTGATATTAAATGCTACAATAGCTACACTATGAAAGTAAAGCATAGGCACACAGCTGGAGCCACTTTCTGCCCTCACCTTCATGCACAGTGTGGCTTTCCCTCGTTACTCCTCTTTCCTTGTTCTAGAGCTCCTCAGTAAATCTACATAGATTTATATGGCTCACATTCCACACGGTTCCTGCAGTCTAGATGACTGATAAACACTGCAACGTTTCATCAGCATTTAGGACAGTTCTGACCCACTTCTCTTTCACATACTGCACCTTCTCCAACACTTCCCCAGCTGAAGCCTGTTCTGTCACCTTACCCTTGATCTGCTACACCAGACCTCGGCTGCCTTAGTCAGAGGCTTCAGAGCAAGTTTCAGCCTACTGCACTCATGAATTAGCTGTTTGTTACACATGCCCTCCTGACCCCTTCATTATTCATGCCCTTGCAAATTTATGTTCTTTTTTTTTCCTCTTTTTTTTTTTTTTTTAAAGAAAACTTTCCTCCTTCATTTCACTTCCCTAGAGGCTCATATGTTCCTCCACATCTTGTAGGAGCCTATTGCAATCCACAGGGTTAGTGGTCAAAGTCAAAATGCACCTTTTTTGTTACAGTGCTGGGGACATCGCACAGTATTTATGGGTATTTTTCACTCCTAGGAGACGCATAAATACAGAGAAGCTAAACACACTGAGCTCTGCAAGGGAGGAAAACCATCAGTTCAGAAAATACAGAATTGCATCTCTCTCTAGAACTGTTATCCATGTTCCTAATTGGACCTAATGTTTATAATCACTGTGCGTGTTGAAAGGCCTCATTAACCCACCAGAAAACACTTATGTCACCTTCATCTTTCTCATTTGTCACATTCTGAGAGATAACCAATCAAATTAGCAAAAAAAAAAAATTATGAAGGACAATAAGAAACCTTGAGACAGACAATTGAACTGATAACACGCAGGGACTGCAGAAACAGAAGTCTAGAGATGCTTCCCTGTCTGGTAAGGGTTTGAGAATGGGCTGAGAGCATGACTCAAATGTCACATCCCACTGCACAGAGGGAGCCCGTGTGCATGTGACCTAGGGGCATAGGCACTGCCCTTTATGCAGAGACGGAATATGATGTCAGCTTGGCCAAACTGGCCCAACTCTGTGCATGCAGGACATGATGCCAGTACAGCTTAGAACAGTTTGCTGAACTTTAATGTAACCAGTTATGACCTGGCACCAGTCTGCAGCAGAGTTGGAGATAAAACTGAGTTAAAGGGCAGAAGTGGGATATCAAGCTTATCACAGACCAGCAGCCTCAAGCTTTCATATGAAATGTCTGCTGCCAAAAGCCCTTTCTGGAAATAAGCCCAATCCAAAACTCAGCAACAAGTTCCCTTTCTTCCATTAATTCTGTTCAAGTTGCTTCATGGCTCTAATGTACAGGCGACTGTGGAGGAAGCTGAACTCTGCCTACATTGCTCATACAGAGAAACCTACAGCCCTCATGCTGCTGCTGCCCTCTGAACACAAGTTGTCCTGCCTAAACTTCTTTCAAACAAATCTGTGTAGAACTGCTGACATTTTAATTTAACATCCCTGGGTACTGCAGGCTCTAAGCACCACAGAAAATGCTTCCCTGCATTTTGCTGCAGGCAGATCTCCAGGAGCACTGGTTTTCTGTTCAAGTCCAAGGTCTTTTATTACGTGAATTTTCCCAGTTCTATATTAGCAGTATCACACAAAATGAGACAGTGCAATACATTTGGACATGGATGCACTGAATTGCTACATATGCAAAAAGGAAATGATAAGTGAAAACAGTTCAGACAATGGAGAGCTAAAGGTAGGAACCAAGAGAGGGAGATTTGCATCTTGTTTATGTAAATGAACACCCATTTGGCGATGAAAAATAAGTCCAGAGCGGAGCATTTCACAGCCTCCGACTTGTGTGGCACGTCCTAGAGAAAATGGATTGCTGCAGGACTTCCTTCCCCCAGCATTATCCACAATATCTGAACTGCCCAGCAGGGCACAGGGAGGCAAGAGGAACAGGCAGGTTATCAAAAGCAATGAGATCACCAGTTATTACACAAGGTTACACCATGTACCTGGCAAGCTCAGGTTTCCTGTAACAGTTGCCAGTGAATTCTTAAGTTCCAATGAGGTGCAATAATCCTGTCTCGCTCCTGTAGTTAATGCTTCTCTGGTATCCCAAACCTGAACAGCAGTGCTTATTTGGATAGCTGAGGATACAGCGCGCAAAGGGAGCACTATCTCATAATATAGGAAAACTATCATCCTGAAGACTGGGGTGGGGAGGTGAGGGGGTGTGGAGATCTGTTTACTTACAATTTCAGACTCTGTATTTCAGTCAATTTCAGACAGTCAAAATTTCTGCCCATGTAAGGATACTTTTTCTAGTAGCTCCCAGAGGTGCCTCCTTTTCCAGTTATCTCAGTTATCTGGGTCCATTCCTAACAGACAATTCCTTCCATGAGGAATAAAATTCTAGTAGCATCACCAACAACTAGCTGCAGTTTTTCCACACACAGCACAACTGTCAATTCCTACACCAGACTCAACATTTCAACAATGCATAAATGCTGTCATCAACACTGTCAAAAGTGTTTATTCCTAGTTCTAAAAGGCTAGGAAGAATTCAAACTGCAGATGTGGTTTCTTTTTGGTCTGCTCTTCCGGCATTTTTAGTCAAAAAAAAAAAAAAGGTACTGTGAAAATCTAGTTCACACATCCTTCTACTTTTTTAAATACTGGCTTCAGACACTCCTTCAAACCCAGAAGCCAGACTTTCCCTGTGAGCAGTGAGTTTCCCCATGTAAATTAAAGCAACAATAAATTTTATGCATTTTCTTTACCTTTAAATGCATCTCAAGCTCTTCTCCATCAAGACAAATCCCTTCACAAGGTGCCACCCTGTGACAAAACATGTCCTCCCCAGCCCTCCCTGCAGGCTCATGGGCACATATGGGCTTTAATAGAAGATTTCTTATTTGCACAAACAAAACTGTTGACATCTGGCCTTCAATTTCTTTCCTCTCATGATTAATATTGAACAGTGTTTTGTCTGCATTATAAAAAGCAACCATTAAGATAGGCTCATTAATGCACTTACTAACTTTTTTTTTT
>VXAV01007888.1:56404-100893 GCA_013399715.1 Alectura lathami
TTTTTTACTTAAATGGCTTACAAACACCATTCCTTAATTTCACTTCAGTAAGTTTGATGGATGAGCACCGTAAATGGCTAAGAAGGAAACAAAACACTGCGGCTCAGCCACAGCCATTGTCAGACAAAACAGCTCTCCGGTGTTTGGACAGTAAGGGCACTGAATGTTGGTGACACCCGCACCTTGCTTGGCTGACTAACCCTCCTAACAGCACCTTACACACAGCCCAGCATCACTTCCTTTAAAGAGAAAAGAAACCAGTAAAATTCCAGTCTCAACATGAGGTCACCTTCCCATGCACACTTGTCTCAGTCTGATGTGCCAGTCGTCACAGTACACTGGGGCTAGACATATGCAAGAAATTCACCAAGTATTAGCAACACTTCCCTAAATCTCAACAGTCTCAAGTTGCACCGGAGCGGGGTGGCAGTTAAATTGGACATAACAAAGAATTTCTTCACAGGGAGGGTGGTCAAGGCTGCCCAGGGAAGCAGTGGAGCCCCCATTACTGGAAGCATTTAAGACACATGTGGACATGGCCCTGAGGGACATGGTTTAGTGACAGGACTTAGCAGATCAGGTTGGTGGCTGGACCTGGTGATCCTGAAGGTCTTTTCCAAACTAAGAGATTCTATGGTTCTATTTTTACCTCCCTTATGGTATCCAAAACTCCCATATAAGTCAGTTTGCTGTTCAGAAAACCACCCTGAAAAAGCTGTTTCATGACTCAAGCCTGCATGCATCCAGCTGAGGGGAGGAAAGATTCACAGATCTCTCAGCTCACATCCAGCAGTACCTGCTGTCTGTGGGCATGCTACCAGTCAGCGCATTAGGACCACATGGCACGACGAAGGCACTGCTGGAATGATTCATACTGAGCTAATGAAGTAGCAAGGCTATCCATGAGGACTCAGTTATACAGAAGCTTTTGAATGCAAACAACAGGATGTTTCTTACATAGTTGTGCAACATTTGCTTGGACTCCTAGGCAATATTCATCAATTTTTACAAGGAAAATGATTCTTCAACTGTAACTAAATGAAGTTGCCAAGTTACCTCTGGCAGAGGAGGGTGCACTGTAGAAGAAACATCATGACAAGAAGTCTGAAGCAAGAACCAAAAGATTTGGCAATTATATGTATTAGGCCTTAAAAGTCTTGATTTGTGCAATCAAGGGCCTGTAAGTACCTATTATTAAAAATCATACCTTATTAAAGGCATAAGTGAAAGCTGGGAAATTCAGCATTTCTGTCCAAAAATTGAAAGAAATTGCACATTCCTGTAATAAGAGATCAATGCCTGGGATGCAACAGGCTGAAATATGTTTGCGAACGATCATGTTTGAGGATGCAGCATTTCAAAGCACAGAAGGGGACAGATGCCAGCATCAGATCCAGGTCTCAGTTCCTGAAGACTTAACTGGAGGTGGATTTGAATATCTGTCCCAGACTTAATAGCACATATTCCCACTGATTCTGCTCTTCATTGTGGATAACAGGTGTGCACGGGGTAAGTGCAACAAACACCTGGCCACTGCACAGCATCTGACATACTGCAGTCCTCCCATTAAGTGTTTAATAACAACTACAAGATAAAAACATGGCTAGTATTTCTGGCTTCTAATTGTATATGCTATCATCTGGCTAGCATCTGATAAAAGCATGTACAGTCATACAGGACTGACCTATGCAATGATAAATCTGCCACCTTCTTTGAGGGAAGTTACCCTTAAAGGACACAGCAAATGATTTCTGGTTCCTAGACAGAATATGTGATCTTATCATAAAACCACAGAGTGACTTGTCTAAAATGTCAGTATTCTGAACCCAGTATTTGTCGCATGGATCCTCAAATAGAAGAGTGAAGCAGCTGCAAAGTTAGTGGATTTTCCCTGAGTGCATATCAATTTCACCAAGGCAAGAGTATGACTCTGATGCCTGTTTTCAACAACATCAAGAAATACCCATTTGTTTTGTTCTCAGATCTGAGTTTAGAGCAGCAAGTGCATGAACTTTCACATCAGGTGGTGACAGAAAACACCTAACAACGACCCACAGCTGATCACAGGAGGACCTTCATGGTTCGGTTGAGTGAGCACTGATGGACATCTAGGTTTAAGCAATACGTTTAAGCCAGCTGGCAGCATGTGCTCTTCACTGCTATTTCCCACATAACATCACCTCCAATACCCTACTCTAGGAAAGAACAAATGCTAGTCTGTTCATAAATTTGACTGTGTTTTAGTTTTTGAAAGACCATAAATCACCTGAAAGTCTCCAGATTGAAAGCCATATTTAGCAAGAAGTAGAGAACTATGGCATAAACTTGAGGAGTTGCAAATAAAAACACATTAGGATTAAAGCCTTCCCACTGAGTAGCATCATCAGTCCTTTCATAATCTCATTCCACTGATCTCAAGAGTCCACAAAAACAGTGCAGAACATAGCTACAAAATGAGAAAATCTAAAGACAGTTACTTCTGAAGCCACAAAGAAAGATTTTATGGTTTCTTGGTGATTTTCCTGAGATCTCAGCAACACTTCCTAGACATCAGCACAGAGACCCTCTCTGCACCCCCTTCTCTGGGTACAGGGGAGCAGACAGACAAAAGGGCAGCATCACGCTTGGACGTCACACAAGGGCCACCTGAGCAATGGGCAGACAGAAGGAACTTCCTCCAACATCCCAAAGTCCCATCAGAAAGACACTCCTCACAATCGTCCTCCACAAACTGACCCACCAGCCAGGGCTGCTTTCCATAATGACGGATGCCCAATGTCCCCATGTGATTTAAACCCACTTTACACCCCAGGGGAACCTGCAAAGTGAATGAGACAGAGGCTGCACGAAGCTGAACAGAGGTCAGTCTCCTTGTGGGGAGGAGATATACCTCTTCCTGCCGTGAAAGCTGACAGCAAGAATTTTTACAGCTGGGATCCTCAGGCAATCAGGGCATGGGGGCGATCTCTGCTCAGACTCTTGCTGACTGCTTTTAACCGGGCTATTTGCTCAGCTTTTCAGTGCTTGGCATCCTGTGCTCAGCTGATAATTTCACACAGAGACTCAACAGCAGAGTTGGCAGGGAAGTAGATGAAGTATTTATGCTGCTGAACTGAGCAAGAAGAAGAAAAAAAAAAAAAAAAAACAGCTCTTAAAACCGAGTAACCTGAGCAGGACACGTTTACATGCAGATTCCACACTTACCCTCTGGGGATTCATTAAAGGAGGAAAGGAAATTTGCTTGTGTTTGGAAAGGCAAATTTATTAGTGGTTGTGAAAAAATTAGGAACTGCCAGCATTTCCCCAGGTAACTAATGCACTTGTTGCAGAGCAGAGTTGAAGTTTTGTTTAAAGGGAAGATGGCTGATCTGCAGGGTTCAGAGCAAGAAGGAGATGAGCCAGAATTCAGACTGGCACTAACTCTGGTTCAAAACGGGCCATAGGGCAGTACAGCACCTTACCATCACTACTAAAGGGAGCTTGCTAGTTTCCTAATAACAATGTGCTCAGACTGATTTTTGGAGCTCAGTCTAGTCCAACTTCTTATCCTCTGCTCTCTAGCCCTTTCCCTGGGTCTGTCTGCACTGTCTCCTAGGGCAGCACCATCCTGCTTTCTCACCTTGCCAGGGCTGCTGTTCATCAACAAAGTGGTGCTTGGCCACCAGTTCAGATTTGGTGGGTGGGAGAAGAGGCAGCCTTTGTGAAGGCACCGCAACAGATGTTCGGCAGAAAGGACGTCAGCAGCTCCCTGGGAAAATGAGCTCTCCTCCCTCCCACTCAAGAATATCCACAACAAAAGAGAAAAATAAAATCACCCTGCCAGGAAGAGACATGACCAGTGTAGACATCAGAGCACAGGTTCAGCTCTCCCTGTTCCCCGGGAGAATAACGGGGGCGAGAACTGGCAGCAGATCTGCAGCCATCACCCACAGCCATCCTCATTTGGCACTCATCAAGTTCACTGCTAATTGCCTGCTGCATATTACACATGAAAGAAGGAAATGTCCCAGCGTGTGCTCTCCTCCCCTCACCAAGCAGCCTCAGAGTTAGCAGCTCAGATCTCACCTTCCTCCCACCACAGCTCCCACAAGGTCTCGTCCAAAAACCTGAACACTTCCTTCCTCCAACTAGGCTATCTCCAGGACATAAAGGCTGTTAATTATGATGGGCTTCTTGCTTATTTTTACTTGTAAGGTTGAAGGTTTTCATATAAAGCTTCTCCACAGCAGAATTTTCAGGTATTGTGCACCATGTACAACTACAGGAGTAATGCCAGCCTGTTAGTTCTGGTGCTTGCATTAAGAAATGGCCAAATAACACCCAGCACTTAACGCATAGTTATTTTCCTCAAATGAAGCCTGGGGAGAACTTGTTCATTAGTGCCTGTTGAGCATCTGTAAAATATAAACGAGCTATTTGACAAGAAATGCTTCCTTTCCATTGTCTCATCATTATCCGATGTCTCATTGTCATTAGGATCAGCTTGACTAATGGAAATCTAAATCCTAATTAGGGACTGTGGATGTGGCTTTCACACATACATCATAAAACTAATGCTAGTCAAAATGGTATGAAAGTGCCTTCCATCAGAAAGCATAGTTCTTACAGGAGTTACGTCAGACAGTATTCAGCAGGAAAGGGCATCCTTCTGGTTTCTCAAACTCCACAAGCCAGCTGTCAAAGAGCCGCAGAGCTGTGCACAACTGGAGCACAAAAGCTCAAGTAAGCAGTGCTAAAGTCTTACAAATAAGGACAGCTGAGGTATTTAAAGGAAAACAAACTGCTATATTTTTCCCTCTGAACCAGAAGCTCTGTACTCTCGTACAGAGAGTACAGTACATGCCATGTAGCTCAATCATGTCCTATTTAAAATTCTAGAATACATAGCTGGAGGTCAGTGGCAGCATAACTGTGCAATTGCCGTTCACAATGGTAACGCAGGCAGCTGACTTTGCTCCCATACATTCCTGGTGTTACTGAAGTCTCTGTGGATCACAATACTCAACCAAAGCACTAGCAAAGAAGGACAAGCTTTGCATATTTGGAACATCCTCTGCTAGATTCTCCAAATGGGGATGGCTCTCTCTTCATGGCAGAGCTAGTCTCTTTTCAAGTGCTAGAGATGACATTCTTCCCCATGTCCAGGCGTGTATCCAATCTGTTTATTTGTGGATCCTGTAGCTGCATCTGTTACTGCTGTTACAGGATAATGTGCCAATGAACTAGTGCTATTGGAGTTTGCATGACTTATTCCTCTTACCAAGATATGCAGAACCTTTGTTCTGTTGGTTTTGACAACAACTCTTCTGTATAAAATTGGGTGCTATTAAATCTTATAAATGATTTTGTTCATGATCAGGAGTTTCCAGCAATGTAATCACCTGTGAGAAGCCAGTAAAGGTCCTAGCTAAAATGCAATTATGCATTTATAAATTAAAATTTGCTTTTCCTTGAGTAAGAACAATTAGCATCACACAACGTCCTTGCAGAGCAGTGATGCAAGGCGTCTCAGAAGCCACTAATTGTGAATGGAATCAGTAACTTACGCTTAGAAGTCCATTGTGCACCATAAACAGCAGCTTAGACAAGCTCAGGCAACAGCGGGTCTGAGTATTATTATGGCTTTGGTTAAGCTGGTTGCTAAGTCCTTATAGACGCACCAGTTTAAAACCCTCAGAGACCTGTGAGCAAGGACAGGCTGGGAAATGCTGTACAACAGAGCTGTGAGCAAGGACAGGCTGGGAAATGCAGGGCAGCAGAACAGCCGTATGCCAGCGCTTGCTCTGCTCACTACAGACTTCAGGTTCCTCTTTCCACATATATCTTAATAAAATTGTCTAAGGTACCAGAGTCATCTCTAGCTTCTACATACTTCATGATCAGCACAAGAACTGACAGGACAAGTTATATCATGGCAGCCTAATATATGACAGTTTATACACAGATTTGACAGCATCTTCCTCAGTGCTCACTAATAGCTACCAATAAAGGCACTCAGATCTACTCCCATCCAGTCACCCTTCCTTTGTTTCAGAATCTATTTCTCTAGGACAAACACAGGATCCTGTTCTAAGACTTCTAATATGCTGCTATCCATCTAGTTTTCCTAGTATGAGGGCAAAGAGGCAAATCAAATATGCCACCCTGCACATTGCAATATAGGTTCTCAGAAACCAAAGAGGAATTACTGCATGCACAAAAAATACTGAGCAACAGGAAACGGAACACGTTCTGCCTAAATCATCTTCCAGAATAGAATCACTATTGTCAATGGAAACAGCCTATCATCATGAGGATCATTTGAAAGCAGTGGTCGCACAAGCATAGTCAGAAAGTAAGACTAGCAGAGAAAGTCCTTGTGCCACCACCATTATGCCTCCAAGTCAAATGCCTACCATGCAGGCATGGCAAAGACGCTCTCTGTGTATGAGGCTCCTAGGTATCAGTGGATACACATGATACTGAAGCACGCGCCCAGGACTGTGGAGATTCAGGCTCAGAGAGGGACATGAAGCCAGAGAAGTCAAACAAGGACTGCAAAAGCTTTGCTGCTCAGAGAGAAGGAAACAGCCAGAAGGAACTGGGACATGGCATGGTAAAACAGCGACTGAAAATCATCAGAAGGCAGAGCCTGAGCCCGGGAGGTTTTGAAACAACAAGAACAACAACAACGTGGTGGCAGAATCAATTAGAATCAAAGAAGAAAATGTTATTAAATACCTACAGATCTGGACAGAAAGAAAGATGGGCTCAATTCCCAACTGGATCATAGCCCTCCTGGATGGTAACAGGAGAGCAAGTGACTGGAGAGGTTTTTCTACTGTGATGGAGCTCAGCCTCATGCTAGGACTAGGTGAAAACAGTGCTAATAATGCACCTGAAGTCAGACTCCAGATCAGGATCTGAGGTTAAACTTAGGGCTGTTCATAGCACCAGCAACTAAGGCAGGACCAAACACAGTCCTGCAGTGCCCTAGGGCTACTTATTTGTTTGTAAGAGCAGAAAAAACCACTGAATAGATAAAACAGTACCTGCAGCACTCTGATGGAAGCTGCATTCTCTGCAGGTGTTACATTATGAAATTTCATTCTGATAAACAATAGAGATACTGAGATTATTGCACAGAAAAGCAAAAGGATCAACAGCTTTAAGACCAGAAATACAACTGTTCCTTTTTTTCCTTTGTTGTTTGTTGCTAAAGTTAACACAGTGTTTTGACACATTCTTTGTCAAGACCAGCACTTCTAAACCAGGAAAAACATAGGTTCTTTGTTTTCCTATGCAAAACCCCAAAAATTCATATTCTTCCCATTGCAACATGATACAAAAGATCATTTTGGATGCATCATTTCCCAGGCTCAGCATGACAAAAACAATTACTATAATGGCTCCACTGACATACATGAGACTACCTACTCTCAGCTATTTTATAGTTCAAAAAGTACTGTAGTGAAAACATTTTACCCCTAAAATTCAATGGGACACATGAACAGGGATTTTTCCTGAAAGAGAACTGCGTGGGGACTTACAAGCTGTTACTGGAGTCTGAACTAGTCTAAGGTGAAAAATGTACAGTCTTAAAAATAAATGAACAAAGAAGAAAAGAAGAAGAAAGCAGAACTTTTGAGACCAGAGTGGTGGGTTGCCGGAGTGTTGAAGCTTTAATTATTGGTCTTTTCCTGGCAGAACTGAGGAGAGAAAAAATAGCTGTAGCTCAGCAGTGGCGCAGTCATGATTACCATACAACAGCTAGGAATAATTGCAAAGTTCCCACATATATTATAACCTTGGGAAATGCTCACATTGCTGTGTTACTTTAAAGCATACTACTTAAAACTCTGCTCTCTGTCAGCCCTACTAGCAGAATTTAAAAGATAGTTTTACCTTCTGGATTTGACCTTTTTTGTAATTAGATGTTATATGTCAGGGTATGAGTCAAGAGTAGTTCCCCAAAATCCTATGAAAATAAGGACTGATGGAAAATTCATAACTGAGTGAGTACAAAGCATGTATTTAAATGTCTTGGGATTGTTGTTTCCCCCCTCCTTTTTCAAACCGACCAGAAACACACACACATCCTCAGCAAGTATGTATCATATGGTAGTATAATGATTTCAGAATCAATTACATGCCTTTTATTGTGGAATCGGTGCATGACTAGAGCGGATGTAAAACAGAACTCAGCAACCATTTATCAGCTCAAAAGCTCCAGGGAGCTTCAGCATGAAATAGTCACCAAGAAATATATTTGTAATGACACCTAGCAACTGCAACCTTTGTCCAAAGGGGTCCTTACCTCCTTTTGAAATCAGAAGGTCAAACATGACTATCTCTACAGTAGCGTGGTAATTGGTTCAGAGTTTTCTCTATTCATTCTGCCCCATCTTACACCAAAGTTATTAGCAATAGCCCATTGGGAAATCCTAAAAAGGTATTTTGGAACAAGTAGTGGATACCGTTGGCTGAACTAGAAGTCACATTTGCAAGAGACCTAGAGCCAAGGGGGTACATCTAAGCTAGTAAGCGAGGTATGAATTACACAGATAACCCTTCCCTCAGCTTGCATCAAGCTTATTTCACCTAAGACCAATGTTGAGCTTAGATACAGAAAGCTTTATTAAATTACCACACAGCCTGTTCAGGTTAAGGAAATGTTTCTAGCAAAGAATATGGAACATCTAACACATCCTTTAAAAATTACCTTCTCTTTCATTCTTTCCAAGCAATAACTAGAGCTTAGTTACATTTATTGTGTATAGATCCTATCCTACGTAATTTTTTGAGCAAAGCATTAATCTTTATTTTATATCTCTAGAAGAAATCTTGCCCATCTAATATGCTTCCTAAGTTTGGGAAGCAGAAAAACAGTCATTTCCAGTGTGTTGTTTCAACTTTTGAAATAAGGCCATTAGCTCAGTTTTTTGGGAGTGGGAAGCTGTGTACATTGACAACAGCCTTAGTAAGGGAGGTTCTTTTGTGCCTTTGCAGCACTAGTTCTTTTTCAACCTCTTCTAACTAAAAATTAGAAAAAAAAAAAAAAAAACAGCTTTTCATCCAGTTTTTTGTGCTTAGGCTGCTGATAGGTGTGAAATGCAATATTAAGAGATCGTTTCAGTCCTCATATTACAGACATCAGAGCATTCTGAAAGCTGTTAGCCCATCAAGCTTTCAGTGACCAAAAAAATGACCAAAAAAAAAAAAAAAAAAGAAAAAAGAACATTGAGCAAGTTTTTCAACTAAGTTTAACTTCTCAAAATGAATTGTTTTTTTGTTTTTGCTTTTGTTTTTTTAAGTAATTACACTTCCAAGGAGGTTACTTGTGATAGTTTTCCTACAACAATGGAGAATAACAGGAACCCCAAAGAGCTGGGAATCCATTTTTAGGAGAAGATGAACACACCACAAGTCTTCAGTGGTTTTAATTCTGTTGGAGTCATAGAAAAGAAAGAAGAAAGTACTTTTAAGAAAAGCTACAAACATTGTTTCAGTATGTTTTTCAGCAGAATTATGTCTGTGTACAGACTAGGAGATGAGAGGCTGGAGAGCAGCCCCATGGAAAGGGATCTGGGGGTTCTGGCTGATGGCAAGTTGAACATGAGCCCTGGCAGCCCAAATGATTGGTGAAGGGTCTGCAGGGTGAGGCATGAGAGGAGCGGCTGCGGGCCCTTGGTGCGCTGGGCCCAGAGCGGAGCAGGCTGAGGGGAGGCCTCATGGCGGCCTGCAGCTCCCTCCCGGGGAGCGGAGGGGCAGGCGCTGAGCTCTGCGCTCTGGGGACAGCGACAGGGCCCAAGCTGGGTCAGGGGAGGGCCAGGGGGTGTTAGGAAATGGTTCTGCACCAGGGGGTGGGGGGCACGGCACAGGCTCCCCAGGGCAGTAGGCACGGCCCTGAGCTGGCGGAGCTCAGGGAGCGTTTGGACACCGCCCTCAGCCACAGGGTTTGGGGCTGGGTGGGGCTGGGTGGGGCCGGGGGTTGGACTCGGTGATCCTTGCAGGCCCCAGCCAACTTGGGATATTCTGTAATTGATAGATCTATACAAGATTGTTCCCAGAATTAGGCTGTTTGTGCTCTCAGAAACAGCTACATTTAGGGTAGGCATTTGAAGACAGCTGAAGGAAGCCTGCAGCCCAAATCCCACGGGTGCCAACCTCATTAGCACAGGCTCCTTTGCAATAGCCTAGGTGGTTTTTTGTTTGTTTTTTTTACACAGCAGCATGTGCCCATTCTAGTCCCATGCAATTTCAAAGCATCTATTCTTCTAATGGAGAAAAACTCAGATTTCTGTTCCCATTCAGAAGGATTCTTGAAATGCTTGAAGGTAAACAAAAACACCAGTTCTGCTTTCTCACAATGAAAACAAATGTTAAGCCAGGCTCCATTTCTCCTGAGTTCTCATGGCTGGAAGAACATGTGTGGCAAGGGTCAGGCATTTTTCAGTTCTCTCTGAAAGTGTATTCCTCTATCTAAAGGTCTAAGAGTTAGCAACAAAAAAAAAAAAAAATTCAGGTCCCTGTTTCCCCCCCAACTTTCCACCCACACAAGATTTCCCATAAGCTGGGTAATTGTTGCCCAAAATGGCAACGCATGCTCTGCAATTATCATTAGAGTTAATTAAAGCTTCTGTGCAGTAGGCAGCTTTGAATTGCTGTTTACACTCAAGTCTCTGAACATGCTGCAGGTAATTGAAAGAGAAGCCTCAGCCCAATCTTGCTGATTTTTTTTGTTGCTAAGGGTTTAATAATTTGATTTTGGTTATCATATTACTAAATATAGACAGTGACTTTCCTCAGAAATCCTGATTCTCCCCTTCATCACACTCCCCTAAGTTAATTACACATTTCTGTACCCTTTGCTATACTAATGTTTGGAAGTTCTTAGAATCGGGTCAAAATGGGGATAACATACAAATGCGTGAGACTTTTTGGTAGAAGGAAGGAAAGCTCTTCTGCATTTCATACAGCTCATAGCTGATACCTCGAAAAGTTCCCACCCCAGCACCTCACTCAGAATGGGAGGGAGGCACAGAATTCAGCAATTCACTTGCACAGTTCCATAAACCGACCTGAAGAACTCCAAGGTTGCAAGAAGGCAAAAGAAAACATGTAGTACAGCCCAGCTCATCTGCACCTTCCTTGCTGATAGGCAACACAAGTTGTGGTACCTGCCCTTTTTCCCCTCTTATTCTCTAACCTGACAGAAGTTACTTAGACTGTCAGTGTTCCACACCTCTCACTGTCAAGGTAATATATTTATCATGGACACTTATACATGCAAGATCTGTCTTGAAGTAGGCAACCATAGTCTTCATCCCTCAACTGATGGCTCTGGTTTCTGATATGCTCAGGAAAATCAAGCCTCCCACCTCCCTTCAGCTTACCAGGTATGTGCTGAGGACTCTCTGCCCTATCAAAATTGGTGGTTTGGTTCACAGGGTGACCCATGTCAGAAGGGAAAGTCCCAGCCGTTTAATTTCTGCTCTGGGTTGAGTCTGGTCCCTGCACTGACTTGGTCCTCCCACTGAGCTGAGAACAGTCAGACTTGTAAAGTCATCCCCACAGCCTAAATGCTCCTGCTGCCATTTTTAAAAGCCCACAGAACTGAAGTGCACTTTCAAGTTTTGACTCACAACTTCTAATCCTCTTCCAGTCACATATGGTGAGGTGGGGGAACAACTTCCAAAGCATCACTTGAGAGCACTTTGCGTACATTCTTCTCTGGGAATTCAGCCTTGGCTCATTGTTCTCTATCTTCAGCTCCTCTCCTACCATTATCCCCAGAAAGCACACTTAAAAACTCAGCAAGAAAACTTTTCTCCAACAGCTCCTCAGAAGCACATCTGTCTCTGAATTAACCCTTCCTGTAGTACATGATTATGAGCTCAATAAAGATGCCACGCTACCTAGATTATTAGTTTTGGACTTCCTTGTCCCAAAGAGATACTATTATCTTTCTCATCTCCTGGTAAAGCAGCACAAAGGTTACCAGTACGCCAAAATTCTGCTACCAGCACTGGAAATCTGAGCAGGTCCTGCAAAAATATCCAAGGTCAGTCAGTTGGCAATGAACAAAGCCACTGGCTTTACAAAGTTTTAAAGCACACTCTTTAAAGTCTGATGATGCCAATGTGCTACTGAGCACACATCTATTTTTGCGCTGCAAGCAGTCCTGCCAAAAGTGAACAGTCATTTAGCAAGTGCACAATTCCTGACTCCATCAGGACTCAATCTCTTCTGCACGTCCTGCCTTAATCTCCTCAAAATTCAAGCATACAAATGCACATGGAAGTCGCACTGTGCTGTATATTGTTCAGCCTGGAAGAAGCAGAATTGCTGGTGAAAACCTCACTGTTGTCACCCAAACCATCCATTTCAAAAGCATCTTTAACCTAATTTGGAGAAGAGTGCAGTAAAGCTAATATCACCATCTTATGCTGAGATTAAGAACAGTGCCAAACAAGGGTCTTGTCTTGTGCTTAAAATAACCTCTCGCCTCACCCTGAAGGTTTCTGTGGCAGAAAGCCCACAAAATTAGATCCCCAAAGCACGTATGGAGGGGTTAAGAGCTGCTCTTAAAAGCCCAAGGCAGAGAGGCAGGTCGGGATGCTTGGCAGAAGGCTGCCCTCGTTGCTGGAGCTCCAGGATTTGGGGCTCAGGCACATGAAGCTACCAGAAAAGTTTTGCCAGGACAAAAATAGGAGGCCAAAACACAGAGCATCCCAGTCAGAAAGGTCTGACCAAGTCAGCCCAGACAATTCCAAACAGGCAAGTTCCTCCAAGAAACTGTACAGCCATAGCTGCACCAAGCCCCAGCAGTAACCTATTGCTCTAGAAATGCACTGCTGAGGAGCAAACCCACTTTCTGGGCTGGAAAAGGAAGGTGGAAGCTTTGCATTTAGTCTTCAACCATTCAGAAAAAAAAAGACTCAACTACTCTCCTTGTGTATGTTCATCTCTGCCACAAAGCCAGTCTTTCAGAGAGAAGCTACAGGGAATTATGAGAATAAATGAACTTGAAAAGAGCTCAGATGAAGCGTTACCTGAACACAGGAAAGGACTCCTGCAGTAAGATCAAACCTCACATGCTGTTGAAAACCAGGTGAGGTTTAATGAATGGCAGATCTTACAGCTGCAATATGTAATCAGAGAGATTAGTGAAGAACTGATTAGATCAACATCCCCTAACATGGTCTAGTGACCACCACATCTGGACACAGTCACTGATACCTGAGGGCTGAGTTCTGTGTTAAGAGGAACATTTTTTTCCCCCTATGTGCCTTTAATCAGAAAAGAAAGAAAAGTCATTTCAAAAGTGCTCTGACAGGTGCAAGGAAGATAAGCTAGAGGCAGATCACAGACAACAGCACTTGGAAAAAAGATTGGGGATTATCACCACAAATACACTGATGCTCCATTCTGTATAGCAGAGCATGTTGTTATTAACAATACTATTTATCCCTCTTGTAGCATTTTAAGCTTTCAAAGTGCTATACAAATACTAATCACTAAGTGAAGGTGCCAAAGAATCCCTTCCATATCATGCTGATTGCACAGACTGAAAGCACAGTAAGTACAACATGTACAATGGCAAACAGGCTTGAGCATTCACCATAGTTAATATCACCAAAAAAAAAAAAAAAAAAAAAAAAAAAAAAAGCTTGTCTTCTAAAGGGAGAGGTATCAGTGTGCATTCATTAGGAAACTATTCTTGTCTAATGCTGTGGAGGCAATGCCATACTTAGAGGGAGCAACAGATGCTGTTGGGAGGAAGATGGAGCAGATGGGAAATGGGACATGGAGATGAGGACAAAGACATTCACCAGGGACCTGGGAAAAACTCTGCAGATATACTGGGGAGAACAAGGTGAAGCTAGGGAAAGATTCAAGAGCAGAAGTGATGTCATTAAACCCAAGAAGGAGGGTGATGGACCCAAGAAGTTGCACTTTTTATCAAGAATGGAGGAAATCCAGTAAGCAGCTGGCTATCAGGTCAGGATACAGGCTCATTCCTTGGCAATAGAAGCAAGGAACAACTTACAATAATTTTAGCTAACGAAGCAAAACTGTTGCCAAATTTGGTGAATCATAGAATGGCTTGGGTTGGAAGGGACCTCAAAGATCATCTAGTTCCAACCCTCCTGACATGGACAGGGTTGCCAACCACTAGCTCACTAGATCAGAATACTGATTAGAAAACTGACACAAATTAATCCTGTTAAGTTCTTGAATACTTAAGCTGCGCAGCAGCGCTTTCTGCTGAAGCTCTCAACAGAATGCATGGGAAGGTAAAGTCTGCAATAGTGCAGAACACTTCTTCATTTGGGGACACACCAGAGAACAAGGATTTCCACTGCACAAATGTTAATTATTGCAGCTGCTGAACGCCTCCAGGAAGGCACATCGGGATCCCACCCCGTGTGTTCAGGGTCACTTTGTAGTTTTAAGTACACATGCTCTTCATCAAAGCATACTTTCCTAAGCACCCATTCATAACTGATGCCATTAAAGACAACATCACGTTCAACCATGTTAGACTCTCTCTTCTACTCAGAAAGTACCATAAAACCAGCTTTCTGACCTCAGCTTTCAGTTAAATATAAGCAGAAAATAAAATCTGTTTATTGACAAATATCTCTCTATTTCTGATGCAGAAAGGACATAGAACCATTGCTCTGTTCCTAGAACACAATTACAACAGAAGCTACATGAGCTTCCTGAAAGGTGCAGAACAAACTCAAGTGTGCTTTTCACACAGATCCTCTATGGCCCCTTCATTTCCCTGTTGGACAGTAGCTGCGTTGTCTCCAGGCAACTGGGTTTAAACTTCCTCAGTTTACAGAGGAGGCAGATCTCATTGCTATGTTAAAAGAAATTATTTCATTAAAGTTCATTCCTAGATTACCATTTCTCCAGTTAGTACAGTCCACTCTGGATTAGGGAATGTGTCAAGCAGTGAAGAAGAGGTCGCAAGCTTTTCTTCCCCAAGATGAAGCACCCTGTGGGCATCCTAGCCTGCAGTGGGAAAAACAAACAAACAGCAATAACAACAAAAAACAGAAACAAAACTGACAGCAACAAAAAGTACAATTCACCATAAGTGACCAAGATTTTCATGCCTGTTTAATGATTCTCAGCATTTTTTATTTATTTATTTATTTTTTAATACTCAAATGGTCTGCTGAAGTAGTTTGACTTGCCAAACCTATCAGGGATTCAGAGTTCTCAATGTGTCCTATCTCAGGGACACTCAAATGAGCAAAACATCATGACATTTGTACATCTGTGGCTCTTTCTGGAAGTTTTGACTACTTTCTCCCCTTCTCAGCTCAAGAAAATAAGCAGGATCCTAGCAAGAGAGAGAAGGAAAGAACTGATGGAGAAACAACTCTGGAAATGCTGAAGCCTCACCCTTTGACTTCTGCCTGCTGTCAGAGTTTCAGCCCCAATAATTGCCTACAGCCAAACTCCGATATTTCCAAGGCACCACATCTGAGTTTGGGTCATTAAAATCAGGCTTTATTTATTGATAAAGAGTCACCAGCTGGCATTTTCCTCATTCTCACTGCTGTATTTGAAAGACTTGTTCTAGGGGGTCCAAGTCCAGCAGGTCTCAGTGTCACTGGGAACATCCCCACAACCCCCAGCAGGGACTATGCTTCAGTTCCTTGTCCCACGCCACACTTGAAATGAACAATGCATGGCAGAATCGGCTCACGCTGTGAAATAATGTCAAAGCAAATGTCACAGGCAGCTGCCTCTTCCCCGTTCACTCTGTAGGGAGCTCAGTCAAAGGCTGCCATGTTTTACCAAATGAGTATTTCTTACTTTTCTGTTTTATCTCCCTTGCTTAAGTGTTTGATCATAACTGCTGCCTTGGGTAATTCCATGATTTTAATTTTTATTCTTAAATGTGATATTTCCCAAATTCCTTCTCATCAGATAGCCAATGTCTATACACTGTGTGCCTTCCCTAGGAAGGCAGAAACACATTTTCTCCTCTCCAAAATCTAACCACTTCTGCGCAACAGTCTGTAATACCACCAATTTCCTCCAGCACACTTGGATGTGTTGTGAATGTTTAAAATTCAAGGGAGCAGCTGTCAAGTGAGATGATAATTGTGCTGTCATTGTACCCAATGAGAATTAGTGAAATTATCCTCCAACTAATGTAATCTCATAAGGCAAAAACAGGTTTCCTTATCAGATAGAAATGGAGATATGATCTGAAACAAGAAACATTTATCTGAAATCAATGCTATCTGAAAGGTGCAGTGAACCAACTGCATTGCCGCAAGCTATGATAAAACATATTTAAGGTGGAGCAGCTGAGGACATCTGACACCATGGCAGCACAGTTGCATCATTCCCAGACTTCAGATCATTTGAGAAAGACTCCAGGGAGCAACTGCACTGCTGTGGCCCTCTGAAGAGTTCATGGCATTGAAAGTCCCACCAAGGAGGAGCTGGCTTGTATTGATCCCTGTCTGGATTGAAGGACGGGGAGGAAGGACAGACCATCAGTCCTAACCAACCAGGAGAGGGAGCAGCGATTGCCACAAGCAAGGATGCACTTGGGACATCCCACACCTACAGCCTACTCTGATGGTGCCCTGTAGGAGTTGGGAAATTGCCACAAAGATAAAAGCGTGCAACCTGCCAGTGCACAAAGCAAGACACGCCTCTTCCTAAAAGTCCTAACTCAGAGAACAAAGAGTTTTATGGGGGGAGGAAGAGATTGCAACAGCCTACACTCCTGGTGGCAGGGATCCTTCAAGAGCAAAGCTCTCCACCATGGCTAAATCCCAGAAGGGCAGCCATCTGACCACTGTACTTCCACCCTGCCTGCTCCCATACGCAGTCTTAATGTCTGCACATCTGTTAAGCTGAGAACTGGGTATTGTTAGACTCTTTTCCTTCTCTTCTATTCCAGGTTTCTTGATACAAGGTCACTCTTGCCCATAGGAGGTGATACCATAAAGCAAAAGGAGTACGAATCCCTCGAAACTTCAGGACTGACCACTTGAGCAACATCTTGAAGGTCGCAACCACTTTCAGGATCAATTGTGTAAAGCTGCAGCAGAGACAAGCAGGGGAGGCCTAGACTCCTCCAACAAGGTGGACATGGCACTCAGCCCAGGTGACGGAAACATAAGGATCATAGGAACTCATTAGAAAATAAAGCACTCATGTAAGCAAATATTTTGCAACAGTCCAGCTTCAAACACGTGATTTACCAGCTGCAACAGGAAAAAAAAAAAATCAACAGTAATTTTCACATTCTGTAGAAAGCATTAATCAGGCAAGAACGAGAAAAGCATTAAAATTGGGAAATTACTTGTGAAACGGTTGCATTTGTCCTGTGAACTTTCAACAGCAATCGTACACAGCCAAATGCTCCCATTGCCCACCTAGGAGCAAAGCCTTCCATACCCTAGGCAGCTTTCATTCTGATATATTCCTATTTCTCATAATGCAAAGGCAGAAATCAAGCCCTAGCTTTTGGTTATTATTAAACAATCATTAATTGTTCCTTCTGCTGCACTTCTATTGCTTCCCTTCCCACTGAAACCACTAGCCTGAAGAATTCTGCTCTGAAAAGTTTTGGCAAGTGGCAGAGCTACACGCTGAAAGCCTGGAGTCAGAACAAGGAGCCTTACGCAGTCCAAATGTCACTGCCCTTATTTAGTCAAAACCTTCATTGCATTCAGTGAGTTTTGTCCAGGGCTGGACACCAAGTTTTAGCTTAATATAAGCAACTTTCATCTATCTCAATGAAAATAAAGCTGCTCACGTTATTGAGCAAAGCCGCCTTTCGCTAGGAAATTGGATTCGAATTCAGTTGAATTATTCTTCAAAGATGCCTGCACTGGGTTATAAAGCTGTGGTTTCTCATTGTGGTTTTTGGAAGACGTCAACACTTCCTGCCAGAAGAAGGATGAGGAAGAAGGAAAAAAAAAAAAAAAAAATCATTTTCCAACTACAAATAAAGCAGAGAAACAGCAGTCTGCAAGTGAACAGCTGAAAAATGAATAATTAGGTCTTCTCTGCATCTCCTGATTTAATCAACTTAGCTTTTACTTTACAGCCTCGGGACCATCTGACAAGCAGTGGTGAGAAGGTGCTCAGAAAGCCACCTGACAGGACAAGCTTCCTTGGCCTGCACCAGCTGCGGAGCTCACAAGCTGTTGGCCACCTGACTGCAGCACATACAAGAGGCAGGAGCTATAATGAGGTCCAGTACATGGGTTTTGTTCATAGTTTTTTGGTTTTGTTTTCCTAAAAAAACCTCCACAGGCTCCTACCCTCACTATAGTGAGGTGCAAAACTCAGACATCTGAGGCCACGCAGCAGAGGTGAGAGCATTCCCCACATAAGTAACCAGAATACCCAATGATTTACACCTGACAGGTTCTCCCGAGATACTCCTGAGCCTGGAACTATTGATGCTGCTCCATGTCTGCCCCAGCTGGGCCTGTCAATGCTCACAGAGGGCAGACAGAAAAGGGCACATGTCAGAGTCTTACCCCAAGAGACAACTCCACCCAAAGTTGTTCCAGCTGCTGACTCTCTGCTTTGGTCCAGCTCCACTTTGAAGGGACAAATTGCCCATCTCCAGCTCACCCCACTGCAGGGGCTTTGCCAGCAGCAGTTGCTCCAAGGCTGGTACCTGCTATTCTGCATCAGCCCAGCAGCACTTACCAGCAGCAGAAAATTGGGGTGTTCATCATCTAGGCAATTGACCAGAAGCCTCCTAAGCAAATATTTTAGCTGAATCATTAACAAAATCATTTTGCCTCTCCTAAACATTATATTTTGATCACGTAACAAGGCCATTTTCCTTATTAAAGTTTGTGCAGCACAGCTACAGTGCTCTGTGAGGACATGGCTTGATGTTTTACCATGAATAAGTATTTCATTCACAAACCTGCCCTTTTATCAGCTCTGTTGTCAACTACCAGCATCTTTTGCAGCCTTAAGTATTTTTTCCCCCCAGACAGGTCTTTCCATACAGTAGAAACTCATTTCAAAGACTTTTGCAATAGTACTTTGTGCCTCTGATCTTGAAGAATGAAAAATTTTTCATCTTTGCAAGTCTGATCTTTCACCAAAAGTACATTGTAGACAAAAGTCAGAAAACAAACCCACAAATGGATAAAACACAAAGAAAATGGATCTGCGGCAGCAGCTTATTCCCAAGTAAAAAAATCCTTTAAAGTTTGGCCAGATTAATTACACTTCTGTAGTCATCAATAACTTCCCACTCGTTATTACAAGCTTTCAATATAAGTAGGATGTTAGGAAAAACTGTAGCAGGAAAGCACACAGCTTTAACCTGCCCTTTGTATTTCCATTTCCATGGAACAAGAAAGAGAAGAGAAGACAGACAGGTCAGATAGATCACAGGTTACTGGAAGTGCTGCAGAGCAGGGTGGACACAACCCAGACCATCTACAGAAAAACAAAAAAAATCAGCTTCCAAGTAAGTTTGGAGCAGCATTTACTGACCGTCACACGCCACCTGGTCTTCACGTTGGCAAGGGGAAAGTCACGTATGGGTCTGGATTCTCTCTTAGCCAGAGTTACACAGCTTTGAAGATTATGCTTCAGAAAAGAGCATATTTCTCTAATTTATCTGAGTGTTTCTGCAGAAAGGTTGGGTTGTTCTGCCTTTTTGTGTGATCATTTCAATTTTTTTCTTCTTCCTTCCTGTTGCTCAGTATAAATGTCCCAACAGGTGGCATTATAGATTGATGCCTGCAGTCTTTCATCCATATGACTACCTGGCAAGGGGAAAGCAATCTTCAGAAGAATTTATTACTCCTATCCCTTATCAGGGGAAAGCAGGTGCAAGAGAAGCATTCATAATCACAGAGGGACCCTCAAAACTACTGCCTCGTACACAGCATAATTGGTAACCCTTATGTCTTAGATTTGTTTGTTGAAGCTACTGGCATGCATTTAGGATGTTCCAGCAATGTGAGTGCAGAAATGACACTGACGCGTGTGTGTGTATATGTGCACAAGATGTTTTCTCTGGACATTTCTAGGCTGAGCAGTGGATCAGTACGTTTAAATGTGAATTTTATTTGTGCTTAGTATCCCATAGCATTAAGAAGAAATGTATTTATGACTGCATAAGTCTATCAGCCCTGTGAGAGCTGCAGGACCTGAGGCTCTATCTCTACTAGGAACTCAAAAAAAAAAAAAAAAAAAAAAATCACCCCTGAAGCCCCCAGAGACCCCCAAAGCCTGCTGAGAACAGGCAGGCAAGAGTTGGCTCTTACAGGGAACTTCTCCCAGTGCTTAAGGAGGCACACGAGCACTCTGGAGGGCAGACCAGAGCTTTGGACAAGATCCTGCCATAGATTTTTGTGAGATTTACAGTCACAGACATTTTCTCCCTAAGAGCTCTTTGCTAAAATCATTCCCGTTCACAATTGGTCCTCGCCTTCTCAACCCATAGGGAATACTGACAGTGGAAAGCTTTCCTGCTTGTGCAGGAGAAGTCACCATGTTAAAAATACACAGCATATTTTTGAGTCTTCAGAAGCCCTTGCTGTCAGACGGATCTTTGTTCCCTATTAACACAGCCAAAGAACTTTCTTTTCAAATCAGCCTTCCTCCTTGCTTTCCTTCCTCCCTGGTACAAATTTGAGGGGTTACCTCAGACTGCTGCTGGCACCAGTCCTTAGCTGGGTAAGGAGCCACTTCTGTAAAGCAAATACCAGTGTCTTTCTGTAACGCATGCTAACCGTCCTGTCCCTGGGACGCTACTTCAAGCACAAGCCCAGCCTTGTGCCACTGGAGTTGAGTTGCAATTTATTTTTAACATACATTCAGACCCAGAGCAGTCTTTCACTATTGCCCTGTGCCTAACTCCTTTTCCATTAACATTTTATCATGGGGCAATGATCAGCTGAAGCAATCATCCCAGTGACAGACAAAAAGCACATGCATTCCAGCCAGAGGAGATGGATTACCCTTTGATATAAGGAAGCAAATAACCACAAGGTGTTTATATTTATGTACAAATATTACAAATACTTTGATTGACAAACAGAGCTCCTCCAGCCCTGACCAGGAGCAGAAATTTGCACATTGCAGAATACGAGAGGAAGAGCCATATGGCAATTGAAACAGCCACTAATAAAAAGAGTTGCAAAATTAGGGGGAAAAGGAAAATCCACCACCTTTAAGGTTATTCCCCAGCAGCCATACACTAATCTTGCTCTCTAATCAGCAGACAATTCAGCCTCAGTAACAAACAATACAACGCTTCAAATATTTTCTTCTTGTTCTCTCCAGGGCCTGCAGATTTAAGTCATGTTTGAAGATGAGGAAAAAAAAAAAAAATGCAAAGATTAGATCCAGAAAAGAGAAGGAAAGAAGAAAGAGAAATTGAAGACTTAACCTGGCAGAAAAACAAACAAAAATACCTGGCAGAGCCAAGGATTAAATTTGGAAAGGAAAGTGAAGTGTTTAGATGACAGAGGGGCTTAATGGATTAGATGCTTCTTCTGGGAGCAGCAGCTCTAGCCTTATTAGATAACACACCTTATCCACAGCTTCATTAAAGCCGAATTGAGCCTTTAAAGAAGTAAAGGAAATCAAAATATTTGACAACAGGAAACACACAAGGCAATGAACTACAAGAAATCCCTGTTTGTCTTCCAGTCCCAGCTCCCCCTTCTGTCCAAGCCAACAGGAGCCCTTCCATACACAGACAGGACCCTCTGGGCCCTCAGCTCTGTGGAGTTGGATGATCTCCAAAATAAAGGTTAGAGCCACCTGCACTGTGGCAAAGCCCCACTGACTTTGTGCCTAATGCTGGGCTGTTAGCTGGGACTCAGTACAGCTGTACACTACCATTTTCAGGGGGATAAGTAAACTTGATTCTGGGAATAAACAGGATTAATTTTGCAGTGATGAGTCTCAGCTGGAAGTGGTTTAAGAGTTTTGTTTGGGTTTTAATGAAATATTAGAAGAAAACTGCACAACAGAACACCATCACAGAAAAGTGACAAAGAGGGGGAAAAAAAGAAGTACCTTTCATACTCTGATGTTAATTTAAGAGCAAAAGGTGTTACAACATATGGAAAAAAAGGCTCAGAACAAAACTGCATTGCAGATTAAGGCACAAGGAGGAATACATCTACGATGCCAGAAACTCCAGGATTAACCAACATGGTAAAAATCTGCAAGCTCTTCTAAGGCTGTTCCACTCATGAAAGTCCCCAGACTCAAAGCAGTTTACATACCAAGTGAGATCCAACCAATAACAGCTTTATAGCAAGTCCCCACTCTCCCCAGACCTCATTTCTAATATGCTTAGGGGTTTCCCATCACTCGTATTCCAACATCTAGCAGCACAGAATTTTAACATAGTTATTAAATAAAGTGATGATAGAGTGACTTAATCACAATCATACTACAAATATAAACCCCATCAGAAATGCCACACAAGTTCCACAGACTCACCCTCTTCTCTGAAGAGCATGGAGAAAGTAGGAGCTCACAGGAACACCTTTAATGCTAGCAGACTTGGGCTGCTGTGGACCAACTGCAAACACCTAAAGAACAGCCCCTATTCCTTCTGCTCAGCTCTTCACATCTTAATTTTTTCCTACTGGACTGAAATGAAAGAGAACTGCGGTCCCAAAAGGAGGAACAGTACCTGGGGAGAGGTTTTGAAGAGGGATGAGAGATCCATGAGGAACTGCTCTGCAGAGCCCTGGGGCAAGCAGCAGCTGTATGAAACCAGCTGTTTTCTGTTTTTCACTCTCCCTCCTTAAAACCAGCTGAGTAAGGGATTCAGACATGCCCCATCTCAAAGCCTTTTTACATGATCTGTTGTTTTTTTTTTTCCCCCTCTGGTGTTCTTTTTTTTGTTTACAGATCAGTATCCAAACATAGCAAAAAACAACAATTCTCTATTATTAGTCCAGCTTCTCTTAGCAATGAGCAATGTGTGTTCATCCTAACAGTCCCAACATCTTGCTGTTCTGGTTATTTAACACCCAAGATTGTTCACAGGAGTTAAGCTTCATTTTCCTGTTCATTATTGCAGGGCTCCTCAGACACACTGAGCTCCTGGCAGCACTTTGTTGTGTTGCTACAAGAAGAGAAAATGCTGCATCATTTATTCTAGAAGAATAAAATGCTGTCACCGAGAACTTTTTGGTCACAGTAGCTGTTCAGAATATGATTGGAATAAAATTTTTCCTAGTAAATGGATGAGCACTCACCTCTCTGCAGCTGAGAGATGCTGCCCCCACTGATCTGCACATGCAGCCCAGAACAGCGGGCTGGTCCCCAGCCTGGCCTGAGTAACATCAGTCCAGCCCTGCAGGTGCCCTGCATCGTGACTAATGAGGCATATAGGGTTGAACTCCTGGTGCCTCTAGAGAGGGCATTAGTTGGCATCACTTGTGATGCTCCCAGTTTGGGTCTGTGTCTTGTAATAGAACCTCTTCTGTTCTTAACAGCCCAGCTATTAGGAAGCTGGAGAGGCAGTAATTACGTAGGGTCCACTCTGTAGGAAAATCTGATTAGTTAAATAGATGCAGGGTGTGCTTTTTACAGATATCAAGAGGAAAAAAAAAAAAAAAAAAAAAAACACCAACAACTGGGATTATCTAAGGAACATCTACATGTTCCTCAAACACCTCTGTGAAGAGCCTTCCTGACCAAGTATGTGATTCACAGAGATTAAGGTCATTACATGCTTCCCATAAAAGAGACAGCACATGAATTCAGATCTCCCTGGGGGACTTGATGCTCCCTTGGGGAGCAGGGGAGAGAAAAAAAAGGGGCTCATGTTGATGGCAGCCTCCAGAGCAGAACCAACTGGGTAAAGCCAAGAGGGGCCCTGTTTGCACATGAGCAGAGGAGCTGCCACAAGACCTCGTGTCCTGCAGCACCCAGGACTTTGGGTACAGAGCATCTGATCAAGCAGCTCTGTGCCTCAGTTTCCCCGATTTATAAAACAAAGCTAAACAGAGGTTTTTTTTTTTTTTTTGCATTTAGAAATTCTCCTGATATACCTAAGAGAATGGATAAGCTTAAAGTTTTAAACTTTAGGGGATTTGTCTCTCCTAAAGGTTTTGTCTCTTACTTTTGGTAGACAAGAGTATTTACAGCCATTTTCTACTCACAAAAAACATCTCTCTAACTAGGCAAGACACCCCCTAACAAGTCAAGCTCTTCTGCTCTGCCACCTCTCCTATCTTATTATGCATGAAAATCAGATTTTCTGTTTCCTCTGCCTATTCCTGTTCTCTGACCTGAGGGATGGAGCTTCAGTGATTCTTTTGAATTTATTCATCTCATTTTACTCTTTGCATGCTACTCTCAGCTTAAGGGCTGGTGGGATCACTTGGAGATTTTAACCTCTCCTTTCTTCTTCCTGCCCCGCACCACTCCAACTTGCATTTTCTCATTCTTCCCCAGCACCATCTCATAACTTGGATGCAGGCAGCATCCCCCTGTTAACGTGCTCTTATTTCTGGTAGAAGTGGAAGGTCCACGGTTTCCTTTGGACTGTGCCCAAAAGCTGCAGCTGGATCCAGTTCTACATGGAGATGCCTGATGGGGTGTGGCAGGCTGTCATCTCAAAACCATACTGAGATTCACAGCGGGTGCTCCTGCTCCTTGCTCCAGCCCTTTTAAAGCTGCCTCATGAAACAGTCACAGAGAGCAGCCTGATTTAAGGGCACCTGGCTGTCCTTTACCATTCTGACTACTTGCCACTTGTGAGTTCACTAGCAGAGTTTAGCAAAGATTTAAAAAAAAAAAAAAAAATTACATTAGCATACTTTCTAAGAAGGTATACCATCCTAGACTCATAAGCTTTTTATACCTGTAAATAATTTCAAGCGATAAAATCACACTAGCTCCTTAAAGGAGTTTAAAGCCTGAAAACTGGAGCCAGTAATAAGAAAATTAGACAATTTAAATTATCAGAGCTGCTTTTTCTGGTTCATTATTCAAAGAAGGCTTGGAGGTCCCAGCATCTGAAGTCTTGCATAGATAGATTTAGATTTCAGGCTCAGAATTCAACACAACTAATAAATTAAACTACCTCACAGAGCCGTCCAGGACTTGGGAGAAGACTGCATTTTAAAATAATAAAATAGTCAGAAATTAAGTATAGTAAGGCAAATTCTCGGGGGAGAATGGCTTCTTGAACTTGAAAGCCAATTTACAGGAAAATAAAGACTGGCTCATTGTTTCCTCCAAATCATGTTTTCACCCTTTACTGTCCCCAAACTCACACTAATTATTCTCTCCAAGAAGTTGTTAAAAACCTTTTTATTTCCTCATACAATTACTGTTGTATATTTTAATAACCATTTCCTAAGCAAATTGGAGGCCCTAAGCTATTCATGCCCTGACAGCTTGTGAGTTCTGCATGGGAACAGGACACATTTTTCCAAGAACCGCAATGAAATTCTCAGCCAGCAGCACCATGGCAATTGCCACGAGGAATGCACTCCACACACCCTCCAAAGCAAGCAAGCGGTGCTGCTCTCACTTCTAATGGTCAGCTATGGCCTAGGAGCAATTATAAGTAAAACCATCAGTAGCTTGTTGGTGTAAGCAGAAAACCTAGCAAATAAGCATGGTCATTGACCTGTAATGCCCTGCACCCATTCATGCTGTCCCTCCATCAGACCCAGCACCTTTAAGTGTCCACAACCTTCCCACAATGCTGCGAGCCTGTTTGCAGGCAAACGTCACCAGTTTTTGGCCATGCAGCAACTGCCGCACCTTCCCCGTGGGCTTCATTGTTCTGCATCTGGGAAGTCCTAAGGGAGGGGATGGGTTAGGAGAATTCATGCTTTCAGCAGATTATTGAATTACATGGGCATAAAGATGCCAGCACTGTTGCAACAGGCTGGAATGTGAATCTCTCCTGCTAAGTTCAGCCCTGGCAGAATTTTGTGCTCCTTTGGAGTTCAGAGCCTTGCCCAGAGAATGGGTCTGATTTAACCAAAAGCCTCCCAGCTCGTCAGGGACAATTGGGAGAACTAGAGGACAGCAAAGCAGCTGAAAGCCCCAGTAGTGAAAGCCCTTCCAGTGGAAATGAGAAACAGTCAGCCAATTAAAAATAAAAGTAAAAAATAAGAAAACTTCAACTCTGTTCATTAAAGAAATGCTGCTGCTTCAGAGCTAAACAATGCCACAATAACTGGGGCTGGAGAGCATTGCAACATGTCAACATAGACCATGGGGAAAAAAGAGCTCCTGTCCCCAGGACAGCTTCTCTGTGGGCTGGGCTAGCAGCAGAGTGGCTGTCCTATCCCCATCCCTGTGCAAGGGGACGTGGTCTGAACCCAGCTGGCAGCCGCTGGTGCCCCAACCCCACGTCCCTCTGCCCACGCCATTCCATTAACTGCTTGCTCCCCTGGGAGCATGGTGCAGAAATGAAGTTTCGCCAGCAATAGGGGATCTTGCTGAAACAAAATGAAGAGTACCTGGGTGCTACATGAGAATTAAAGATGCTTTTATCTTGCAAAATATAAATCCTTTGATATGGGAGCAGCAGACAGAATATAAACACAGGGGGAGATGCTGGGGGTGGGAAGTGCCAGCAAGCAGATTTATTTATCTCTAGTTTTTGCTATGAAAACCCCAGACATTTAATTCCTTTCCTCCCCTCCTTTGTTTCACCTGCTTTAAAAATGAGACAGGAAAGCAGCTGATGGATCTCACACGCCAATGCCTTTAATGGCAGGCAGCCATCCCTGCACAAACCACAAGTCGCTCTCTCCGATTGCATCATTTATTTATTTTGGGTGCATCACAGCCCCCACCTGGGGCTTGGAGTGTTGGTATGAGGCTGACGGACACAGCATCACAAAGCCTCCAGCAGGTTAAAAGCCTTCAGGTTTCCTCTGCTAAAAGCACGAGGGCCAAGGACCAATCCCTGACTCCAGATTCCCAAGACTAATTCTGGGCACGCTCAGGTCAAGATACCATAAACAGCAGCAAGATACGACATAACAGAGCCATAGCCAGATGTACATGCAAAAATAAATGCACAAAGAGAGCTTGAGCACTCGTGGCTGCTGCAGAAGACAGATGCTGTGAGGGGACAGGTGCATCCAGGATGCAGGTGTGGTTTTGGAACCTGCAGAAGCGGCTTCAGCTCAGGCTGTGGCTAAGACACTTCACCACTTTGCTCCCCAAGTGTAAAATGAAGGAAAAAAACCTCTCACACAGGGCAAAATTGTTGGGAAAAAGGCACTAATGCTTATGATGCTGAGTTGGGAAATATATAATTGCTTTTAAAGGGTGTATTTTTTTGAGGCTGAAATGGGATTTCAGACATATTAGCATAGAGAAGAAAAAAAGCTGCTGTATGCCACTGTCCCAGTCTGCTTCCCAGCAAGGTGCAATGCTGATGAACCCCCCCAAAAGCACTGCCCAGGGCACAGGGCTTTGCCTGCACCACGGCACGCTCTACACGCACCCCCTTTCATCACTCTTAAGACCATGCCTTTGCCACATGCATACAAATCATGTTTTTTGAATAAAAAGCCTAGCAAAAGATGAAAATATATGCAACTATATCATACTGTCGTGTAAACCCTCATGCTGGAAGTGTTAACCCCAAGGCTTTTAGAAAGAAGCAGAGGAAAACCAGGAGTTTCAGTCCAAGGGAACACCCTGTGGCTCAGGTGGCCACTCACAGACCACAAATAACCCTCAGCACCATCCAAGGAGAGCAGGCTGCAGACAGCAGCGTCTCCCCAGGTCTCTGGCAGCAGCACGGTGGAAAAGGCTGGCAGAGCAGCTCCCTGCCTTGCCAGGTCTCAGGCACTGCCGTTAGCCCCCCTCAGCCTCACGAACACAAAGGTCACCCAAACACTAACACACAAAAAGGGAACAAAGTGCCAAGCCCAAAGCTGTGACATATTTCATTCCATTAGGTGGAATGTATTTAATTATTTTTGTTTTGGTGTTTGTTTTCTTTTGTTGTTGTTGATGATGATGATGATTTTGTTGTTTTGTTTTTCATAATTAGGACAGAACTGAGTCCAAATAAAAATATGAAAGATGCATCAAAAGCCTTGCCCTAAATTTGTTTGACTAGTGTGATCACCTCAAAATGTTATACATCAGTATCAAGAGAGGTCTTTTATAGAATGACTCAGTTTAAGTATAGCAATTTCAGTATTCTTAATGCATTCTTTTTTCTTTTTTCTTTTTTTTTTTAACCACAAAAAAGAAAAAGTTCTCCAAGATGGTAACAGCTGATGCACTTTGATTTAGAAGGAGCAGCAGCTGAATAGCAGCCTTTGTCTAACCTTTAGAATCCCATCCATCCATGACCATGCATTTGAGATAGCCTTACAAGCCAGCAGCAGCTCCAAAAGGCATGAGGACACGACAGACGCAGTCCTGCCCAGCATTAGTCACCTTCTACACCGGGTCAGCAGGCGCCTTTCCTTGGTCCAGTCCTGGCTGGTTTCAGTGGCTGCAAACACAGTCTCTGATTCCTGCTGTCTGGGTTCTGAGGCTGACCCTGCCCATGCTTGCATCTGGTGAAGGATGGAAGATCCCATGGTAGCCCTCCCTGATCCCTGCTGGGGCACAAAGTCAAGGGGCAGAGCAATTACTGTTCCCAAGACTAGGCACAATGATATTGTGACATTTGGGGTGTTTGGGGAAGAGAATGAGAAAATCTGAAGATTAATGGCAGACACCAGCAATAAAGTCTCCTCGCTCCAATGCACATTTTACTGCCTGCTTTCCAAGCTTCTCTAATTCAAGAAGAATTTCACCAAGGAACCAGCAATCAAAGCGCAACTCGATCATAAATTGGCACAACTGCCTCATGTCAGACAAACAGTGACATGTTGCCTTTTTGCATATTGAAATAAACTCTGTTTTAAAAGCTCCACGCTAACCATCAATCAGGAAACAAATTGAATAAGGGGCAAAGCAGCATGCAAGAATTCTCTCGCTTTGCAGGAGCTCCCAGCCTCTCCTGTCGTACCCATGAGGGCACAAGGGGAGGACGCTGAAGCTGCTGCAAAGTTGAAAGCAGGAGAACCCGTGCTGTGGCCAATCTGTAGAAACACCCACGTTCTACCACTGCGGTTTGTGAGCCCCAAGCCCAAGGAAGGGCTCGATCACACCTCACACAGCTGAGCTCTGCGAGCATGAGATCTCTCCCCTGCTCGTGTCCTTCTTAATAAAGTACCTGTCCCAAAACAACACTTCATAGAGAGGATCGTTCTTATTAAAGCATCGCCACTACATTTGGTGTTACACCAGAGAAAATTCTACTTAAGATGGACATTTAAACACATTTTAGAATTATTCTCATAGGAAACAAGATGTTCAAACATGGAAGCAATGCTGATTTTTGGTTCCGATGTTGCAATTTTATGTTGTTCACATTTACTCTTTCCAAGTAGCACTACTTGATTTTTTTTCCGGAATGCAAGTGGTCAGCTCACAGGTCAGCAGACAACCAGCAGCACAGTGTAATGGCTAGAGTCCATAGGGACAGGGGCGGCAATTAAGGACTTGCATTGGTGAAAAAGGGAAGAAAAAAGAACAAAAGAAAGAAAGAAAGATTGACAGGAGAGAGGAAATACAATGTTGAAAAAATGTAGAAGAAATATCTTCCTTTCCTGTCCTAATGCCCATTCCACTTAGCCTCCATTCAGTGCTTCCCCCAGCAGCTGTGTGAACAGGCTGGTGTGATGCTAGGCTTGTGCTGTCGTTTGCCCAGAATAGATAGTCTCTTTGCAGCCTGTGCTGACTAAAGCTGTGCAAGAGACGTTTGAGATAAGTGGTTCTGAATCAAGTGGGCAGGGAACCATTCAGAGAGATGAGCAAAAATGTGCCTGAATTCCCAGAGGGCGCTGAGTAGTCACAGATCAAAGCAGAGCTGAATTACAGCTTCACCTACAGAGAAAAAGTGGCTTTAAGGAAGAAAAGGGGGGGAAAAAAAAAAAAAAAAAAAGGAAAACAGAAAATAAAAATTACAATAATAATAAAAAATAATGTAGAGATTGCTTCAAAAAATTATTTATTGCAATCTACAGCCAAGCCATCTGGGCAGAAAAACTCAGCATCTCCTCTAGCACTTGAAGGCACATCATGCTTTGTCCAAGTGTACCACAGCGACCCCCAGAAACCACAGAAACCCCTCAGCATGGGAGGGGAAACAATGGTCTCAAACACCACGCAGAAAGTCCTTCCACTGCCGGAACCAAGCCTGCCAGAGGAAAAGTGATCTAGCACGAACTGGAGAGAGCCACCTCAACTTTGGGGCTGAGAGGAGCGAAACCACAGCTATGGGGCTACCAAGGGAAAGCAGCAGAGGAAGGAGGTGGTTTCTGGCGCAGCACCAGCATCTCCTCCACCCTGCTCCTCCCTGCTCTCCACCGAGACGGCGAGACATGGGCAGACGGTGGAATTCCTCCTGGCTGCCCCGCAGCAGCCGCACTGCCCAGATGGGATTTGCAAAGCCGTTGCCCGGTTTAAGTAGATTTTAAGGCCAGAAAGGTGGTGTTTTCATGGCAACATAACCACCAGGCAATAGCGAATCTTGCTGTTAAATCTTACTGAAGTTAAGGCAGCTGGAGAGGGCTTCATCTCCTGCTTAGTCAGTAAAACACCAATATCTTATTTCCAATAATATCGGAGCTTTATGACAGATTTGCCATTCTGCAGAGAAAATATCCTTTTATTCCCAGAGGAGAAGACAAACCAGCACAGCAACAGTTCTAGGAGGGGCAGCACACAGAGGTAAGAGCAAGAAGGTTTTCAGAAAAAGCATTAAAATACACTAGCTTGGCAGCCTACATCACATTCCTTCCTACCTGCGATAGTTTCCTCCTTTGAACCCCAGCCTGATGCCTTCCAGCCGTGCCCTTTTCTCTTGCCATCTCTGAAGTCAGAGTTATTAACAGGAATGCTAATGCAGGGTGCATTTAAAGCCCAAAGTCCCTATCTCAGTTCCAGTGTTGATGATGCTGATGATGAAGATGAGTTTGCCCTGCACAGCAAATAGTCCATGGTAAGGCGCAGGAATTTCAAGGTTCCCAACCACCCCTATGAATAATGCATTCAATAAAAGCATTAATTCACATGTTTAGATATCAGGAAATTGCACTCTGTTCATATAATAGGTGTGGCCATAAAGTGGCAGCACTCAGGTAATAAAACTTACTCGCTGTTTGAAAACATCTGCACAAACACCGCTTGAACTACTTTTCTTCAAGTATTTTTCCTTCTATGGAAATAATCTCGCTTCTGGTGGTGATGGCTCTCTTCTACACTATTGCATTTCAAGGCTTTGTGAGCTGGAAGAGGATCCTGCAGCTGCACAAGGGCACCAGCCCCGCTCCCTGGCTGCTGCGCAGCAGTGGCCCACTGGCTGAGCACTGCACGGGCACAAGACACAGCAGGGTGGAAACGTGGCAGTTCTGTCCCTGCACGACAGAGATGGCTGCAGTGGCACAAACCCCAAGGAAGAGGGCCCAAGGAGATATTGGAGGTGCCAGCCGTTTGGGGGGATAACTCCATCTGGGATCTGGGTGAGCAGGAGAGGACCAGAGGCAACAGGGAGCAAGAATCCCCAAAATTTTTTGCATTAAGCTCAACTCAGCCAAGGATCCTGCCCTGAGATAGGAACATGGCCAGGTATTTTGCGAGCTGTGACCAAAGCTAGCTAATGGCATGCCTAGGAGCATGCAGCAGTTTTTTTCTTTTCCCCCCCAAAGGCTGACGTTGCCACTCAGCAAACCATTTCAGCAAACTCTGCCCACACACATCTGTCTTCCCCAATTAGAGACTTCTGTAATCACCCCACTTCTACTGAGTTAACAATGACACTCAGTGGCCAGGAGGATTCCCTGCAGCCTACATTCACGCTACAGCATCCAACAGTTGATGCCCATTATATATACACACAGCAAATGTCTTCCATGAGTTTCAGGATCCTAAGACAGGGCTCAAATTATACAGAAAGACCATGGAAGAAAAGGCTTAGGAAAAAGGTGAACAAAAACCACGATCTTTTTTTCCAGTTTGTGCAGTGACCTGGGAAATATTTTCCATCAGTCCACATCCAGGCTATAAAAAAGCAGACCAGAGAAGGCAAAGGCTGCTCTAGACCAAATTATTAAACAGGCACATTCAGGCACTTGTAGTCAAAGCAAATCACCCTGCTACCGTTCAAGTCCAAACCACGAGCTGTAGAGCTGCATATTTATAGATGTAAAACTTCTGTTCTGTTATCCTCTCCCATCGTCAAGGATGGATGCAGAGCAACTGCATGCAGCACAGCCCATGAGGCTGCCTCGAGAGCTTTGTCCTCTTGCTGCCTTCACACAACAGAATTTTTATCTGCACTTCAGTTCTGATAAATTGGAGCCTGATGGATAACCCAAAGAGGATCAAAACAAAATGCTACTGTGCATGGGCAAATAGGTGCTGAATAATTTGAACCTATTCTCAAGCAGCATTTAATTGGCAGGTTTGAAGGATTCCTATACATCTCTCCAGCAATACAAATCACACCGGTATGATGCCTTTCGGCTTTGATCTAGGCCCTATACTATTCTTCCAATATAACATTGATTTACAGCAATGCTGTACTTGAAGAAAACAAGAAGTAATTAGGTGTCATGCTTCAGCTGTTGTAACACTAGGTATTTCCCAGAGTCTGTTTCTTGTAGTAATTGTCCTCTTTCCTGAAGTGCTGTGCTTGTTATTTTTCAGGAGACAGTTTTACTTTTCCCCCCTCAATATATCACTCCTAGATAGCACCTTAGGCAGAAGGAAAAAAAAAAAAACACCTCAAGAATTATTCTTTCAATTTATTTCACAATGTAAAGCATGTAATTTGAAGCGCATGCATACACTGACAGAATCTTAAAATATATATTTTACTCCTTCTAACAGTAGCAATTCTGCCCATTTAAGATGGCTTGCTTCTCTCTGAACTAGATTATTAACATAACACAAAGAAAAAGGGTTTCCATCCTATTGCTTTGCAAAAGGAATTCATTTCAATGTTACACAGGGTTGTTGTCTTGGGTATTGTCAGGTTTTTTTTTTTTCTCCTTTCATTGTAGGATAACTGTTTTCCGTGGTTCCAGTGAGAACATCAGTAAGACATACCTTATCATTAAACATTATTACAGCTGCCAAGTCGAGTACTCAAAAATCAGGAAATGCAAGAAAACAGGTTTGTCTCCCAGCAGGCACACATTACAAGTCTAGCTTCATAACAGGATCTGCCTTTGTGTGCTCTGGTTTTCTTATGCTCAGAACTGCACCCACTGAGCACACCTTGGGCAGCCTGGGTGCCTCCCAGCAGTGCCTGCACCTCTCTGTGGCCTGACCTCACTGCATGAAGAGGGTCTTTGGGAACACCCAACATGCACTACAGCTGGAGGAGCTGGGACATCAGCAAATAAAACACCAGGACAGCAAACAGAGTACTCACCATAAGGAACATGGGGCTGATCACCACTCATGAAATCCATCATTTAAGCAGTTTCTCCAGTGTCACATCCAAAGCTGATGATAATTTGGAGGGGAACTGAATTGGCAGAGGGAATCCCCACAATGAAGCGGCTTTCACTCCCCTGCAAGGACGGCCCACATGCTGTCTAGCCCAGGATAAGAGCTACAAAATGCTCAGATACACTTAAGGACAGAATTTTAGAGGCGTTAATGGCTATGGCTGAAGAAGTCACAGCTGTATGAACCATCACAATTCAGCACTGAAGAGCACATTGCATCCCCTCAGAGCCACTGGGCCTTTCTTAGAGCTAAAGGTGCTTCATAATTAGCTCCATCTCTTTAAAATGAATGACAGCCTAGAAAATAGCATCCTTATTTCCCCCTCTTCTCTCCCCATTTAACATTCTAATGATGGGAAAATAAATTGAAATGTTGCTGTGTAAAGAAGCGTGAGAGAAATGGGATTCTGCCTCCCGTAATGTATTAATCAGATTCGCTTAAAAAAAAAACATTTCTGATTATTAAACAGACATTTAAATTATAACTCAGAATGACTCCAGCTGCCAAAATAAGAGAAAATTTTGCAAAGCTCCAACACGTTAACACAAACCCCTGCCAGATTAATCGACCGGGAAAGACAGCAAAGTGACCCGATGTCTGACTTTTGCCCGTAGTACTCAGCTTCCATAGGAATACCCGTGCAGGATTTACACCAGTGGGGAATTAAGCTTAGGAAGGAAATCAGGTTTTTGCAAAGATTCACAGATGGAAATGTGCTGCACGTTAACCTACACCTCAGTTACATCAAACACATTAGCCAAGCTGGTCACTTTATTTACATGGCAAGTGCTGAGCATCTAATCGCATAGATTAGACAGGACCAGGCTATCCAGGTAATTACAGGCTACCTGCCAACTAATGATTTCTTCTCTTTCCCCCACCCTCAAGCCTGCAGCTGCTACATGGCGATGACCACACTCCAACTTCATTCAAATAACCTGCAATAAATACACAGTTAACCAAGAAGTCCATTTAGCAAATGATAGCTGCTATCGATATTAAAGGCAACTACACATTGCTGGGAAAATTGCTGCATACAGCATTTACTTACTAACACCTGCGAGGCTGTTGGAAAGCAAACGAAGGTCAGGCAGAGGTTAAACACGTTACTCGGGTCCAGGCCTTGCTTAGCTTAGATAACCCAGCAAGCATGGCTGGCTCGAGTTGGGAAGGCCCTTGTGCAGGTGTCCCATGAGGTTTCCTTTTTTACAAGTCAAATATTCATCCCAAGGAAGAGTTCCCACACTGGGCTGCGGGTGGTGCTCTGGGGGCTGGAGCTGGATGATCTTTAAGGTCCCTTCCAACCCAAGCCATTCTATGATTCTACACAATATGCAATAACAGTGCCCAGCTGCTTGGCAGATGGCGTCCTACCCCTCAGCCAGGTGGAAACAACCAAGGAAGAGCCATTTTCTGAATATGAGAAGGAGGAATGTTCCCTCCCAAATCTCCCAATCTCTTCCTCCAACCGCCTTGATGCACAACACAGCTTTTACCCAGGCTTGGACCAGCACTGTAGGTGGAAACACTCACCCTTCCTATCCCATCTTTCAGAGGCCCACTCTGTTTCCTGAAAATATACCAACTTAGTTCCCTCCCTTTTGAATTCTGCTTGAAAATTGCACCTTGGGATCTTGCATCATGTATGAGGAGGGAAAAAAGGACAAGCAGAAAATAACAAGACCATCCAAAGAGGAGCTACAGAGTTAAGAGATGTAAGAAAGCCATACTATGCTACAGCATAATAAAATAATTCATTGCTAGCACCTTACCCATAGAAATCAAAGCACTTCACAGTGGTGAGGAACTGTTTACAACACAGGGACTGAGGCACTGCAAAGAATTTATGGAAAACCCAGCACATCAGTAAGAGGGACAGGAACGCACTAACCTCCTAGCGCTCTGCACCCAGCCTTGTGCCATCCAGGGAAACCAAGCAACTGATAGACGGCCAGGAAAACTGAAACACTGGGGATGAAGAGCAATAAGAGAGATGTGCACCACTCAGTCACCATGCACGACGTTCAGTTTTGCCAGCCTTAGATAACCGCAGTACACACGTCTTCATCAGACCTAGTCAGAATGTGATGAATCAAGTCCAAGAAATGCCTTCCTCCCACTGCCTCATTTCCAATGCAAGTTATCTCTTCAGTCACACTGACACTGCACGTGTTTAAGCCTTACTGGCTGAGGTTTGTGCCAGACCTCTGTGCATTATTCCCTGTGCAACAGTAATACCATGACAATGAGTACACCTCTGAGAGCCATCCCTACTGAGAGAGAGAACTGGGCAAGTATCAGAGTATTTATCCGAGCTGTAACTCCTGAACGTTCAGATTGGATCCAGAAGGTATCTTTTTCATATGAAGAATTTCCATAGCCAATGAGGGATTGCTATAGATTTAAAGAAGATCTTATCTCTCTTATTCCTAATAGCCAAAAACTGAATTAGTTTTGGAAACAAAGCATTGGAAATAGACGCTTTTCAGCCAAACCCTACAAAAGCTCAGGTTTGGCCAAGAACGGTTTGCTTTCAGTTGTCTGAAAAGAAGCTGAAAGGTTTGTGGATACAGATTATTTTTTGAATCAAAACCAGAGGATTCCATCAGGAAGCATCAGCAGCCCTAACTCAGGAGCGGAAGCACCACACGCTGCATCCCCCAGCCACGCACCAGGAAGGACAGCGCAGGTGGGACAGCTGGGGACAGACCCCGCAGCGGGTGCCACCAGACCTCAGCAGGACACACAGCTGCCTGACGGCCATAGCATGCCCCTCCACCAACTTCTCCAATGCCACCAACTATTCTTCAGTCCTCCAGTGCATGAATGCAGGAACATGGATGTTAGAAACCAATACAACGCACTCCAAGCACTAAAAGCTGTTTGTTTTGCAGTGTAAATGCAATGCTGTGCAGAGGGCCGTGAGCCACGCCAACCCCCAGTCATCATCCCCCA
Source organism: Alectura lathami (assembly GCA_013399715.1). Lineage (NCBI taxonomy): Eukaryota > Metazoa > Chordata > Aves > Galliformes > Megapodiidae > Alectura > Alectura lathami. Next base: position 92,912 of record VXAV01007888.1, read on the forward strand.
AAGCACCCTCGGGCATGCCGGTGTCGACAGAAGTGCTGAGACTCTGACAAACAAGTGACTCACCTCCTGGGCATCACAAACTGTGCTTGCTCCAGCATCACCACCAGAGCCTGCCAGAATATGTGGATTGGCTTGATACGAAGATTACTTCAAAAGGCACTTCTGAACCAAGGCTGCGCCTGTTCTAGGAGCGCAGAGGAAGCTCTGTATCACTTTTTCCTCGGGATCACTTTGATTAAACTGTTTTATCCCATTCAAGGCAAAGAGCCGTGCAGACAAATGGTTCCAGCTGTGGGAACTGCCCGGGTGCTGCTTTCACGCGGCCGTGCCACAGGTCACATCCAGGCTGGTGCCTGGCACTGCCGCTGCCAGCCCAGCCCAGCCCTGTGCCTTCCGTAGCATCCTGGGAGGTTTGCCAGGCTCAAACCCAGACTGACTGCTGCTGGATGCCCTTACCCTATTATACAAACTTTGTCCTAGATTTTACAATTACTACCAAAATCCTTAGCAGGCTCGAAACAATTTGAGGCTAGAAACATGATCTGAGTAAAGACTCAGCAATGATTTCTGCTGTGGAGCAACTGTGAGCCACCAGAAGGGTTAATCACTGCTAAGCTGCCTCACTGCCCCCAGACCCACACAGTAAATAAATAGCAGGCTCTTTAGGCTATGGCACAGTCCCATCACCAGCCTGGAGAGGATTTCTATCCACAAGCTCAGCCATAGGAAGACATGCTTATGTAACAGAACAGCTCATGTGGCACTGGAGGGCTCCAGGCCCTGCTTTACGCCTCATAAACTCTCTGGCCATGGGGCACTGCACATTTACACTCCTGTTTGCTGCCTTCAAGTTTTCCTGGGATTTTCATATAGCACTGTTGCATTTTATTTGAAATCAAAGTGCAACTTTATACCACATTGGGATGCGACTTCATTGTTTGACTTCACTGTCAAAATGCAAAAGAAATAAAGCATCACATTCCTGTTCACCACCCTACCCATATACATCCAGTCTATTTTGTTAAGTAACACAGAGAGCTGAGAACAGCAGTGATCCAGCACCTGCTGCAGGGCCAAGGCCACGGCGTTATCCCCTCCCTGCACGAAGCTTTGCCATCTCATTGACTCAGACAAGCAGAAAGCACCAGACAGAGCAGCTCGGGCTGACAAAACCCACAGCACCTCCTGGGCTTGGTCCCAGAGCACCCAAATAAACACCCCGCAGAGTTCTTTGTTATTAGTGATGGACTGAGTTCAGCAATGACTGGCTTCCAAATGAGCTCACGGCTTGTGAAACACACACTGGTAAAAGTGACATCTGTGATCAGGGCATTTGTAGCTGCATGACTGGCCAATCTCCTCAGCTGTAACACCCATGGGGCCAGCCTTAGGCCTTTCTGAGCCTTTGACCTCTCAGCCCAGCCCAGCTCTGTGTTTACAAAAGTACCTCCTCTTCCAAGGGCTCAGCCTTGTGATGGAAATTTAGTTGGTTTTCATCCAAAACCAAACCAGACTCACTCAGCCAGGACACCTCAGCTTTGAATTCCCTCCAGGCAAGGTCAGCAGCAGATGACAGTGCCATGCTCTATAAATGTCATGTAACAAGGCCAGAAGTGCTTCTGCTGCCATCAATTATAACGGACGAGGGGCTGCTGTGCTCATCTGCTCTGGCTTCTGAGCCAGGGAGCTCAGCTGGAGCCACTCCAGGTTGAAGCTGTCAAGAACCATCCCTGTGCCTGCTAGCCTGAAAAACGCATCTTTAGAAGCCATTTCCTCTGGAAAAGGGTTTTTAGGTTACATCTACACCAGCGCACACCGAAGGGCTCCCCAGGGGGTGAGAGGGTTTTAATCCTAATCCTGCTTCTCAGGAAGGAAACCCGTGGTCTGTCTGGGTAAGAGCGGACCAGGAGCAAGGCAGGGTGTGCTGCCTGCCACCCATCACAGGAAGGGACGCTCCATTTCCAGCCACTTGACAAACCCGGCAAGAGCACAGGATTTCTCTCAGAGGCCCGGGGATTTACCATGCCAGAACTGCAGAAACCATCTGATTTTATTGTTCCTCTGCATTCAGCAATATGGTTTCATATGTGTAATTCCATTAAGCCTTTAAATAATTGCAGAAAAAGCTGCACAAGGTTTAGCTACTACACTTTTGCATACAGATGAAAACAAAGTTACTGTGTTTGACAGTGCTGTACGTATGTATAAGCACATGTACCTTGTTGAGACCAATTATGTTCAGCCATATGTATATATCAATAATTACCTCTATGTTTGGAAATCCACAAAAAGTTAGTGTAGAATTTTATAGCAAAACAAGAAACAGAGGTCCATGTTCAGGATTTTGATAGTAGTGTTATATATGTTTTTTTGTTAAAAAAAAAAAAAAAAAAAGTGGATTTTTTAATAAAAGAAAACTAAAGGGAAATTATGACGTGGCAGTTTTTTTTTTTGTTTAGGGTCAGAAACCAATCTAATTATATATTTTATATTTATAAATGCACATGACTCATTCAGACTACTTTGTTGAAGTGATGGATTTATTTCCAGTAATTTGATAGCTGAATGAGTTGATCATGCAAAAACCAAACCACCATCATTGATATTCATGCTGAGCAACTGGAGAGACGTTACAAAATCTACTTGCAGTTGACATTTCTCCCAGCTCCAAGCAATGAGTACGCATTCCATGGGACTGTTTGTTCCTGGAAAATGCAGCCCCAGCTCAACTTCATATATCAGTGTCTAGAACAAACATTTTGTACTTACAGACAGTATCTTAATTGACTAAATGAAAAAAGCAGAACATTTGCTCGACGTAAGCATGTATTTTCTACATCTCCTACCTTATTGTCAAGCGTAGGCGTTAGGAAAGGAATAAATACCTGGACACACCAGTAATTGTGCTGTACCAAAACTCTGCAATGTTGTTATCATTTTTATGCCTGGATCTCTACCCAGATATCAATGCAACCTGACATTTTTTTTCTGGCATGAAGGAAAGCGCACGTCTCAGAGGCATGCTGTGAGTCAGACCGCTGTCACTTGAGCTGTGGGGCTCTGGACTGGGCTGCGACCTGTTGTGCATCTTCAATTTATAGAGCACTCCTTCACCCTATAATATCTTTCCCATGCAAACCACAGGATGATGCATGTTACTGGATTTTAATACTCCAAATATCTTCTAACACTCTAGGCACGACGTTTGGCATTTTCTTTAATTCCAAACTTTCAGAGGCTGTGAATAAGTTCCCAATCATGAGGGAAAAATGATCGCTTCTCACACCATGCCCAGAAGCTGTATGCAGCTTTTATTTACACGTCTCCATCAGGAGTCATGGGTGCTTGAATTAATTTCTGTTAGGAATTAGCAGAAGATACAAAGCATCATTATTAAGCAGTAAAACTAATTAAATTTCAACAGCCTGGAAAGTAATTTCAGATTTCCTGTACAAAATTGTTAATTCACAAAGATGCCATTCTCAGTCCTCACAGGGCTCCTTTACACCAACAGCACTGAGGATGGGAGCATTGATATTATGCACTTTTAAAGTTAAATTAACAGTGAAGAGATGTCCCAAGGAACCACGGACAGACTGAGTATCCCCATTCAGACAGGGGCACAACACCAGGAGCTATCTCATTCTGCAGGATATCACACGTTCAAACCCCAGAGTTAACAACAATGCACCCAAACTTACAGCCCTCTGCATTTCAGTTTAAACCTATCCAAAGAAAAAAGAACAAGTCCTTCCACGGTTGAGTTGTATGCAACTATTTTGTTCTCAAACAAGAAACTCCACTGAAATTGAACTTCCTTGAATGCACGTTTTCTGACTTATGCACGGCATTTTCAGCAGACCCTGCAGTGTTCACCTGGACCAGGACTGGTCAAGAAGAACACTCCAGCAAAGCCACTCAGGCTCTCTCTGCCTCCAGCTGCCACGTGCCTCTCCCTGGCCTCTGCAGGACACCTGCCAAGATGCAGAAGTTACTCCAGGAGCTGCCAGCCCCCAGGGCAGCACTGCCAAGAGGAGGCAAACCAGCACCCCAGGGTCCTCTCTGCCATCTGCCAGAGCAATAAGAAGGCTTAACAGAACGAGACCAGGGATGGGGTCTGGTACAGACCCTCCTGTTCCCTACGCATTTCACCTTGTTTTTCCTCCTAGCAACCCCCCCACTAATGCCCAGATTAAGTATGGCTGAGAGAACCTCCTTTTTCCTGACACTCTGAGTTCAGTTTTATTTATACATACGTACACACACGGTGCACGCACTGATCACCTTCCCATGCATTTTTGACGTGTCACACTTTCATATAATTTATTAATTAGTTCAGAGTTCAGCGTCCAGGAGCCCGTTCTTGTATTTATGTTGAAGCACTGAAGCTGCCAAACCCACCGAAGATCGCAGCGTCCAAACCATCAGTTATTTTGGCAGCGCATAAAGCTCCATCTGATGCAGCCAGCACAACAGCAAAAGCTCTATCAGCATTTTCTGATCTTTTTGGAATGGAACAGGAGGTATTTTTCTTAAGTGCAAAGTATTTAATATTGTAGCAGCGGCTAAACTCATTAAGCCAGCCCAGACAATGATCACATCATTAGCATAATTCCATTTAAAGCTCTTGTCTCTTTTCAGAGGCAAAATGATACACTCATTAAGACATTTTTCTGGTGTTTAGCATCCTTATTTGTTGTGACGGTGAGAAGTTAATCAAAGCTTCCTCATTTTTCTTTGATTACAGCTTCAGTTAGAAAAATCAATGACTTACTGAGGTCACAACATTTCCACGTCCCAATCTTTCCACTGACAACCACAGAAATTTTGTTGGACTTCAAAAGCTGAGCAAATTGGGCTCCTTGCTTGTGAACTAGCACCAGCCTGAACTTTGTTAATCACAGCTACCTTATTTAGAATAAAAGTCATGTTTCTTAAGGCTTGTAGGTGTTTTGCAAATGCACATTTGAAAGCTGACAGGTAGAAGATGTAAGTAGGATAACTTCAAGTCAACAGGATAAGTGATTTTCCCCAGACTACTACAGGTTCAACTATTCACCATCTCCTGAAATTCAAGACCTAGAGAACATAACTTGAAACTACAAGGCAAGAGGTTTTAAACAAAGGCCTGGAAGCACTTGATAGCAGCAGTAAGTAATTGAACTGGGGAATAGGCAGTGCTGGGGTGTTGTAGTCAAAAGCCAGTGAGGAGCCAACACAGCCAAGACCACATCTTTAGAATTAAATGTACGGAGTGAATTTTGCTCTCTTACTCCCAAAGACACCTACAAGGACACCATTATCCGCTAGAAGTGATTTCATCAATATCCCACAGCACTAACTCTAGGAAGAGCAGGAACTTCATTAAACTGAGAATTCTCAATACTCTTACTCCACAATTTGTTTCATGCCAGTGATTTTTCTTCCCTCTCACACAAGATTCTGGGCAAGAATTGAGGACTACACCAAGAGATAACACAGCTCAAGTCAGCTCACACCATCACATACAGAAAATGCTGTCAAGCTGTCCATGATGACATCCTGTGAGTAGCAGAAATGCAAACATGTTCAAATATCACCTGGAGCCAGAGCAAGCCTTTAGTCACACGCACATGCCAGCACATCTCTGATATCAGGCTGCCGGAGCTGGGATTCGGGCTGACACAGAAGATTGAAGCAATAGCAGGGGAAGAAATGCAATTAGTGAGCTGGACAGGCACTGGGCGCAGCATGAGGGAAGTGCTAAGGAAGCAACACCGTCCTAAAGTAAGGAGAAAAGATTAGAAGAAAAAAGGTCTTGGGTTTGGAGCCTAAATGAGGTCCACTGTTAGAGTAAACCAGTATTGCCAAGATTATCAGAAGTTATAAGCCCGTGTTTGCAGTCAACCTGTGAAACCTATCTGACAGCAGATGCACCAGTCACATGTCGATCAGCCAGCTTTTACAAGCCCACCTGCCCCAGGAAGGTTTCCTATACCCACCTAGGGTTTCTCAAACCCTCTGTAAGCTTCATTGTTATTTGGAAACTGTAGCTCTCAGAAACATAATAGCAATAATCTCTTGCCTAGTGTAGAATCACAGATGTACAAGCCAAATAGACAATTATCAGTTCAAAGCATGGATTGGATGAATTTACTAGGCGAGAGTTGCATATTGCATCAAGGCAACTATGTATATATAGCCACATAGCCACACAGCCTGTGTTAAACCGTCTTCAAACTTCAAAGAAAAAAAAAAAAAAAAAGACTGACACATCTTCATGCCCCCTAATAAGATATTTTGGTACTAAAATATCATAAGAACAAAAATTATACTGAAAGCAATTCTGGTGCCAGGGAAATGTGGGAGTTTGTTGCCTTATTTATTATGAATAAAAAGAACACTTACAGAGCATCCATGATATGCATCAGTGAAATCTATTCCTCCACTTATTAAAAATCAAATTGAAAACAATGATTTTGAAGTGCAATTTCTGTCCTTTTTATCTGATCAGTAATGAGGTAATTTAACATATTTCCTAGGAAGCCCTCTGTCTGGAATAGGAATGAGATCTTTTTGATTTCCCCAGCTGTTAAAGAACATGCCCATCACAAATGGCCCAGTAAGGAGAATCAGATTTACGAGATTCCTAGCGTATTGGTGTACTACATTTGGTTTTACTCCTGCGGCAATAAGCAGCACTTTAAACGAATTGATAGCGAGAATTACACTTGTGATTGAACTGCTCCTACAGTGAATGGCATGCTCTAGAGCACGTCCTGGCTAGGCTCTTGGCTGCAGCACAAACCACCACCACCCCATCCCCATAGGGGCCCACCTTGCCCCAAGCCCTCCTAACGCCATCAGGAGCCCCCAGGCCCTGCCCGATCCACACCGAAGCCTGACATTTAGTTCTTGGCTTCGCCCGCACGAGGCAAGCTTCCCGTCTGCTTCTTTCAATGCACAGCGAGCTCTCTTCCTGCAGAGACAGCATATGGCAGGAAGCGGTGACTTCTGCCAGGGAGCCAAACACCATTTGTCAGGCTCACAGCATTACTTTTGCTGCTGCAGCCACCAGCACAGGGAGGGTTTGCTAACCTTCCACTGCCCCAGTCCCTAACAGATGGGCTCGCACCAACAAACTGGGTTCCTGGACCAGCTCCGATGTCCTCACCCAATGTCCCTCTGCACTAAGAAGGGGTCACTAGGCATCTTCTTCCACAAATTTGAACAGCCTTGGGAAAGAGACGTTCTGTCCTCAACAGCACTCAGGGTCCCAGACAGCCTCTAGCAAGGAGCAGAGGCCACAGACCCTCCACGGCCTCCAGTTAGCATGCTCCAGCCATACCTTCCCCGCCACCTTCAGGGCTCCTAGCAGAGCAACCCTACCTTCAGCAAACCCTTCCTGAACCCTTCTTGCCCTCAATAAATTAGAGCAGAAAGTTCTCTCCTTGTAGGTTGCTATAGAAGCACTGCTGGCAGCTCAGCCACCTTTCACTGGCAGTTCCCTCATTGCTTCAGCAAGAGAGAAGGAGAAGGGACAAAGAAATTGTGACTTTGTTGTTATTTCTGCTAAATACTATGATAGCAGCTAGAGTGTAAAGATTAAAAACAAACATTCCTGCTCCATCATGATACCTCTGCCTCCTCCACAAAAAAAAAAAAAAAATCCAGTTGATGTCCTCATTAAATTTCTTGACACTGATGCCAAGAAATGTAATATCTAACATCCACTTACCAAATATCTGTTTAAATCCCAAGCAGAGCACACACACAGTTGCACAGAAACATCAAGGATAGAAAACTGAAAGGACAAAAGTCTATATATATGTGCAGGTCATGACATTTTCAGATGCATTGGTTGTGGTGACCAGGTAGGGTACTACCTCATCTACCTACGTGCACTATAGTGCAATGACAGCGCAGAGATCTCTGCAGACCTTCAAACAAATTAACATGTGCTTTTGGCCACAGAAACATGCACCGCATTTCTTTGGGGGGGG
>VXAV01007888.1:100942-117273 GCA_013399715.1 Alectura lathami
TCCTCTCTTCGTGGGGGGGGGGAAGGAGAGCAAAAAAATAAAACAAGGAATTATAACTTAAAATGGATCCCACTCGTCGGCAATTGACACCTTTTGCTGACAGTCAAAAACACAGCCAGTGCTAATATTTTGTTTCTGAAACTCAGCTTCTATTGTCGCCATATTTTAACTCTCCAGCACGTCGTATATGCCTGTAGCTGGCAGTTTTTAATTCCTGACAGTGCAAACACACGGCCTGGTTCCAAGCCCACAACTTATTTACCATAATACGGGAAGCATCATAAGGTTAAATTTCAGTTTAATCAGGAGTCCATACTGATGGATCCATGAACAATGCAACATCCCCGAGACAAGTTCTGATTGTTACCACAGTGAAAAGCAAGGCAGAATCCAAATGGTGATCCTACAAATTCCATTTTATTGCTCTCTTTTTAAGACATATGAGAGGCGGAAGAAACCTGAATCCATATGACCTTCAGGATGCTTGCGAGACTGCTGGGTTTGCTTACATGCAGCTGCCACCAGTGCGGTAACACCGCAGGTTGTCGTGCATTTGAATTGCAACAGGATAAACTGCCCTAAACTCACCAGCCCAGCAGAACTAACGTGCAGTGACGGCTGCCAGCAGCTTTCCACTGCACTAATCAGGGATCAACACCATTTCTCCACGAGAGGCGCTCACCACGCCAAAGGTTAATTTGTAACACAATTGGCTAAATTACTAGAAATTCTATGACAAAAATCACTAACATAAAGGCTTGATACCTCAAAGCCTGGTGCAATTAGCACAGACAGAGAGCAGGGAGAAGGTCAGGCTGGATTAGATCTCCTGCTGAAGTGAAAGGAGGGATCAGGGGTCCGCATCGGCGAGTTGCTCAGGTTGCGTTAACAGTTCTAGTTGTGATCTTCTGCATTCCCTGTGACTCTTCAGGTGGCCTCTGCAAGGAGAGGGGATTAGGAGCAGCTGTCACTCACCGGGGGCTGCTGCTGGCTGTCAGGGCAGGCTGCACCAGCTGGCAAGCTCTCCTCCCTTCTTTCCTCTCCTCTCCTTTCTCCAGCATCACCAGCGCAGTGTCAGCCCGCAGGACAGCATCCCAGGCAGATCTGCCTTGAGTTTGAGGAGAACCCAGACAGGCTGCAATTAAAAACTGGTTTGGTATTAAGTTGTTTTGCACCACCTAGATGTTTGTAACCAGTCCCCCTCCCACAAAAGCTTTGTACGTCATGCAACACTTTGCAGTCCTCATTTGTGACAAGCTCTCCAAATTGTACAGAGGGGCAGGAGCGGCAGGTTGCAGACAGGCTGGTGTCTTTATAACCAAGCTTCAGGCTCTAGTCTGACCTTTGGTGACATGGCCCTGGGATAAAACCTCCCATTTTCTCTCTCATTATTTTGTGCCAAATGGATACTGTCAGTGCAGAAGAGGAAATATTCGTGCTCATGTATGAAAAGCCGGAGCTCTGAGGTGAAGGACTTTTAACACTACCTTGCAAACCACAGCCATGCTGTTCCTCCAGCTGCTTGGAAACATTGCTCCAGCCACTAAGAATGCATTAAAGAGTATCAGCTAATGTTCTTCCTACAGATCTGTACAGATCTGGTAAAATCTGGAAGGTTAGCTTTTTGGTCAGAAAATACACTAGGAAACTGAGAAGAGAAAGAGGCATGGTAGCATTACCACTTTCAAATACCAAGAAAATTAAGATTTCCTTCACCTTTTTTCCTCCCTCCCCCTCTGGAAGTCTCTCTGAGAGTTCAAGCAGTTTAAGAGGTAAACTTTTTTTTCTCAGGAAGGGATGGAGTGATATTTCATCAGCAACAGCCCTAATCTTTACTGAAGATTGAGTCTACCTACTGATTTTCAAAAGTTAAAAATCTATTTCACTGGAGATCTGTATGCAGCCTAATTAAAACCATTTTCTCCCTTGGTTACTTAACACAGCACAAGCGGCTAGAACAGCACTGCCTGAAGTCTGCTAGCTGCAGGCTTCTACTTGTTTTGCTGGGTTTACAACGCTGCCAGAGAGCAGCTGTCGTGTCCAAGGAGCAGTGTGGGTGATGCTCGTTCACCTACATTGAGCGATCCATCCCTCCCAGAATCCGTGGCACTATGTCCACTGATTTATCTGTTCTGTGTTTAGCAATGCAAAGGACATGGAACTTCAGTACCGTGTCACCTGCTGCCACCAGATCAGCTCTGGGATCATTTCCCATCTTCTGAAAGACCCCAGCACCCCCTCACACATCACAGGCATGGGTTTGGGATTGGCACAGAAGCAAGCAGATCTCCGTGGGGACAGGCACAGCCCACACGCTGGTTACTGAGCACTGCATCTTGTAAATGCGGTGTTTGGGATTCACTGTGGATAGAAGGGGAAAAGGCAACAGCCAAAGGAGATGGGCTACCCCTTTGCATTTGTGTTTTGCTCCATGTAATCACAGAACCACTGAAATATTTCTGTACTGAAGCTACTAGACACTGACTTTTTTAAACCCAGACCTTCTTCCATCAGAAAGATGTGGTTTTGGTAAAATAAATATTTTTGTATGGAAAATACCATCTGAAAGCATACTAAAACTGTATTTTTTAACAAAACAACCTGAAGAAACTTCTCTTTTTAATCTGAGAACATAAATACTCCCATGGGGAAAAAGGGAAGAAACTTGAAAGGTGAAAGGAAACAAAATCCAGTGAGGGAAAATGGAAAACTCAATACTTGTGTTGCCAGAGTTGCACTGGAAATTTACAGTACGTGTGCTTTTGTTTGGGAACCGCCTTGGGAAGCATGGGAGGTGGAAGCAGCTGCTCCAGGTTTACACAGTAAGTCAGAGGATCAAAACCCACGAGGCTCCGTTCGGAGCGTTTACAGCTCCCTGCTCTGGCAGAAGCCGCCAGAAGGAGCCGGCCTCGGGGCAGCAGCGTCTGGAGCCAGCAGCAGTTCTCTTGCTCTGTGCAGGATTGTTTCACATTAACACTTGTCATCACAGATCCTGTCGTGGTAGGGGTATCACACACATTCGCCCACCTGCATACACTTATTTGGTTGTGCTAGCAGGGAGAGATGTTTTTAACCCCAAAAATGAAAGGCCGGGGGCAAAGTGCACAGACACCAGCCTTTAGGTGCCACAAGAGGCTACAGCTCTGATCAGTTTTAGGCTGTGATGAAGGGTACTTCTAACTGGAGCCTAACTCAGTATTGCTCGTATATGGTTTCACAAATCAAGTACTCAGATGTGGGCTGCAGTATCCTCTTCCTCGTTTTTTGAGGGTTCCTTAATGCTGGCTACCATTGTGCCTGGCTCCTGCAGAGCTCACCGCTGGCTCCATGCCCATCTGCATTTCTCAGGGGAACATTCTGCTCCAGCACAGGGGTGTGCTTTGAAGAGCACCACAGTGCAATGTGTCTCCATGGGCTGCCTTTCTTCATCTCCTCTCATGGGCTACAGGACACATTTGGATGAGTCAACAAGAGAGGATTACAAGCAACCACCATTTTCCTTCAGCTCTGACACACAGTTGAACCCCAAGCTGAGTCCTCTCTTGCTCCTAGAGTAAGACCTCACAAGGGGCAAGACAGACGTATTCCTAAATGCACCTTAACTAACTGAATTTGTCCTCCTGAAGTTAAAGTTATTCCCAGCAAGAACAAAACAGCCAGATTTCCTTAACTGTCAAACCAGGCAATTAGAAGAGGGTTCTTGTTTGTATAGAAGCAGCTGAGCTACAACCACTCTTTCCAAGGCAGAACCACACTGGATTTCTACATGATGATGGTGATTCTTCCATTCACGAGAGCTCATTCATCCCACATGGCAGCATCAAGAATAGCTGTAAATCTTGATACGTCTCCCAGAAATGACTACACTTACAAAAAAACATGCTGAAGTGAAAGGATATTGTATTTTTCCTCTCTCTCTCTCTCTCTTTTTTTTTTTTTTTTTTTTAAAAGTATTCCTTTCTGGCTCATCCCTTCCAGGACCAAGTTTCCACAAATCCAAGAATTTCTGACACTGCAGTACTTCGTATTCTCTCTCTGCTCTGGGGTTCCTGGTGAGGGTTTCATTACAAGATCTGTCCTCCCAGCCTTCCTTCTCAAGTTTCAGGAACTGGAATGGAGGTGTTTAAATGCACAATTTTTGGAAAGGAGGCAACGAAGAAAACAAAATAGCAGTCATCTGCTCTATGATTTTGTTTCATACAAAGACACTTTGCAGGACATAACGAATTCTGAATATCAGTAAAATTGCATAATCCAGCCACCCTCTATCAGGCTGCTGAGCTCAAATTTGGCTATATTTTCCCCTTGCCAAACTGTTCCTGCAGCAGGCCCCATACTTGGCAGAAACGCTGCTGCTATTCTGGCTGAAGAACACATTTAAGGGGAACACTTTGTTCCACTGTGTCAAATTTATTCTCAGCAAGCTCTTCTTTCCTGATTGCCACACTCCCTACTCCTTTCCGGAAAAAGTCACCGACAGCAGAGCAGCCTCAGCCCTCGTCCTGCCTCATCCATCAGCAAACTCCACCACACCACTTCTTGCTGGAAGCCCTGAACAAAAGTTGTACTCCTGCTGGTGGAACCACCTATCCTGATGGAATTCATCCCAATGGGCAGCGTGAAAAAATGCTTGGTGCGGGACTCATTTTGCATGGAGTGACAGGAGTTGTGTTTAGAAGCTGATCTCCAGCCCAAATCTGAGTTTTTATGCAACCAGGAAAAAGTCACGTGTCATTCCTGTGACTCAGTTCCCGCTACACAAACTGTGCAGAGTAAAATCCCTATGACAGATCACTGGACAGAATTAATGGGGAGGGTGGTTTGGTTTTTTCCCCTCTCTCCCCAGCACATCAGGGCTGGAGACTGCTGCAGCAACCTGCTCTGCTCCCTGTCCAGTTATCCCCATCTCCATTGGGACACAGAGGCTAAAAGGACAGTGGGAGGTGCTTTGAACCCAGACCTCTGAAAAAGGACAGAGACAAGATGTTTTTAATTTGCAAGATGTGCTGTTAATTCCACTTACAAATCACTGAGGACACTCATTATTCCAAAAAAAAAAAACCTAGAAGGCAAAAGCTTAAACACCTAAACGCCAGTAGTGGGCCTTTAAAATGTCAGAAGTACTGTCACGTAGTTTGCCCCAACTCCAGAGCAATTTTATGCCAACAAGAACAAGCATTGAAATGAAAGAAGGAGATGAGAATTAACACAGGAAATAGAATACCATGGCTTCTAATATTATCAGTGCTTATGTCTAACCTGAAGTTATCAACCTTTTTATAGCCTGCTTGGCTGCTGAGCAATTTCTATTCCATGTGATGTTCTTCTGAATGGAAAGCACTCTCAAGTTAATTTAGCCTAATGAGAGAAGTCTGTGATTGCATTTAAAAATCATCCATTTATCTTCTGAAAAGAAACAGCATAAGAGTACTCCACACACCAACTTACAAATTTGCTTCAAGGTTGTTTTCTGCGATGAATTTAATCCCAGGCCAGCTCCATTAGCTTCAGCTTGGGTAGCTTTATAGAGTGCTCAGTTGTTCTCTGGGAACTGGTCTGAGATCCACCATCAACAAACTCGGGCTAACATCAGCTGGGTTCTCAAATGAGCAAGTGATTCAAAGATTAAAGGCTCTTCATCAGTTCTCCTGATACACCCACACCGAGACTGCCTTCAAGTAATTTGTGGTGATCAACACATGTCACGAGCTGGAGAAGCCAATTATGCTTCAGTCGGGGAAGTGAAGGGCATTCCCATCTGGGAGAGATCTGCTTGCTTGAAGATGTGCCTCTTCTAGTACATCATCACTGCATTTTCTGTGCCTGTCTGAGTGCAATCAGCCAGCCAAGTGCCTCTGAGCCAAAAAACTACTGAGGATCCAGAATTATGTTTGGTTTCTGCAGTGGTAAACTATTCTAACATCCTCCTGATTTTCACATTACTTGAACAAAAAAAGTGGTCACATTATGTTAGGTGCTGCTCCTGGATCTCCTGTCCAGGCTAGTTTTCATTCAGAGTTATCAAAACTGAGCTTTTAGTAAAATGGCATTTTTCTTGCTAATATACAGCAATACATCTTGCTGCTAGAAATAGGACACTTGCATTTCTCTATTGAGAAATAACATGATCAGAAGAATAAGTAACACTAAACTGAATACTTATCCTTTGTGCCCCTGGTTCTTAGAACAGAAGAAGAGAGCTGCAGTAATTTGAGATGACACAGAGCCATTCTGGCAAACCAATGTCCTGACTTGAATAATTAGAATAATTACCAGCACTCTGTTACCTTATTGATGAAATCTTAAGTGAGCTTTGGGCCTAAATTTTCCTTTAGGTGCAGAACTCAGACAGGTGCCTTAGGAAAACATTTTGAGGAGTGCTTGAACTTAGTTTCATTACTTAACACTGATGATGATGATTTAGGTTGATTGGTTTCTGCATGAAACCAATTGAGCTGAAATCATCCATTTAAGACATCACTGTCTCCAGAAATTAAAGGTAAAGATCCTGAAAATCAGCGAGCCTAATTCCTAAAAGTGAGGATGAGCCAAGTAAGCAGAGAAGAGCGTTCTAGCTGTCCTGATAACAGAATAGACACTTAGAAAAGGTGATACTTTAGTAAAGCACAAACACACATGTTCCTCATGAGCTTCAGCCCAGTCCTGCCTTGCAAGGAGTTTAGGGACATTTCTAGTGACAGCAAATGCACCAGGGGTTAGCAACTAGTGAAACTACATAAAAGATTTTATTAAAGACACATCCAAATACACAACAGAGGTTTCATGAAAACCCTTAATTCTGTTGCCATCTAACTTTTGACTGCTTGGACTTGGGGAAATCATCGGATTGGTGTAACACTGATTTTTTGCTATGTTATTTCTTAACTTTAAATAACTAAATAAATAAAGATGCAGGAGAATCTAGCCAAGCGAAGGGCACAGCCGCTCTCTGCAGGGCTTAAGGACAGAACTGACAGCAGCCATCAGCTGTCAGGCTAGCAAGCAGCAGCCAGCGAGGGGGAAGGAGAATATTTGCTTGGGAGGGCTTCGCAGCTGTCTGGGGACAAGTGCCAACCGCAGGGATTCACGAGCCCTGGATTAGGAGCCAGACATTGGGGCAAACATGCTGCAGGAGCTCGGACCCTTTAGGAGGCCATGGGGTGTCCACTAATGCAACCCCAGGGATCATTAGCCCTTTCCCAAGCGCACAGCATGCCAGCTCTTAATTAGCTTCATCTCTCCTGTCCTTCTGTCCGCCCCACTCTGCAGCTGGCCCAGCCTCCTGCCTGCTGGGGAAGAGCACCGAGAGCCCAGCACTGCAGATGCTCCAGGAGCGAGGTGGGGTGACCTGGGGAAATCCCCAGGCACAGCATCCCTGGGCCATGTGATGGAGGTGTGCGGGGGGCACAGGAACAGGAGGGTGCAGCTCCCACACGATGAGTCCTGCCAGGTCAAAACCATCTTTTTCATAGCCTGTTTCCTCAGGGAGCATATGGATTCCAAGGCAAAACTCCATCCAAAGCATGGGAGAAGTCTGGAAAATAGGCCAGCAAGCCAAACCCGGGTGTCATGGGAAGTGCAGAGCCACCTCAGCCACGTCACCTCCAACTGTAGCTCCCCTCCTTTTTGCTGCTTCACTTCCCCAACCTCAGCATGCTGCTGTCTCCGCTATCCTGGCACAGGAGGATACACGGGTTGCACTCAGTGCGCACACCCACTGCTTTGCAGGGGCCTGCTGTGGCCACCAGTGGCACCTTCACTTCAGCGCCCTGCTTGATGCCTCTCCACAAGCCTTCCAGTTTGCTCATCACCATTTTACAGCAGGCAGCAGCCAGTGTGCTCCGCTCGTTTAGCTTGGACTCACCCCCCAAGAGCAGGCTGGCCTGCAACACAGCTCTGCATTTGCAGCAGGAACTTCTACAAGAGGCAGAGTGTACAACAGCCTGTTTTCCTCTCTGGCAGCAGCAGCTTTGCACGTTTCTGAAGTCAGAAGTATCGAACTCTCCCAGCTCGATGTGGACTTTCAGCACCTTCCGCGCAATTTCTGAAGCCTGCAGATAAAGCGATGCAAGATACCCTGCCAGAGCCATAAAGCTTCAAAGTACACAAAGACAGCTGGCTTCCAGCAGCATGTCTGAGGGATTAAGCATAAGTAAACCCTCATAGGGTAAAACTTAATGAATTTGCACATTTTCTGATGGCTGAAAGACAAGCCAGCCCGGTGTGAACATTTGGAAGTATTAATGTGCAATAATGTAAAAGTAGTAAAATACTTCATAATGACCGTCACTCAGCCAGCAGTAGCTGTACAATGTGAATAAGAAACACTTTAAATCCTTTCTAAATAATTGGCAGTATGTGTTTACATAGGACTGGAGCTGCATATTAAAGCACACCTGATTTATTCTTCATAAGCAATGACTATTTACTACATCTGTGATAGCTGTATAGATTCAAACCTCATTTTTTAAAATGATTAATTGGTATTTAATTAGCATGCATTAACATATGAGTTATGTACATCCTAGTTGTGAATGCAAATATCATTCTAATGATTACATAACTAGTTTTGCTTTCAAGAGCCTAATACATAATGCAGTGCAGACAGCTTTCCTTGCTGGAGAAAAATAGAATGGAACACATACATAGTAACTTTGAAAAAATGCTTCAATCCTGTCTTGAAAATGGATTTGTGTCCACGTTATGGATTTTTAGGCTTCCTAGTGGTCAAGCCCAAGATCTCTGTGCCACTGTAGTTCTCAAACCATGCTGCAGGACCCCACAAGCAGTTTTGTTCCTGTGGGCTGGCGCAGGCAAGGCTGGCCAGTGCTGTACCTTGAGCTGATCCTATGGGGCTCCAGCCAGCCCGGCTCCAACACCTCCTTCAACCATTTGCTGTTCTGCTCTCCCTGCTCTGGGTCTCCCAGAACTGCAGCAGGAACCCAAAATGTGGGGTTCCACCAGCAAACGTGGCTTTGACAGCGAGCAGCAAGGGGTTTCACAGCTGGCTAGCCTGAGCAGAGGGCTATTGTTGACAAGACAACTACACAAATGTCCTTCCCCTTTCATTTCCCATTATGGCAGCTCCTTTTCCAGCCACTTTCAGTATAGATGCATAAGCTTCCACCCGTTTTGTGTGATGAGCCTGAACACTTCTCAGGACCTTGCCCTGCGCGGTGACAGGTCAGTCCCTCAGAGCTGTTTTGGTGCCTAAATCCCACTGATGTTCAACCAAATGCGTGGCCCTACATCTCTAAGTCCTTGAAAAAATAAAATAAAATAGAAGGTGTAAGCTTTTAAAAGCACACTAGACAGCTTGGAAAAACCTTTACAGTAACCCATTTTCTAGCAGTAATGAAACTGCCCATCTGAGGGCATCACGGGGGCTGGAAGAGGCTCTTTGTTTCACTAGGAGATGCCACACCAGTAGTAAAGCAGCTATTTCTTTCAAGGGCTCAATCAGTACCTGAGGTTCTGGAGATGAGTGTTCGGCTCTCAGCCCCGTGACGGTGCTGTGACCCCTCAAGGGCTGAGCAGCAGTGGCACGTTCAGACAGCAAAGGATGTGCCCGCAGAACTGCCAAGCGTGAGCCGATGTCTCAGCACCTCCCTGGGACACAAATGCTCCCACAGCCCCTTCCCTTTGGCTTCGTGCTAATTCCGAGTGGCAGTGCCAAGAACAGCTCCCAGGGCCACCAGCAGCTTGAAGGCCAGGCAAACCAAGTAACAGTGGTGCCAGACATGATGGTCTTCGGTCTCTGAACTGCCAGATGTAAAGGTCCCTAAAATCCACCCTGAGCCCCAGTGGTTCTGTCAGAAACTCCTCGGCCTTCTTTCAACTCTATGCTATCAGTGGGGAGACACTTTTGAACAGATTAGGAAGGGACAGGAGGGAATAAAGAGCCTTTTGGAAAGTGAAGAACACCACATCTGCTGCTATTTCTCCCATTTCAGTGAAAATATTCCAACCCACTTCTCACCAGCCTGGACCTGAAAGTGAAAAGCTGATTATCCCCTAGCAGACAATAGCTATCTTCTATCTTTCTCTCGTCCAAGCTATTTGGGATACAAGGTAAGGCTCTTTTTCAGCAGTGAGACCTCCCCTGATGCTGACAGGTAAAGCTTCTGGTGTCCTTGTGCATCCTCCCCCTGAGCACTGAGGGAGGCAGAAAAACCCCAGCCTCGCTTCTGGACTTCAGCAAGAAATCCGCTCCCTAATGGATGCCCGTGAAGCAAATCTGCCAGGGCCAATGTCAGGGACATGTGTCTTTCATTTCTCCTGTTGATCTCAGTGCAGGGAAATCCTACCGAAGCTAAATCCTCTCTTTTTTGAATGTCAACTTTTAGTGGAAGTCATTTTAGTCAAAGATTTTCTTGTGGTGAATAATAAAGCCTCTTTTTAATAAACAATGCCGCTACCTATCATCTGGCCTCTCCTTTTGTAACGCCTTGCTGTTTATCTCACGGACGTTACTGAGGTGGCTTCTGTGAGTTACTGCTCCCAAACCCAGCTCACTGCACATCCCTGTTCCATAGTGACAGCACACGCTGCCAGACAAATGCCTGACCACCGTAAGCAAATATACCGAGGGCAGGGTGACAGAAGGTCGGAGAGCTCTCTACGGGTCCCACATGAGCACCTGTCACCCAAATGGGGGAGCAAAAAGAAACGCTGGGGTGGTTCACCCTATTTTGACATGGCTGCCCAAATGCAGCTGGCTCCAAATACAGACTTACCTTTGGAGATGTGCTCTTCACATCAAACCCCCCATGTGGGGAAGCGCGTATCACCAAAGCATCTCTTCTGAAGATGCCTAGACAACAGCAGTGCCCGGGGCTACCAACCCCCCCCTTTACCAACCCTAGGTACATTTTATATTAAAAGGAAGCATTAATATTGCAGGGTTTGAGAGTAAATACACATGAATTATTGCTGACAGTAAAGGCAAAGGCATAAATTCCTATCAGGAAGCAAGGAACAGTTCTGTGGCTCTGAAGCCCTGCGGAGCCAGGAACATGCCCTCTGCGCTGTGAGCTGCTCGTGTGGCACAGCAGATTTGGATGCTCTCTTTGCCGTATGTCACGTACTTCAAAGTTTTTGTGCAAACTGCCAAGAGACAAGAAAAACATACTGTTACTGGGGGAAAATCAAATATTCCATTTTCTAGACAAACTGTAGGGGTCTGAGCTCCGGGCTGCCTCCAGTAATAAAAGTATTAGTGTTTCCACATAAATATGCTGGTCTAGTCCCAGGCTGATTAGTAAACAATAACAAGTGTACCTGGCTATCCGCAGCCTGCAGGGAAAAGCTGTGCTCCACATGGCTAGCTCTTAAGTCTTCAGTTTCCGAGCACAGATTTTCTGACTGTCTACAATCTGCAATGAAATTAAAAAGTGGGTCCAACCCCCTCTTACAAACAAACAAACAGATGCCTGCAGTTCCTTTATCCTTGTTCTTTGCCCGTGCTTCTTTTCATCCCCAGCCTACTCCTGGCCAGCACAGCACCCACGGGTGAGACCCCATTGAACCAAGGTGCCCAGCTCAGCAGCACCTAGCATGCACAGTAAAGCTCCTGCACCGTTTTTAAATCTGCAAGGCTTTTTAAATCAAGTTTCAGGCAGATCTAAAGAGAGACAAAGTCTGGGGCCTGATCCAAAGACAATGGAAAACCTGGAACAAAGAGGGCTTCATTGCTCTCAGTAAACCTGTGTAAGTACCCACCCAGCTGGGGTTTTCACTGGCTGACACCCCCCTCCAGCAGCGACATCTGACAGTGCTAGACTCCGACACACACCCTCAAATAATTAAGCCAGTTAGAATAAAAATACAGACACGGCTCCCAGCTTCTCCAGAGGCACTAAAATCTGGAGGCAAAAGCCAGCGTACGGAAAAAACCTGGCAGCGAGCAGAGTCCCTGCCTGGAGCTGCACGGTCTGCCCCGCTCCACCCCGCGCACCTGGAGACGTCTGCAGGTCCAGCTAACTAACTAACGAGGAAGGACGTGGCCAGCTGCCCCGCCAGCTCGTCCTGCAGTTGCCTTTGTGCAGTGCAGGCCGCTGACCTTCAGGCAGTGTCTGCGCACGGACGAGCACACAGAGAAACGCTCCCCAAGGCAGGAACTAGCAGAGAGCTCCCAGTTTCTGAAACCCTTTATTGACAAAAGGTTGAGTTCCACTCTGAGTGTAACAACAGTGGCTCGAGTTTCCGCAGGAAATGCCTTGGGGCTATTAGCATGTATTTTTTCCATTGTAAAATGATCTCAAATGCTCTAACACAAGAAGATCCTGAAGACCCTGCCAGAGCCCTGGCCGCTCTGTCACTGTAACAGCATGCAATTCGCACTCTGCTGCAAAAAGCAAGGACAAAGCCTTTGATCTCCCCTCTTTTTTTGTGGCACACCATAGTCTCTGTCAGGGATAATCTTTAGGACCAGAGATCTCAGGCTCTACAGAAACCGTGATGGCTTTGGATGTGCAGGAGGTGAGAGCACATCCTCTGGACTCACATCTGTTGTGTTTTCACACGGCATTAGACGTGGCAGCCCTGACGGTGCCTATGGAGAGCCTGCAGCGTGCCTCCCAGGGCAGCAGCCAGCTTCTCCTCCTCTGCTCCAGCAAAGCACAGCTTCCCAGCCCTGCTCGTCGCAGGCAGCAGCAGTAATGATGTACAAAATCAGGCCCCTCCTATGTTTGTAATATCTCTTAAAAGCCCACTCAGTTACACTCCTGCAATAATGCTGCCTGAGTTCTGTCACCCAGCCGTCTTAAGAGCTGGTTCCCTCCAGTGAGTCCTCCTGTTCTTGCCTCTTAAAAACGTGGGCTGGGAGAGAGAGCTCCAACATTAAACTGAAGTGTGACTGCAGACGTAACTTTAAGAGGACGTTTGACTGTGTAAGACAGAGGTAAATGTAAGCATTAACAACAAGCTCTCAGAAGAAGTGGATGAAATTTGGATTTGCTTGTAGCTTGGCAGATCAGGAGCGAGTCCACTGAGATCAGTGGGTTATGCACGGTCCGTGGCTTTACATAATCCTTCACACCTGAGTGAAGATTCTGCTTCAGAAACAACTTCAAAGACAGATGAAGATCAGTGCATATTATTGCCGAGAGTAAACATTGCTCCAGGAAGCTTTGACTGGCAAGCTGCAGAGCTATCTATTAGCGGGTTTGCAACTCGAGAAGGGGCTGTTGGCACATGCCACTCATTTCAGCAATGCAGCCAGATCGGCCTCTGGGTGTCCCAGGGGACATGATGCTGCAGTTGCTTTCAGTATCTCTTTGTCATCCACTTCCACTACAGCATCACATTCCACTTACAGGCGCTAAACTAACAGATGATAACGCCAAGCCTCTAAGTTCAGGATTAAGAAATGAATGTATGGATCTCATCTGGCAGCAAGTGTTTGGGATCTAACAAAACTCGCCCCTCAGCTTCTCAGAGCTGGCTTGGTCTCTGCCCTAATCACATGGATGCTCTACCAAGACCTCTCTGAACTGGGAAAATCCACGTAATTCCTGATGTTTCGCCTGGTGATCGGTTAAGTCTTTTTGACTCCTGTGTGAGAGCGGTGGCCACGCGCACAAGGACACGGCAAGAGGTGGCGATGCTCTCTGGTGTGAGCAGAATCAGTGCAGCCAAAAGCACGCCCAAAAGGCTGGATCTGTGCATGTTTGCTGAGAATGAGGCAAAGGCAGCACTTCACCAAAAAGAAGGTGTTTCACACGTTCCCTCTCCTAAAATCCAAAATTCACTCTCAGCAATAGAATTCCACCAGGATCACGTTCAGGAGGACAACAGCTCACAGTCCCTGTCAGGGAGCCTCTGCTCCCAAGCACTCTCACTGTCCTCCTCCTGCCCAGCACTTCCTTACGAAGCGGCCATCAGAGCCACTTTGCCATTTTCCAGGACCTCACCTTTCAGACCCTGCACATACATTGACCTTCACGAGCAAACAAGGCAGCACCAGCCACTCATCAAGCTTTATAAAAAAGGCATCGGACATGGCTACTCAAATGGTCCTAGACCGCTGTTATCTACTTCCTAATAAACAGACCATTTAGGTAGGAAATTCTAAAATTAGGCACTGAGCACCTGAAAAAAAATATTCCTGTTCAAAACAGACAATGGCATGCAAAATGGAGCTGTATTTTAAGATGGCTGGGTATGCTTGTGAATTAGCACTAAATCCACGGAAGGGAAAGTTTTGTACCTGAAGCATATTATTAATCATTTTTCATATCAATACTTTTTAGGATCTTACAAGAAAAAACACATGGGGTTTAATAGATTTTGAAGTTCGTAAGAGACTCATTGATCCTTGATTCCTTGACTTTGTGTGCAACATGTCCCTGAGGACTTATTCTGACGTTAATTCTGCACTGAGCTCCGTATTTCTACTTGATTAAAACACATCTTCCAGAGAAGCATTTGCAGTCCTCACTTAGACATTTGGAGAAGTAGAAAATTCACCACTTCTCCTGGTAGCTTGTCACCCACACTGCTGAAAAATCTGCATCTTGTGTACACAGCCAAACAGGAACCTGCAGTATTCCAGGCTCCTGCGCCATCCCTTTCTAATTCTGATCAATGGCAATTGTCACCTGCTCCAGGCCCGCTTCCAGCAGACGCTCAGTGCTGTGTCAATTCTTGTGGGCGTGCAGGTGAGACTTGGTGCATGGCAAGAGCAGGGCATCAGAAGGGAGAATGTATTGTGCTCAGAGAATGACTCCAGGCAGCAAACTATTGAAGAGTTTAAGAGGAGTGAGTTCCCATGGATACGTGTGAGTATCCAATGTGTTTAAGAAAACAAGTGTCTTGTGGATTCACTAATACTCAATGAAATATTCCTCTACTGGAAAGAAAAAAAAAAAAAATGAAATTGGGGGCTTACTAAACAGGTTAAGTCTCTGTTGAGAAAAATATTAGCACTGCTTGTCCCTGCCATCTTCTGGGATCACTCAAAACAAAACAGGCAGCATGACAGACAACAAAATACCAGTTCTCCTCCCTTTTGTCCCTCTGTCCCAGCTGTTAAATGAGGACAGAAGAATACAGCACAGAAAACAGCTTCAAAACAAAAAAGGAGACAGGAGTGCAAAAGCTGCGCGCAGCCTAGTTCTCAGCGATGAGAACTATTTCTGCCAAATCCGGATCGCGCTTGGAGGCTGGGGCAGTCATCCCTCGCCTGCCATGCGGGCAGGACCTGGCCGTGGTAAAGCATCCGCCCGCATTCCCAGCTGCTCGGCCCAGCTGCCGCCGAGGAATGCAGGCAGCCAAGGCGCTGGCAAGGGACAGAGCCCAAATTTCAAATGGGAAAAAAAATTCCATCTCGCGCCTGGGTCAAAACTTTGTCTCTGCACTCACTGAAGCTGACAAAGTTAATCCCTGCCTGACAAATTTCAGCTGAGGTTCTCCTCCCTCACCAGCAGTCAGTATCATTTGAAGCATTTGTAGAGCTGTGGAAACAGACACATACATTCACGAGCAGCACTGGGTGGCAGAGCAAAATAACGTGTGTGCTTACTAACTTTTAGCAAATTACAACCAAGTAGACAATGCAGTATCTTACAGGGCTGAATCCTACTCCTACAAGAGCCAACAAGTGTTTCACCACCTCGTAGCACGCCACAGAGGCTCAAGACTGTTCTCAAGAACGCTTTGAGCATGGATTAAAACAAGCAAATGAACACATGGCAGTCATTTTAGCAGTCTGGATGCAAGCAGAGATGTTTGAAGGCATAAGTGGCAGTTAGTTCCTATTGGAAATCAATGGGAGCGGAGGAAATACAGCTCCCCTGTACCCTTGGAAAGCTGTCTGTTAACTACAGCTAGCTCCAATCTCTGCTTTCTCTGAAATAAGATAGAAACATAAGGTGCTCATTGATGTTGCAGCTACCTCCAGTTTTCTTAACTGCTTGGGAAAGTTGTTCCTGTAAACCTCATCCTTTGCAGCAGCCAGGTGAATCAGCTGCCACTAAAGCCCAAATTTAACTCTCACTACAGTATCGCCGTGCTACTTAAAGGAAAACCACATTCAAACTACAAACTACTTTGGAGAAATAAAAAGAGGCTGTTTCAGCCCCACCTTTGTGCCCATCTCCAAGTCTGTCTCCGAATACACCTAAAACACAACGTGAGAAGCACGGGGGCATCCCTGCCTCCCCCTGCTGCGGAGCACAGAGCTTTCTCACAGCGACGACTTCACGCAAAGCACCGCGCTGCCACCGGAGCCGGAGCCGGAGCCGGAGCCGGCGGGGACCGGCAGCGCGCAGCGGAGCGGCACGAAAACTTTCTGCGGCCGCTCCCGCAGCCCGGCTCACGCTGCCGGCTCT
>VXAV01007888.1:117501-148366 GCA_013399715.1 Alectura lathami
GCGGCGGGGGTCCCTCCGGCGGCGGCCCCCTGCTCATCCCGTCGGCCTTCGGGACGGTGCTGTCGGTGATGTACGTGGCCGGGGTGGCGGGCAACGTGTACACGCTGGTGGTGATGTGCCACTCGGCGCGCTGCGCCGCCCCCATGTACAGCTCCATCGTCAGCCTGGCCCTGGCCGACCTGCTCTACCTCTCCACCATCCCCTTCATCGTCTGCACCTACCTGGCCCAGGACTGGTACTTCGGGGACTTGGGGTGCCGCATCCTGCTCAGCCTGGACCTGCTCACCATGCACGCCAGCATCTTCACCCTCACCCTGATGTGCACCGAGCGTTACCTGGCCGTCACCCGGCCCCTCGACACCCTGAAGCGGTCCCGCGGCTACCGGAAGGTGACGGCGGGGGCCGTCTGGTCCGTCTCGCTGCTCCTCACGCTGCCCATGATGCTGATGGTCACCCTGACGGAGGGGAGCAAGGCGGAGGGCAAGGTGAAGAGGATGTGCGCGCCCACCTGGAGCGTGGACGCCTACCGGACCTACCTGACGGTGCTGTTCAGCACCAGCATCATGGCCCCGGGCATCATCATCGGCTTCCTCTACACGCGCCTGGCCAGGACCTACCTGGAGTCCCAGCGGAACCCGCCCCACAAGGAGAAGAGCAAGAGGTCCCCGCGGCAGAAGGTCCTCATCATGATTTTCAGCATCGTGCTGGTCTTCTGGGCCTGCTTCCTGCCTTTTTGGATCTGGCAGCTGGTGCGGCTCTACAGCAGCCCCCTGCAGCTCACCAACCAAACCCAAAAGTGCATTAACTACCTGGTGACCTGCCTGACCTACAGCAACAGCTGCATCAACCCCTTCCTCTACACCCTGCTCACCAAAAACTACCGGGAGTACCTGCGCAACAGGCACCGCAACTTCTACAGGTTCACCTCCTCCTTTCGCAAGAGGGGCTCCAACCTGCAGTGCTCCTGGGGACGCTCCATGTCCTCCAGCAACCAGTACGACTACAGCTCAGAGGCCCTGGGCATGGCCACGCTGAAGGACAAGTGAGGAAGAGGAGGCTTTCTGGAGACACCAGGACCAGAAGAGCGTCTGGCCAAGGTAGGGCTGTGGGAACCCTTTGGCCCCTGAGGTCCTAAAACCTCTTTTCTGGTGGTCGGTTTAGGCAAGGTGTTGCGTGCACCAGAGTACCGTGAGACGCTTTTTGATATTTTCTGGCTTGGGGCTGTCTGGGGAGTCTTGCCATCAGCCGGCATGGGGGAATCCCTCTCTAGTTTGGGTGCAGGGGTCAGGTGGATACTTTGCTTAAATCTTCAGAAAACTCCTTTCAAGCTTTGCTAAGCTGCAGCTCTGCGCAGTTTCCCCTGTGATTTCTCTGAGCTGTCCTCTGGATACAGCTGGGTCAGATCCACAAAGGTCTGAAATTGTCCTGGGATTGCTTAATTTAGCTGCAAGCCCTGGGCTTGCCCTATATATTACTGTTATCTGTTCATAGTGCGCATAAGGAGACCTTAAAGCCCCTTTTTCTATTTCCTGTTACACTATAGTGCACTACATTTTGATCAGGCTTAAAGTCTCTACCTTAAAATTCATTGCAGCAGCACCTCAAACTCCAAGCATTCAAAAACCAGAAGATAAGCCATCAGAAACCATAGGGTTATACAAAAAGGCTTGTAATATTTGAAGTTTTCTACCCAGGATGATTTTAATTTGACATTGTTTTTAATTTGGCCCTTTTCTCTACAGTCAACAGGGTTCAAAACAAAATGAAAATTTACCTTGGAAAGGGAAAAAAAAAAAAAAAAAAAAAAACACTGTTATAATCCCATCACCCAAAGATGTGAGGCTCTAAAATAATGACTGAAACCTGTATCATGAAACTCATCGTTGAAGGGACAAATCTATTCATGACAGCTTTTCATCAAAAGCATTTTGCCTCCATGCATTTTGCTCATTCTCTTCCCACTTGGCATCTAGTGCTAAACCTCCTCCACAGATGTTAGAGATGCCTGTAAACTATAACACCTTAAAGTAAAGTATGATTAAAAAGTGGACCATCATCAGGTTCCCCCTCCCAGCCCAGAGGCGTGCGTTTACCAGGGGACAGGCTGCTGCTCTCAGCTGTGCTCTAAGAGCTCATGTAAATGGGAATAAAGTTGAGTTCAAGCCATATTCCAAGGCTCTGGGGACATCTGAAGCACAGCAATGGTTGCACAAAGTACTGTTAGCAGCTAGCAATGTCCAGGGACTGAAACCACAAACAGCTGCTTACGGGGCAGGGTACGTAACCCTAGCCCTAAGCCTGAGCCTGACCCTAGCAGTACGTTTGTGCTAAGGCAGAGACGCGAAGTGCCTGCACGGCAGCCAAGGCTGGGAGCAGAGAGGGCAGCGCAGCCACACGCTGGATGTTATGCCTTCACCTAACGGCAGAAAAAGAACCCCCTCAGGGCACACGTTGGATGAAGACCAGGGAAACACATTCCGGCGTTGGCAGTCAGGCATTCTTCATGTAGGTGCAGGTTTTGGGGTGCTTTTTGGGGAAGGGGGAATAAGGAACTCACCTTAGCGTTGTTTACGTTACTTTTAACCACGGGACTTTCTTCCAAACACTTATGACCCACTTTGCTGCATTCCAGGCTGGGTGGTAGGAAAAGACCTGATGATGCCAGCTCCCTTACGAACGGCAGGAACTAAAGCGCAGTCCTTGCTGGGAGTTGGCAGGGCAGACTGGGCTTCGACACTTTTAAAGAACAACTTTTCAGGAACTAATTCTTTTTTTATTAATTCCGAAGTCATTGTTCCTTTCCCTTTGCTTCCCATTTCTGAGGCTGGAAGTCACTCCCTTGCAAGAATAACAAAGATAAGGCGTAACATAAGGGCGGTGTGGGAAGGCTGGAGCACGGGCGTCATCCCCGAGGTGTGCTGTGCCGTGCCGTGTCGTGCTGTGCCATGTTGCCACGTAGCATAAGAAAAACCCTCCCTGGCGTGGCACAGTGCTGAGGGGTTTGGTTTCCAGTGCTTGGGCTGAGGAGAAGGTCCTTGAAAGGCCACTGTCCCACCACAGCATGGCAAGGCTGAATGTCACACGTATGAATAGCACGTATGTTACCGGGTGTGTAAGGGAAGCGGATGATGGAAGAGCTTTGGAGTTATCAATCAATATTAGGGCATGCAATTCCTGCCTAAAAAACCACACGCTAAAACATCTAGTGCCAAACAGTCTAAAATGGTGGTTATTAACAAAAAGGGGAAGCTGGAAAGGAGCCGTGCTTGGTGAGAAAAGAAACAGAAGAGCGGAGTACGCGTGTGTACAGTGTGTACAGTGTGGGGACAGCCAACAGAGGGGTTTGGCTTTGAGCGGCCATTCCCTCGTGGGGGACCTGTCCCAGCAGGACCCCGCTGCTGCGTGCGGGAGATGCGCTTCGTGCTGCACGGTCGGCATCAAGGGGCTGGTGGGGAGCATCCAGACGGAAGGCGAAACGTTACTCGTGGAGCTTCCCAACCAGCGTGTGCTTCTCCGAGCTGCTCCTCTCTGCCGTCAGGCTCTGATGAACCCACACGAGCGTACTCTAAGAACCAGTAAACTTGTTGAAACCCACAAAGCAGGCAGAGGAGAGCCTGACTGGCCAGCAATCAGGGGACGCTGCTGTGCACAACGGGTGACAGCTCTTTAGCAGCACAGCGTGCAGCGCAGCGTCCTCCCGCGCACGGGACGTGCGGCCGAGCGCAGAGCTTTGCCAGCACGGCTCCTCGGGAGCCTCTCGTTCTCCCAGGGATCAGAGCACAATTTAAAAGATGAATCGAGTAAACAACGTCTCTTACTGTCTCACTGCCAAAAGTCAGTAGCTTTGACCACTTCATAAATATCCTGCAACGGTGGATGTTTTAACTGAGTCCTTGTCGGTAGCTGGGGAAGCCTCGACAATTCTCCACATGCTTACATGTTGGAAAGTGGGAGACAGTCTTCATGCATCACCCCTTAACAGCAGAACCAAATTAATCTGGTAGTTAACTCAGGAACAGGACTGCTGCTGCCTGTCCGTAGCGCAGAGTTCTGTCTGGCGCTGACACATCCCATGTTTCCCATACAGGGCAGCTCTGCCTGCTGCTCGCCCAGAGGATTTGGGGAGGGTGTGGGACTCTGGGTTTGGGTTTGGTGGGATCTCTGCAGTGACAATCACTGCGCCTCGGAGTCAATGTAGGCCCCAAAACTGCTTTGAAGCAGCCCAGGCTGCTTTCTGCGTGAGGCAGAAGCATTTCCTGTGCTCAACTCTAAGAAGGATGAGTCAGGGCTCCCAAGATCATGAGATGAAAAACACACCTTCTCTCCACAACCAGAGGGTGCAAAACCTTTTCATGTGGAAATTGGGATGGGCACATAACCAGAACCCAGGTAACGGGGCTCTGAAAACTGCAAGCATCTTCTCACTTGGGGTGAACCTGAGGAACCTCAGCCTGGGCTGAAGTAGCAGCAGGAGAGTCCAGCGGGCTGTAGCTAAGCAAAATGTGATTTATTTGAAAACAGTCTTGCTTTGGCTATTCTCCTACATTCCAAGCAGCAAGATCTGTGTACCCTCTGCAGTTCTGCTGCAGGTTTAGGGACAAAGCTAGTCACTAAATGGGAAATGGTAATTTTAGGAAAGACAACAGCATTTTTGTTGCTGGGTCAGAGGTTCTCATCTCAAAACTCCATACATGATTTACAGGAATGAAAACAGCTTAATCACCAGAAAATCATCTCCAACATCCCTTGGCTTTTAAGTTCTTATGCCTCCTCTGTTCTCCCTCAGGAAAAAAAGAAAAAAAAAAAAAAAAACCCCACAGCAGACTGTGAAAGAAAAGCAGCTTCATCCCGAGTGCTCTTTCCTTCCTTTAATCTAAGGTAGTACCTACTGCAACAACGGCAGTTTTTCTGTTTTCACATGAAAAGAGAAAAGGCTCGTTCTCTGTGAGACAAGTGAGAATGTTTGTTTTCCCCATACACAGGAGAACACGTTTGAGCCTTGCTGCCTTTTGCAGACTTTACCTTGAATCATGCATTTTTTGATCAACTTCCTCTGACTTTTTAACAGCACATTTGCAGTAAATGCTTAAAAGTCCCATGTTACAATTTAATCATGTATGCAAGCAAATCATTAACATTTTAACTCCTATTTTAGCAGCCATTTTCAGTGCCTATTGTGTGACTGAATACCAGGAAAGCTCATGAAATAGAGGTGATTTTAGGAGCATTTTATACCTTGCAGGCTGGTTCATTAACCAAGGACACCAGGAGGGGGGGACAAAGCTGCTCTGCTCAGAAGCACACACATAATGTGGTCCCAACAGAAAGTGCAGAACTTCACGGCGAGCCTGGCCCTGGAGCAGTGGGAGCAGGTAACGCAGCACTTCAGAAGTCCTGAAGCCAGCCCCACAAAGCCAGCCATCCTATTTCGGAGTCCCTCTGGTGGCAGCAGCAATCTTCCAGCCTCAGGTTCTCAGGAAGAAAATACACATTTTATTTTAGGTTTTAGAACGTAGTGGTTGCACACAACCTGACTACAGAATTGCATGCAATTTCTTTAAAATATGATGCTACTGCAACATCTCCTGAACAGAAAAGAGCCTGTTATGCAGAGAAAGCCCACTTCCCAGTGCTAACTTTGCCCTCCCACATCCTCTGCAAACCCAGACTAACTTTATTCCTATCATTTTGCACAGCAGCCTCGCTGGCAGCACCCACGGAAACACCCGGGGCTGGTGACTAACTGCAGCTTAGCCCAGCTGGGCATTTTTTTGCCATATAAAATTGGTTGCTACTGTCAGGTTTTTTTGGGGAATTGGAGAGACTTGGAGTCAGTTGCTGTGGCTTGTAAGAAATACACTGCTTTGTCTTGAAAATTGTAGCAGCAGCGTCATATGAAATAAGTACCCTTTAAAATAATAATTATTACTGCTATACAAGCTTGCTTGCCTTTGATGGAGAATGTAGCTAAAACATTGCATCAACGGGCAGCAAAGTACCTGGGGGGTTTGGATGGCCCAGGCTGAGTTTAGTGACGGCAGGGGAAGGAGCTCGCTGCTGGCTCATGTAGCCAAGCCTCTAGGATGCAGCTGTGGGACACCTGCAATTGAAAGAAGTTGCTGATGTGTATCAAAACCCTAAATGGGACTCAGGAATGCAGCTTTCTGACCAGAGCTTCTAGCCGTGTGTGTGCTACGTCTGAGGGAGCCTCACTGCAGCCTGGTGGGCTTTGAATGCTCAGAACTGAGCCCTGTGACCTGTGGTCCCAGATCTGCAGCCCACCGGGCCCCAGAGGGAAGGTTCCCAGTGGGGCATACCAAAGCAAAACCACTGCAGCGTTGTCCTCCCCCCACTTCCAGCCCAAGAAAAGAGACGGTTGAAAGGGAAAAATGAATCCTGAAGAATTCTTCCGGCATTCAGGCTCTGCTTTTGTGCTTCGCCTTGGAACTCACTGGTCATTTAATTTTTAGTGTAAATGAAATATTTTTGTAAACACTAGGAATGCTCCTATTAGTGAGGAGCAAGGTGAAGAGTTAAGCTGGGTTTCTTCAGCACTGGAAAGATCCTACCCAAGCCCTCCATCAAGAAGGAAAGTAATAAGTAACTTTGTGCAACACCAAACCTCTCAGCAGAATCAGCCGGGCTGGGCGGACCACACAGTTCTGAAACCAAAAGGGTGCAAATGGGGAAGAAGTGAGAGCTGCTGAGTTTGTCCCAGCGAGCTTCGGCCAGCGTCTCTCCAAGATGCCGTCAGCCTTTCCTTGAGCACGCCCGTTAGGATCTTGAATTCAGCTCCTGAATTCTGAACTAAAAACAAACATGAATTCATCCAAACAAAGCAAGGCAGATTCCTGACTCTAAATGTGGTGTGTCCATAAACACCAAGTTTTGGAGACGGTTACCGCTTCACATACGTGCTCCTGCAAACCTCACCAAGGACTTCCACCAAATTCATAACTCTTCTGCGCTCTTTGATTTAACATCTCAGCTTCACATTTGGGAACTACAGGGGCAGCTCGTGCAAGAGGCCCCCCAGGAAGAGGCACTACATAGGAAAGCCCTACAGATAAGTTGCGTTTCTGCTTTTTCCTTTGTGAAGAGATTTTTTTCCTTCATTTAACACTGCAGAGGGGAATATCTTAGAAGAACGGCGTTGCTGTGAAATCAGCCAGAGCCTGAGTTGCCTCCGCCAGCACGTTCTGAAGGCAGCTTCTGGCATTTGGGCTCAGGAGCGGCAGCAGCAGCACGACGCAGGCAGGGCAGCAGTTATCTGATCCCTCTCAGCATACAGTTACCTTCCTTCCCAGCACTGGCGGTGGGGGCTCGCGGGCCACTCACCCTGAAAGCTGCTGATAAGTGTCCCAGGCAGGCTTAGAACAAGATAGCTCATAAAACCCAGAGGAGATTTACAAGGGCCGCGGTGCTGCAGCCGCCTTTCGAGGCAGCGCTTGATATCCGAGCTGGAGGGAGATTATCGGGAATGGGAGGAGGTGGGGAGCCCCGGCTGCCCCTTCAGAAGCAGCGCGGCCTTGCTGCCTGACCTCGCAGAAGTTGTCCGTTGCCGCCTATAAACCAGCGATGCGATCTCCATGCTCTGCACAAGTGTTTTAAGACACCACTAAGACGTGTGAAGTGCTTTGAGATCTTTGGAGGAGAAGTATTATGCACAAGAAGTCAAAAGCTCTCCTTTTAGGGACAGCTTGGGATTCCAGGTGGCTAGTAGTGGTCAAATGTATGGAATGTTTGCCTACAAGAAGAACCTCTCATCCGTTTTTAGATTACTGGCAGGCAGGCAGTGAAGATTAGTGCTTAGCCCACAGCCATGGCAGCTGGGCTGGGCTGGCGGCGCAGGGAGCATGGCTGAAATGATGCTCCTGATAACGGCATCGTCATTTCACTGCATCAGTGCCCCCTCCACAGCCTCTCTCCTGGTGAGAAACAATAGCAGGAGGTATGGCAGGGAGCAAAATCTCTGTTCTTTACCTCCTGGAGCCTCTTTCTCCCCACATCATGGGTTGGGGTTGGTGAAGTCAGTGTGTCCCTCCCAGCCACAGCCTGCTCCAGTGGCCAGATCCTGATCAGAGGAGGCTGAACAGTGATCCCCGAGCCCATCACCCACTGCTGAACATGGCAGCGCTCCCCTGTCATTTTGTTCTTGGCTTCCCTTTAGAATGATTAAATCTGTCGAGGAACCTCCGCCCGCCTTAGGCACAGCACAAGTAATTGCCAGCAGAGGCAGAGGAAATAGCAGCCCAGTAACTTTGCCTTGCTGCTTTCATTTGTTTGACTGCAAACACAAGTTTGTCGTGGCAAACGTCTCCCAACTTCAAAGTGCCGCCTCGGTCTGTGCAGCAGGGAGGATAAGAAAGGGAAGCTCCACAGCTCTGGTGCCCGAGGGCATGGGGAAGGCTCTTTGCAGACCTGGGTTAAATGGGAGGGGGCTCAGTGCAGGGCTGGGGCCACAGCTGGAACGGCACCTGCCCTTTTCCCTCCCTCCACCCAAGTGGATATTTTCTCTGCCAGGCATTGTGTGCCCTGGGTATGCACAATCTATCTCTGTTATTTAGCGGGGGAAAGCCTGCAAGAAGTCTTGGGTTTAGTCCAATCAAAGGCAAGAGAAAAAAAAAAAACTTTAAACCTGCAACTTCATGGCCCAGGCCTACTGCTCGTGTCCCCCCACTCCCGTCCTCATGCGTGTAATCCCAGAGGGGCCTCGGTGTGGGGAGACCTGCAAAATGCAAAAGGTCTCCTGTGCTGCTCTAGGTTGCTCATTAACCTGAATGGGATCACAGAGAAATTGCTGGAAGCTGGCAGGAGGTTTAGGAAGGCGACAGTATGTCAGCTTCATGCTGCCTCCTGCAGTGAGGCTTTACCCCTGGCCTGTAAATAGGGAGGGCATTAGCTTAGATCTCACCAAAAAAAAAAAAAAAAAAGAAAAAAAGAAAAAAAAAAAAGAAAAAGGGCATCAAAGCAGCATCTTAATAGCAATTTTGTCTTCTCTCACATTCTTCAGTAAATGTTTATCTTACAGAGCTCTGAGGCATGTGTTTCAGACTCTCTGTGGAGGGTCCGTGGATAATTACAGACTTCAGCCCAGGACCCACCTTACCAACTTCGCATTCCCCTCGTTCTCCGCAGACTGAATCTCCTGCCCACACTGAAAGCAGCTTTTGCAGAGGGATTGTGGATTAAAAGTGACCATTTGTTTGCTCTGTAAAAAAACCATTTGCTTTTAGCGTGTTGCTGTCTCTGGTGTTATTTTAATCTTCTGTTTTTCTTTTGTCTCCGCACGCTCCATCCTTCCACTGCATTATGTTCCAACACGCTGCAGTCTCTCCCAGGGCCTCTGCTTCCATCCCCACTTTGCTCCACAGGGAAAAATGCCCCTGCCAGACCCCGAAACACTAGGGAGAGTTTTGAGGCTTTATGAAAATTTCCTTCCTCTTGAATCTGTTGTTTCATGTTGCCTGGGGAGAAGGCAGAAGCCTCTATCGATTTCCACAGCACAACAGAGCGTGGGCACGGAGCTGCAGGCGTGACTGCTCTCAGCAAATCCTTCAGCTACAGCTGAGAAGTTACATCTGCATGGCCAGGGGCATAACTTGAGAAACATTTCCTTGACTTCTGCTGCAGCTTAAACCTCTTCTGTGCCCTGCTCGGGCTGGTCCGTCTCTTTTCACAGCCGTGTGGCTTTAAAGTGTTAAGCCTTTCTAGTTCGTAGCTTTTTCTGCTCTCTCCTCTCTAATCGGGCCGAAAGCAGATGCTGCTTTTGCTGATCAGATTTACTGTCTGCCCCCAGCCTGCAAAACCAATACAATCGATGGGCCATGAAAAGAGGTGCTTATGAAACCACATCTCCAAGTCTGCTTTAAAAATCACGGGTGAGAAGCTTCAGTGCACTTGAGCTTGTTTACATATCACTCAGACCAGTAATTCATGATCCAGCTTCTTTTACCCCCCTGCAACCAGAACTATCTTTAAAACTTGTATCATTAAAACTTATGTTCTCAGCTGATTTGGGCTCTACCTTCTGTTTTCTCCTTCCTGCTTGGTAAGTGATGCTGTGATTTCCCTTCCGGAGATGCACATCAGCCCCCAGGTGTATATAGAGCCTTCCGAGGCACAACAAAGCTCTTGGACTTTCCCGAGGACACCAGAAACTTTTATATCTTTGCTCGAGCACCCTTGAAAACATGGTACTGCAGATTTGATGCACGCTGAAAATGTGTTTGATGGTTCCTAAGGCTCAGAGAAAGCACACACTTAAGGACACAGCACAGTGGGGATGGCGGCAGCAGTTTTCCTCCCATTGCCTCTGGAACTGTGTTGGTTTTTTTTTTTCCTGTTTTCAGTTATTTGACTCACACTTCATGGACTTCATTTCCTGGCATATTAACAGCTGTGGTTAGAAAGCTGCAGTTGGCAAGGGCACTGTCTGGAATGGATAGTAATTACTCGCTGAGCTCATTATAATTGTTCAGTTATTGAATAATTTGGAAAGCCAAGCAGGGGGAATATTTTGTTAATTAAGAGCTCGTTTAATGACTGCTAAATTTATCCTTCCACAACAGTGCTCACCTTACCTGGATTGGAAAACCTTTGCTTACCAGCACTGCCAGTGGGAAGCAGGAGCTCTCTGCTCTCTGACTTCAGCAGATGGCACCTGCTCCTCGGCTGTTGGT
Source organism: Alectura lathami (assembly GCA_013399715.1). Classification (NCBI taxonomy): domain Eukaryota; kingdom Metazoa; phylum Chordata; class Aves; order Galliformes; family Megapodiidae; genus Alectura; species Alectura lathami. Next base: position 128,184 of record VXAV01007888.1, read on the forward strand.
GCAGTGGATTTGTTCCTCATCCCCCACAACCCTGGCCCTTCCACGTTTTTCTTCATGGGCGCTAAGCTCTCTCTGAAGCTGCTATCAGTCTGACGAGGTGTTGAATGAGAAACAATTCACATGTAAGGCGCTTGGGTACTTTTCGGGCCAAACTTCTCATCTGATGAAAACAATGGCAGTGCAGACAGAATGGCAATGTATGAGAATTTGATAGAGCCTGGTAACTGAGAGCTGGAGAAAAGCTTTAGAGCCCTTGTTCTTCCATTGCTGCTGATCTAACACAGTTGCTGGGCACATTTCCTCTGTTTGAGGTTTTAGGTAATTCAAGGCTTAGGAAGCTCGTTTATTACCCAGAGGATGCTTGCTGGAGCCTGGACAAAATTCCAGGGCTCTGGGCAAGGCAGTGCACAAGACCAAAGGAAAAAAAAAAATCCTTTACAGCTTATTGTCATGTTTTTACTGTTGCATGAAGAATGTCAAATATCTGTGTGAGAATTCAGGCAGGCTTGTAACTGAAAGGGTTTTATTCAAAGCCTTTTTTTGAGAGTTTTGAGGAAAAGACTTACATGAGAGAGATCATTTGAATCAAGATGAGTACAACTTAATTTAGAACAATTAGTTAATAATTTTAAATATCTTGCTTTGCGTTTCCTGTTTAAGGGCTTCAGTCCTTTGTCTCAGATTAATTTAACGCATGATGTTCTTCATGCACAGCATCAGTCAGGTGCAGCGTCCACCACAGATGCTCATGGTACTTGGCTTCAACTGGCACGTGCTAGCTGGGAGGGTGTCCCTCAGCTGCAGACACTCAGAAGGGAGGAAAAAGAAGCAGCAAAGCCTCGAAACCCTTGCTGACCACAGGCAGACTTATCTCCCCTTTGTGCTTCCAAAGCCTCCAGGATTTATGAACTCCTCTGATCTGGGCATAAAATAAAGTGGATGAGTCTGTACTCATCCTTCACAATATGCCCTGGAACAAAGTAAACTTATTTGCATGTGTACTCCCTGAAAAGAAAAAAGACAGATCTTGTATCTCTGGAGACAAACCTATCTTTCACAAAGGCACTCATGAACTGCTCCTAGTGTTTTCCTTTTAGATTAAATGCTGGAAACGGAAAACCAGCTTTTATTTTACCAGCTTTTTCAGAGCAGACGCTGCAAGGTAACTGCTGCAAAGCAGAAGAGCTGTCAAAGCAGGTTGATTCTAAAACCTGACAGCCTTGACAGCCTCCTCGCAGCAGTGCAAAGCCACGTCATTTCTGCAGTTACCCGTGGTTATGAAATTGTTGAATGAAATTGAATCCAAACCTGTCGAGGAATGTAACTCTCAAACAGGCAGAACAAGTGATCTGGAATGATAACAACTCAAACACTCCTCTGGGTCCTTAATTGAATATTATGCCAAACTGCTCCAAATTAATGGACTGTGTCCATTCCGAGCCCAAGCGGCTGAGGGGACCGGGAAGCTCCTGATGGGATCTAGCTGACTTTATATATTGCTTTTTTGAGAAGTGGGCCAGCCACAAAGCTGCTCTTCAGGAGTCCTGTGATATCGAGGAGTGTTATGGGGTGTCCCCTCATCCCCAAGAAAATAGTAGGACACAGAGTAGCTACAGAGTCCCATCAGCAGAGGAAGGCTGGAGAAATGCTGCAAGCTGATCTGGACTCTCAATACTGTGTGAATCGTCTCCAAAAACCTGCTTTGGTCTGTCCACAAGAAGGGATCCCCATCCGCTGGAGCTTCTGGGCCAGCCCCCAGCTTTATTTTACACCATCATGTGTTGCAAGTGTGACATCATTCCCCACCAAGCATCACTGGGACGTTCAGACCAGTGCTCCAGCAGCCGCTGCTGCCTGGATTTTGCATTTCTGCAGCAGGAGGTTTCACCTTCACACCGCTCTGGACAAGGACACATTGAGCAGGGCTTTGCTGACAGATTTCCCCAGATGTCTCCCTCCCACCCCATCATCCTCACTCCTTCTTTCAGCAGGGATCAGCTTCCTACTATCCCCCCAACTGTTTCCACAGCAAAACCAGCTCCACATACGCATCCCATCACCTGTAATATCTTTCAGCATCCCACAAAAGAGCCCAAACATCATCTCCCATTCCCTTTCAGGGAGTCCTTTCTGCTGCTACCACCTCCCTCGAGCCTCCAGCCCTGGCAGATGTGTCCCCCCCCCCCATTTCAGATGCTGTCCGCATCGAGGACTCAGCAGCCAGAGCACGCCACCCAGCCCCACACCCTGACCCCATCCTGGGGTGGTCTCCACCACCCACCTCGTGAGGGGCCAGGGGACACGAGGCTTTTCTTGGCTTCCTTCACAGGAGCGTGTGCAGTTAGAATTCTTGTAAGCATTGGATTTTACTGCCTCTCCCCAGCGTAAACCAGGCGAATTGATGGAGTCATGGCCCCGAGGATAAACACCAGCTCTGCTGTTTAGAGAAGCTGTCTCCAGGAGGAGAGGCGTGGCTGAGCCTTGCTGCTGGTTGAAGTCTGTGCCCAAATCCAGAGGCTGGCTTTTGTTTGCAGAGTGCCAGCGTTGCAAAATGCTGTTTTATGGAGTTTTCATACTTCAGATTAGTTTTAGTTGTTTAGGAATGATAGAACCTCATGTGGCTAGGAACCATTCTTGGCTATTGTATCTATATAGAACTTACTTAATATTTGTGGCCAAGCCAGTATTTTTGAAGGAGACTCAGATTAGTTAAGACCACTAGGTCGAGCATTCTTCCACACCTACGTTCTTGCCAATAAAATAGTATTTCCCAGTCCCAAAGCAGCTAGTTCAGAGACGGATTTCGCTTGTCATTCTGGTACAACCACTTGCACGCTCCGAGAACAAAGCTGGCTCAGAGGCACACTTGCTGCTCTCAACTTTTAGGACATTGAACACAACTGGAAGATACTTATCTCCTAAATGATAGTCTTGTAGTTCTCCAACTGCATTCAGCAAGCAAGCTAGAGAGCTAAAATCTCATTTATTTTGAAGGACTTTGCAATATCCTTGTTCTCCACTTTCTTGAAATATCTAGGGGAAGGGGACAGATGTACGTCCCAAGGGTCAACTTCAGACTAAAATAAAATGACAGCAGAGCAAGAGGATCATTTTCTATTCCCACCTTTGTCTTCCCCATGCCACAAACAAGCCCAGAGTTGGATGTCTCGAGGGAGCAGCAACTGCAGCCTTGGGAACAGGTTAACAGCCATGCTGAGTCTCTGATCTGCTGCACATCTGATCTGCTGCTGGAACTGAAGAAAACTCATGTTTTCTTGTTTTTCATGTTAAGAAGACTTAATCATGTAAGAAGCTGCTGGGCAGGGGAGAGGCAGACAATGGCATTTACTTTTTCTATTAAGTTAACTGATCCACTTATTCATTCACTCAATTTCATTTATTAATAGCAAAGCTTTAGGGCTCAAAGCTCTTCTGTTTTTCCAGTTCTGTGAAATGGTTTAATTAGAGATACTACTGCTCCTTACAACCCTTGCTACATTTGTAGCATTAATATATCAGCCTTTGTTCATAAATGTATTTACAGGCCCAGCTACTGTTATGTTTCCCACTCCAGGGCAATAGGTGAGCAGCACAGTTGCTGCCAGCACCTTCACTTCTGCCTTGCTCAGTCTCACAGATCACCAAGCTGCCCTGACCACAAGGCAGAAAAATTACATTTGAGATGCTCATGTCTAACTTATCTTCCTGTAGGGGTTTGATTACTGCCCTTCTGTGCAGGCTTAGTGGCTAATGTATTTTGTTTAAGCAGAATGATTAGGAAGAGGACAAATTTTAATGGCCTGCTCAAAAGCCTAGATACAAATATTAGCTACAGAGTGGAAAAGTGTTTAACTCCTATGGAAAGTGATAAGTTTTGCAGCATGTTGGCTGTCACTGGCTCACAAGCCATCTGGAAGTGCTAAAAGCACTTAGCAAATGAAGTCAAAGGGTCTCAAGTTCCAGTTCTTGAGATGAAAACACCCGGCAGGTGATCAGCTGTGAAGATGGAACACCTGAAGGGGCTCAGCAGCAATAAATGTGGTGTGAGTGCCTCCACCATCTTCTGAGGTGGCTGCTTTTAGCTGGCACTCTGCAAGACAAGAACAGCGTTCCTGAGAATCCACATGCATTTATTCTGTGTCTGTGCTGAGGCAGAAAAATGAGATTCTTCCTGGCTGCATCTGGTCAGAACGGACAAAGATCTCCAGCAACACGTGTGCATAACTAGAAAGGGAGAACAGCCAGGGAGAGGACTGGATTTCCAGTTCCTGTGCAAGTACCAAAAAGCAGAGCAGAATCTCAGTGGAGAACAGCAAAGGGCAGGTGCATTTCCCCACACCGCAACTGAAGGATTTCAAAATTAGTAAGACTTTGTCCTTTCTTACAGTTCCAAGAAAATCAAACTTTTCAAGGTTTTTTTTGAAGTGACGTTCTTTTTTATGTATTTATGAATGTTTTGGTCTTATTTTTTGAGAAGTGCAGGGATGAATAGGCTTAGACTTTGGTTTCACAGCACCTTTTAAAGTTTTGAATCATCTGCTGGAATGTGGCTTTCTCTTTTTATGGGGGTGTTCAGTGAGTCACATTTAAAGCCCTAAATGCAAAGAGGATTCCCAGAACACGTCTCGTCCTCTTCAGTAACAGCATATACCAGAAATAAAAATGTTTGCCTGGTAGGGAGGTTGGAAGAAACTACTGTTCAGAGCCAACTGATGCACAGTGACTCCATTAGCACCTGACATTGTTTATTTCCCCCCAGATTTAATGGTCTGGCTGCCAAATTATTACACCAAGAAGGTCACTGAAAAGGTGTGAATCCACCCAGAGACCTTATCCTGGCAGTGAAAAGCAGTCTCAAAGGAAAACATCAAGATTTTCTGTGAAGTCAGCAGCAAATTATCCTGGCATCCAGATACACAGTTTATAATAACTGTATACACTGATGAACAAAAAGAGAGCCAAAGTCTCAAGGTGTCTGTCCAAAAAATCATGCTCGCAAACCTACTCAGCTTTTTTTTTGTTGTTAACAGAACTGGAAGGGTATCCATTTGTAAAATAAGCCTTTTGAGCACTGGAGGCCTCTTGCAAGAAATTTCCAGAAAAAAAAAAGTCACGTAAACTTGGTAAATCTCAGCTTCTCCCTGTAAATAAAATACCACTTCCTTTCCAGAGAGGTGCTGTGATTTAGGCACATCCTCCTGCATTTCTGCCCCACTGAGTGCCCAGCCTGAAGGCACAGGTGAAGACCCCAGTGAGGTACATAGTTAGCAACGTATCTGACCCAACAGCTCATAGATTCAGCCAGTCCAGATTCCCTGGAAAGCCTCAGGACTATCCAGCAGTAAACCTAGATAGTTTGAGGAGTTCGCTTGTTTGGATGCATTTAAAGGTTACAGAAATAAGGGAGATGGTACTTGCAGGCTGCTTTCTTGATTTCACAGTAAGCAAGGCATTTCTCACGATCCTGCAGTCTGATCTGCACGTGTGGGGTGACATTAAAGTCAATCAGACTTCACAAAGGAGCAGCTCTGCCAGCAGGGATCCCCTAACAAGATCAGTTCCTTAAGGCAAAACAGCTGCTGACAAAGAACAGCAAAAAAGTTTTTCTTGTGTCTGCTTCAGTACTCACTATCCACAAGTTATTATGAAGAGGCAAGAACATTCGGTGGCAGGCAACATCGATCCCCACCTCGTCATTACTGAAGTAAGCTGTGTAAGAAAACAGGTGAGATGGAAATAAAGACCTCTCTGAAAAATAAATCATAAAAGTTTGAACACTTGACAAAAATTCTTCTTGAAGATGAATACACTGCGTGGGCTAAAAAGGTTACAGGAAAAAGCTGGCTCCTTTGAGGATGGTTGGGAAAAATAAGCCGAGTGTGAGGTATGGCGGAGTCTGTCCACTGAAATATGCAGGGAGTCTAAAATCGCTGAAGGACTGCTATTATAAAGCAATGGTAGAGCTACAGTTAACAGTATAGGGCTTGCTCACTCTGAACCCCAGCATATTCAGGGAAAGCTCTTGCTACAAGACAACCCTAATCCCTCTGAAACTACAGAAAGAGCCCTGCAGCCCTGATGGCACACGAGCAACTGCTGGCAGCAGGCTCGGGGACGGCACTGGTGTGTGCACTTCCTGGCGTGGCCAGGGCACTGTCTGCAGCCTTCACGGTGTGAGGCCAAGCATGGCTGATGTTGCTGAACATCAAGGCAAATGTCATCTTACAAGTGTCCCACACGATTCTGGTGAGGCAGGCTATGAGTAAGTAAGGGTCTGCTCTTGCATACCCTATTCAACATACCCTACAGGTAAAAGCTGAAGTATGCAAGGCCAGAACTGAGAAGAAATAAGGGATTTGAGGGGAGATGATGGACAGAATCAAAGGGAGATGTGCAGCTGGAAACAGGACCGTTATTTTTCTCCCTGAGAAGCTTTAGTACAAGCCACCAACACTTGTATGGAAGATAAATGTGCCTACACAGATACTTCAGGGATAAATGGGCAGTTAAAAACGGCTGTTACAGGAGAGCCAACTGGCAGGTTTCAGCAAACAAGCTGTAAAATTAGCTTTCAGCTTCCCAAGAAGGTTTACAAAAGCAGGGATAAGGCAAACTATGCTGCAGTTCTCCACAGCGTTTTACAAGGAGCAATAGCCACTCACCAGGGAATTACTACTGCTTTACGAGGGCTCTGCGCACTGGATTTCCTGGAAGTCTGTCTGCCTGCTGAATGAGGCTGGTGATCGATGCGTGCCAGAGCATCTGTGGTGCATAAAGGAAATAACTCTTCTGCTGTTCTTGGAATCTTTGGTTGGATTTCCTCACAATGGACTTGAAAAGGAGAGACAGGAGCTGGGATTTTCTTCCTTTGCCTAGAGGAAGAGGAGTTGGGTGCCTGGTTGTATTTTCCCCCCTGCTTCAACTGCAAATTGAGAAACAAAACAAGTATTTCTTGGCAGTATAGTCATTATCAATACCATTTCAGCTGTGCTTTTGTTTTATTCTATACATCATGTGCTAAGGCCTCAAAAAGTACCCTGTTGAGATTCTGACCTTATAAATCATAGCAAATATTAAGGCATGAAGCTAAATTTCTGATATAAATCTAAATTTAAGTCTTTTTGTGAATAGAGTATCCTGACAGGCTTTTCTGGATTTGAAATTCATTCAGCTGGAGCTTGTAATACTTCAGGTGGGCAGTACACATTCAGGAAAATCTCAGTGTAAATATGTCTTTCCAAAACTGTTGTTGATTTATGGGGAATTAAAGAAACCGCAATGATTCCACAAGTGCTTACAGAAATGAAAATGTTATACATGAGAAATCCCAAGAGATCCACTCAAAGCTCCTAGAATCAGGTTGTACGGGATTAAGAAAATAAAAATTCAAATGCATGCTACAGCATTGAAAGCTAGTTATATGCTAGAGACCAAACCTGACCATGTCCCTGTTAGTTTTACAAGATACCCTGATACTCCCCAACACCTTTGAATAGAAAAATGATTTCCAAAGTGACACAACTATAACCAGTCCTCTGGAACCCTCACCCAATGTCTCAGTAGGGATTCAAAGTCTCGCTTGGTCTCCTGACGTATGCTCTATTTCACAGAAGCAGGCTTTTATTTTTCTTTAAAAATGTTTTTACTTAAACTAACATTCCCAAATACTCACAGTGAGCATGCTTTAAGGTACATGGCTGCAAATTTACATCAAGACTTTGCCCCAGTTCCCACTGGCCACTGACCTGACTTTATTTGAAGCACGAGGGCTCTACACAAAGGTTTTCACACCACTGGGAAACATCAAGCCAGATTCTGGTTTTACCATGTGTTCGATTAAGAGCACTTGCCTGCAGCAGCTTGGCATCAGATTTATACTAGTTTAACAGAACAAATCCTGTCCTCAGTCTGAGTTCTCAGAAAACAAGCACTGCATTTCCCTGTAGCAACGGGCAGCCTGAACCTGAAAGAGGGCAGATGGAAATATCAACAGAAATGGAAGTATTGCAAATTCAGAATTATCTGTCAAGAAATTGGGAGAGATACCCTTAATAAAAAGTTATTAAGGGCTATTTATAGGAACTAAAATAAATTAAGTCAAGCTTATTTCTAATGATCACTGAGTTCTGCAGATTCCAATCTGCCTCAGGAACATTAGCCTTAATGCTGTTATTATTTCCCTGCTGGAGGTTACCTTCAGAATCTTTCAGATTGTCTCTACTTCCTCATTTACCATTTTATTTCTTCAAAGATCTAGATACTGCTTTTAGTAGTCCGGATATTGAGGCTTCAAATATAAAATCTTGATTAGCACTGGAACACACAACATACTGCATTATTACACTTCTTTGAAAACGTGTATGCTGCACCTGGGAAGAGAATTCACGTTTTTCACAAATTGCATTTGACAGGTTTGGTCATGATATTAAGCACATTACTAACGCTTAAAAACCCCAGAAGACACAAATACCAACTTGATTTTATTTCAGAACGTCAGTCAATTCACATTACGGGAGAGACGCACCGTGTCTGGGAGACGTTACTATACACAGATCTTCAGAGGATTAAAATTTGAGATTAGCTGAGATTTCCCCCATGGTCTAACATGTTCTTGTCTAGCAGTATTTTATAGGGGGCAGCTCTGAAGGTGCCACTTTCATTTAGTGCAACTCCAAGCCTGCGTGACAGCAGAATTCCTAATAAACACTTGGAAAAATGACAACTGTTCATACGACAGTGTTACAGAGTGGTGATGGAGCTTACAGTGAAGATAGAATTTTAGAACATTCCTCAACATGGAGAATCAAACCCAAACCCACAGAGGTCCACTGGTATCTAGATTCCACTGATAGCAGGCATGTTTGTGGAAAAGGCCAAGTATTTAAATCACAAGGTTTTAACCCAGTAAAGCTGTTGCTGGTGATCTTGGTCTGCCTTGACATAGACATACAACTTTGGTGTGATGCAACCTGCTTTGAATTAGCAGGCTTTGAGACAAGTGTTTAGATACAGAACCCAACTAGCTGCATTACTTTCCTAGCATCCAGCCATTTTAACAACTCCTTGCTAGCAAGGACAAGGAAGCCTTTCTCAGGTCTCAGAACAAAGAAATGAAATTATGGAAGACCAATGTTACTGGTGTGCTGAGAACACTAACAGGAGACCAAGTGCAAGCATCCAGTCATCATTCTCTTTATACAGACCTTTAGTGTAATCCCCCCAATACTTATAATTTCCATCAAATGGTACATAAAAACCAAAAGGAAAACTATGCATTAAAAAAAAAAAAAAGGAAGCACATCCCCAGATTTTCAGTTTCACAGAAAATATAGGCTACTAATAATCCAAATCAACATGCTTACTTCAGAATTTGAGAGAGAAAGATTTTTTCCTACAATTTACTTTAAAACCTTGCATTCTCATAAAAAAAGAAGGCAGTTGGCAAGGTTACTCATTTGTTTTGTTATTTCATCTGTACTACAATGCAATCATTCCTTTCTCTCTGAATTTCTTGCAATTTATTATTCAAGTAACATCAAAGACAAATGATCCTCGTTAACAGAAATCTTCATACTGAACCTAAAAAAGAGAAGCCCAGAAAAAAAAAAATAACTATTGATAAACTTTCTGAAACAGATAAAACATTGTTCAGGACGAGATAAACACAGTATCTCACTACACATTTTAAGTTGTGTCAACAGTTTAAAAAATGAAGGATTTTCTTAAACATGGTCTTATGGTTAAATTTAGGCCCAATAAATAGCTGTTTTCAAGGTGTTTTACAAGAGAGCTCCAGCTCGAGAGCACTGCAGTGTAAAATGTAAGTGGACACCGAGCCCACACGCCACTGACAGCTGCTCCCTGTGGTTTCCTTACCCAGCTGTCCAAGCAGCAAGTCAGGGTTTACAGGACGCAATCTAAAGAGACCAGCTCATGGAAAAACCACCACAAGGCCAAGTTTCTTCTCACCTGTGCTGCTCCCAGATCCCACTGTCCTAACTGGGAATTAGGACAGCTGAACTCTCAGCTGAGTCCACGCTGTCTGACTGCCTCTGCCCAGCTCTTCTTTTCATATTTGATGTACACGGTTACATGGCGAAGCCACTGCCATAAACCTAGCACGGGGCTCCGAACCAGGAGGTTAACCATTTTCATTAAGACAACACTGACACGGTGAAGTGAGCTGGGAATGCTGCGTTCTGGTCAGAGGAGCCCACTGTGGTGCCATTCCCTAGTGCACCACAGTGTTTGAATCTATAGGCAATGTGCTTTCTGACTAATTAAAAGGTCATATTTCTGATGTCATAATAACTAGTCCCTGCTTGTAGCAGAAAATTTCTGTAGTCCTTAGAAAAACAAACAAAAAAAAAGGTCAAGTAAATCCCAGTAGTCAAAACACAGGTGTATTGCCCACGCAAAGGAGAACATGATTCTTGACTGCTTCCTCTTGACTGCTTCCTGTGGACTTCTGTAGGACATACCTCCTCTTACCTTGCCGTATTAACTTTGGTCAAACTTTCTAAATCCCTTTAGTAATGGAAAAGACTACAGAATTTAATAACAGGAAACAGCAGCATAGGTTGTCACATCAAGATATGGTCCAAAAGGTGGCTTGTAACGTCTAAACTGAAGAATCACAATAAAAAACAGAAAAATGAAGAGCCCACCGCAGGACTCTACATAACGACAAATCTTTTACAGAATATGCAGAATTTTAGATGTCTTTAAGGCACTGTTTGCAACATTAACTGAAAAGGACATGTGAAAACAAAATGCATTCCAATATATTAATACATCTGGGAAATTCTAATTGAGTGCGAGTCTGTAAGAGTTATCTCAATTTTTCCTCTCATCTTGCAGGGCTTCTCTTGTTCCATTTGACCTCGTGTTCCATCCCCAGAGGAATTACATCAGGACTGGATCGCCAATGCCATGGTCTGGGTTGCAAGTGAAGGAGATGGTGATGGCGTAGCGGGTGCCCCAGCGAACCTTTTCCACCCGATGCAGGTTCTCTGACCCAGAGGTGAAGAAGGAAACCCGGCCTGTAAAGACAAAGTATTTAATCAGCAACATAGAGCCTGCCGCTCAGCAATCAGCTCTCTACGCAGTTCTGCTGCTGTTGTCTCAGTCCAGCCATTCCCTAGCTACCTGAGAGCCTGGAGGTCATCACACAGACAAACTGCCGTGAGCTTGTGCTGCACCCTGACAGCTTTATGGACTGTTTAAAGTGTATGTTAATCCTTCGTGCTGCGTTTATAAAAGGCAGGGGAAGCCAAGAACATCTGAATCCAGGTCTTAGTTGCCTCAATTAAAAAGAAAAAAAGAGAAAAGAAAAAAAGCAACTCTACTGACTGTCAGTGAAGTGTATGGATTTCCTCCCTGCTCCCCCTCTAGTCTGGGCTCTAATTTTAGACCAAAGAAGGAGGATGTGCTACATAAGTGGCAAAAAGTCTTCGGTGTAAAAAAGCTCAGCAGGTTTACAAGCAGCTGTGGCAGCTTACCAGCATTGTACCAAGTATTTGCTATAGCTTTTTGTGCACAGTCACATCACTCACTCTTCAGCCAGGACAGCAAATTGTAATTGTATATGTTGTATATGTTACTCACATATACAAGTTACTTTGCCTTAGAAAGAGCCACTCCATCACTACTACATAGGCTTGGAAATTGTTTATAGATGCAAACGCTTACCCCCGGGCTTCATCCTGTCTGAGCTCTGACCACGACCACCGCCCTGCCTTGGGGTTCTCCAGACCTTAGGCTGCTTCAGGGTGGAACCTAGCCGCTCTCATAATGCCAGCAGAGGTGTGTGAGCACCCCACACAACACAGCAGCATGGGGCACTCTGCACTTCCACACTATTTAACTTCTTTGAGAACATAACAGTAATGTTTAGCAAGCAGCTCAGAACTGAAGCAGCTCTGTAGGACTGCTCAAATTTCCAGAAAAAAAAAAAAAAAACAGTAATACTCATAGGCACAGTGTTTTATCCCAATAGCGTGTGTTTTTCCTACTCATATATTTTTTCCACTGTTCAGACTAAAGTTTGTTAAAAGCTTATCTGACAATCTGACTCTGCCTGGGACTCACTCACCACCAGACCAAACAAAACACTCAAACACCTGGTTAAAATCTGCACAGTAGCTATCCCAACCATTGTACAATCCACACTGCAGAAATGGGCACCAGCTACATAGCCGGTGTTTGTTCTCTGCTAGCTAAAGATCCAGATCTCTTCAGCAGCACCCACGGGAGGCTTGAACAAAACCAGTCTGGCCTCATGGAGTCTGGCTAACCTCTGCCCCCCTGCATGTTCAGTTGTGGTTCATACTTAATCTCTCCTAGGAACCAGCCCTAACTGCTGAGCAGAGCTATCAAGTCATATATCATACTCTTCTCTGCCTCTGGCTGCACATCAATAATGGGTAAAGCTATAAAAATATGTAAAAAATAAATCCATTTGCATGCACAGCTCATACACACCTTGGTCTCCTGCTCTTCTGGATGAAAGACTCTAAAGAAAGGCAATGCTCTCCTATCCTGCAAGTGCGACAGTGAACAGAACTGCTCTCCTGAGGATTTCATACAAAGGCCTTTTATCCTGAAAATGTGTTTTTGTTTTTTTAAACTTAAATCTTATTTGAATACTATTCAACTACTTCATTATTAGACCTCACCTACTCACCCAAAGCTTTGCCTTAAACTGATTTTCAAGCTTTTTTGCTTCATGTCTTACTAGAAATGGCAGTAATTCAGAATTATACAAGTTTCAGTGTATTGTTTAAGCCAGTTAAAATGGATTTTTTGGCTATACAGAACGTGTTTTAATTCCCTTCCTTAATAAACATATGCCTTCAGATACACAGTATTTGATAGCTCCTTGTGCTCTTGTCCCGTATCTGCCAGTTACGGTCTCCATGTCACCGGACAAGTCTCCAGGCTGTTTCTGAAGTTACATTTCCCTCACTTGGGAAGAATTTCTTTTAAAATAATTTCCATTGCAAAATTTTGAAGTGAAAGCACAGCCTCTCCACAGTACACAACTCTTAATGGTGTAACTGTTCAAAGAGACAGCAAAGAACATTAATTCCCATCCCACCTGATAAAACCTTCAAGGAATATACGGCAGCATCATTATCCAGAGACCCAAGATAGAATCATCCTGTTCTGTAATGGCATACCTTCATTCATTGGCTTTTCAAGCACACAGACTAGATGCTTCATCATCTTGCTTCAACATTCAGCATGTGGAAACCACTTCAAAAGTTAAATTACTACAAGAAAACAAGGGGTCAGAACTCAACAAGTTGCCTAGAAAAGCATGTGCCCACTCTTAGGTTACAATCCGACCTTCTTTTAGCGATTTCTGATTAATTTTGAGTTTGAGATTTCCAATCCTCAAATTCCAAACTGAACCATATTAGCAAGTTAATAGGGCTGTATGTGATGTGGGTCTTTTTTCAGCTGTGAGACTGCATTCAAAGCACTTAGCATGCACACTTTATATTAAAAAAAAAAAAAAAAAAAAAGTGTTACAGGCTGACACAAGTGATGTAGCTGTGCTAGGATTTCTCTCATTGCAAAAGGAGAGGAAAACACGCACAGAGCAGTTCCACTAAGCTCTCTCCACACTATAAAAATTATGGAGTGAAAGCTGAGCTTCATAAGAGATTAGCATTGTATTACAGATGCTAAAGAATGGCTATGCAACTGCTCACTGCAAACCAAAACTGCGTATGTAAACTCAATTTCCTGATGAAATATTTTTGAGTGACAAAAGCTCAGGATAAAGCAAGTAAAACTCTAATCCCTCTTCTTTTGTCCTTTTCTTTCATTATGTGAGTTAACAAAGGTCTCAAATGGCTTTTTTCATTTTCATCTCCCCTCCTCTGACCTGCCTGTGAAGATTTCTTTTCAACATGCTTTTCTGCTCCAGTAATAGAATCTTGACTACTGTGTCCTGCCACATAAATTTGGGTTTTATTTATGAACACTCGCTGTTATAATGTAAGCTTTCTTGGGATCACAAGCTACTACTCAATGCAACTTTATAGTGTGGTATTTGCTTGCCAACAAAGAGAAACTAGATTATCCCTGGTTCTTAAGGAATGAACTTCTGGGGAGGGGAAGAAACACGAGGGGCTCATCTCCCATTTTGAGGTCCATGCTTCTAAGTTTTCAGAAAGATACGAGTCTCTGAGCCATGTCTCGAAGGATGAAGACAGGAATGGAGGCGTCCTTGGGTTAGAAGTGATGCCAAGGGTGATAACAACAGATTTTTTTTCCCCACTATGAGATAAATCATGACTCTGCAAAGTATTTCATCCTGAATGTAATGCTTGACTCACATTTTCCCCAGTCGCTGTAAGACATCAAAAACCTGTTTAACTTCACAATGCTTTGACCAGTAATTCAGCCTCAGGGAAGGCGTTGCCTTTGATCTCTATTTGACAACTACCTAGAGCTAAGAATACCTGAATCTACAGCCCCGTTTCTCTTCCCTTCCATGTTTTTTCTACTTCAAGCATTAAGTACTAGAAAGCATGTTTCGAGATGGAGTTTGGTACAATAAAAGCTTTGCTGATGAGCGTCTGTTCCTTGTGGACTGGACAAAGTGTTACTGTGGTGCAGTCACTCCCAGCTCCCAGACACTGCTCCAGCTCTGCTCCTGTACAGGTTTCATTCACAGGTGCAGCTGCCTCTCGCTTCCTTTTTATGTGGTACTCACTCATCCACGGAAGCTTTTAAAAATTTACAACAGTAAGCAAGAGGTAAGTTGTACTGGGGATAAAAGAAAACTCACATGCAAACATCCAAATACACCAGCTTCTCACACTGATCCAGGAAAGGATCTGCTAACAAGCTCTGCACCACCGCAGCCATCAAAACTGAGCCTGGTCTTCGGTGTCACTGACACAAGCCAAGCTCTTAAATGCTGTCAGGCTGAGGAAAGCCTGTGCTGTCAAACACCGGAAAGGGAGCAAGACCTTAATCGTATCGTTCTCCTGATTTTTTGAGGATCAGTTTTTGCACTGATCCACAGGAATCATTATTTATAAAACATAAAAGTGCCAGTCACAAGATTCACTGCTGTGAGTTGTATGTGACCCTAACTTTGATGAAGTAACACTATAAAACCCACGTGGGTGCTTCCCTCTGTAACGTACCCTAGGGAACCTGCTGTAGCAGGGGTTGGACGAGATGATCTCTGGAGGTCCCTTCCAACTCCCACAGTTCTGTGATTCTGTTCATGAAAAACACTTAAGCAGCAGCAAAAGCAAGGGATATTGCACTACAGAGAGATGATGTCCTCTTCAGTTACTCACTCAGCTGTATCTCACTGTATTCCCGTAAGGCTTGCTCTCAAGAGATTTTAGCCCTGTTGAATTTTAGCATTCAGTTGCACTTCCATAAACAAACTGTACTGTTTTCCACCTAACCTCAGTACTTGGAGGCAATATAGATGGGAAGAATACACAAAGAAAACAAACAGTTTTCATAGAAAACTATGCACTCGACCAGTACTGTGATTTTGACCAAACCACTTAATCTCTCCTTTGTTTAGTTGTCTCTAAAACAAAGATAATACTGACATACTCTAACAGGGTTACTGTGAAAATTGATTACTGTACACTAGAACAATACTCTGCTGTTAACACACTGCTGCTTTACAAGTATTATAAAGAGTATATCCCCTTGTTCTTATTCTGGCAAAAGAACAAATAGTAAGGTGTGTAAAATTCAGTTATAACAAGATGTAGAAGATAAGTAAAAGAACTTTAAGAATCATACAAATGTTAACATATCACAATGCTCGTAAGAAAAAAAAACACATACTATAGCATTATTCTGCTTGTTATCATAGATTCACTGCTTAATTTCAGTTGACAGAGACCTTGGGACCAGATGTCCATCTGGTCCACCCCCTTCCTAAAATCAGGGCTAACTTAAAAATCATGTAGAAGTTGCATCAGGTTTCTCAGGGCCCTATGATCAGCATATGTAAGTGCAGCACTAATAGCACAGGTTAATCAATCAGCACACATTTAGATATGAAAATTCCTGAGCATGCGTCTCAGACACACATATTTTGTGTCTCCTGTGATCAGTTCTTGTGCAGGAAGCTGCGACTAGGTGATCCCCAGAGATCCCTTCCAACTTCAGTTATTCTGATTTTACCTGGCCATCCCTTTCAGCAGTTCCCTGTTTGCAGCAAGCCCATGTTGCCACTGGATTCCAACCTTATTCGTGCTCCCACCCTCCACATGACACTACCACTTCTGCTTTCTTGGCAGCATCCTTTGGCCCTTCTAGTTTAATTCACTTCCAAATTTCTTTGTAAACTTCTTGGCTCATGCAAACACCAAGCAGAAACTGCAAATATAGTGTTAGATGTCTTGACAAACACTCAATGCAAGTGAGTAAAGGGCGAGCTAACTGGCCCCTTGCCCTCCTCCTCTGGTCTGTTTGAACCAGGGAAGGACAGGGGCTGCCTGCTGCAGTCACGGGGAGGGGACATGGAGCAGGACTGGGGAATGCAAGAGTTCTGACCACCAACCACCATCGCTGAGAGGTTTCGCCTCCAGCCATCATCCAGAGCAGCTGGCAGGGTCACTGGAGAGATTGAGCTGCTGCTCAAAAGAAATGAAGCAACTCCTCTCCCAGATTGGAGGGAAGCAGGAAGAGTTGATTTGGCATCATGGATCTACTCAGCATCTTTCATCTCAAGCACTGACAGCTGTGACTGTCTGCTTAGCATTTACCAGCTCTGAATGTTACTCATGAAAGAAAGAAAATTGTGTTTCATCTGCTGAATGACAGCAGGACAGAAGCACTGCCTGGGAAGCTGCACAAACAACTGTGTTCTCACCCTTGTCATTTGTTTAGGATTAATTGCTAATTCATTCTCATGTAAAGTCTCCCCCCTGCAGACACTGTACTGCTAAGCAAAAAAAACCTTATATTTTCTGTAATCACACAATAACACTTATTTCACAGACATACTTACTCAATTACTTATAAATATATTGTTGAATGGGGAAAGCTTTAAGCAAGTCCTTACCTAAGCCACGCAAAAGTGAAGTGGAATGACAGCACCTGTGGGTGCCCTGACATGGGCTGAGCAGGGCAGGGCACAGCTGCGTCACAGCTCTGTTGTCAGGGTGCTCTCAGTCCAAAGTGTGCCAGGCACCTGCCTCAGGTGACAGACAGCAGCACCGCTTGGCAGTGCTGTCTCTGTGTGAAAGGGAGATGCCTTTTTGAAGGCAGTGCTGAAACCTACCAGATGGATGACGGAGCAGCCGCTGTGTGTGCACCTGCCTACCTGCACGCCAGTCTGCTGCCGATCTCGATTTCACCCCAAATATGAACCAAGTTTGTATCTGCTGTTCTTGAAGTGAGATTTGAGCCTGGGTGTTCTGCCAGCCTTCATGCCAGAAGCGAGGGCACAAGCTTCTTCAAATGATTTCCCCACTTACACAGGTGAAAGATAAGGCAAGCACTGAAGCATAAAAGCAGCTAGGGCTTAAAAATAAAATTGAATCAAAATGGGCACCTAATGAAGCCTGGTTGCAAACTTGTCACAGATTTTTTTAGTAGGTAAGAGACATTACTTGCTGTTATGAATAAAATTAATGATTAACATGGCCAACTCTTTTCATAGCTGACTTGTAATTTACTGAAGTATTATTATTACTTTTAAAAGTAATTGCTTCAACTTTAAATGCAAAATCACTTGGGCTGAAAACTTCCAAATTACAATTTTTAAAGAAAGTAAATGAAAGAAATGAACAACTTTATTATTTCCTACTAAAAATTGAGCATTTTTAGATTTCAACAGAATCCTTGCCTGCTTCTCTTCCACCAGCACAGCTGGTTGTTCAAAGTAACAGGAGTTTCTGCACATTAGGTCTAGAAGTATGACAACCCAGTGAACTGTAGAAATAAAAACTGCATTGCAGTGTTTTCCCTTTGTCTCTCTTACGGGCACCCAAGCCTTTTGCCTCCATTTCTTTTCCCTACATCTAAGGGAAAAGAACAGGGCTATCACCTCTGCTGCCTTCCAGTTTTCCCCTTCGGTACTCAGCCCCATCCAACCAATATTCCAAAAGTGCTCTGTTCTCCCATTTTAGAGCACTCTGGGAAGCTGCAGAAGGTTTCTAAACTGGACTCCTATGAAAAGATCTCACCAAGAGAAGCCCGTAAGAGCAAAGTGTTGCAATTTCAATCACTTGAAATGCCTCTGGATCATCTATTTTACTTCCCTTGACCTTGCTAACATACCATGTTTAGCAGAGCTGTGGTCATACCACACAGGTGCCCAAGTTCTAGATCCTGGACTTTTGATACAGGCGGACTTCAGCAAGTCACTGAAGCATAAACACAAGGGTAACTTCTGCCCTTCAAACAAAAGGAGTTCATGACAGCACCTATGGTGTGTGACATTAAAATCCACAAAGAATTAAAGCATCACTACTGATTTATACAGCATAACACAGCCGAACCAAGAGTTTATTGTAGATTTTGTTTTACTTTATCTATTACTTCACTTGAATTTCATAAAGTAACTGGCTGATTTTCCTCTGCTCCCTCTTCACACCTTCAAGCTTTGCTGCATATTTGTCCAGCAGTATCAAATCAAGTTTCTAAAATACCAGCCTGCATTCACGTTACACAGAACCAAAGCCCTGCAGAAATGCAGCAAGGAATGAAAAGCAAGCAAGGTGCATACCTGAGCTGGCTATTAGCACAGCTGCTAATGCCTGCTCCGTTTATCTCTCTCCAGGACTGACAGCTACTTGTGGGGTATTTTTGATCTGTTCTTCAATGATTTCTCAGCTTTCAGCTGTTACTGATTTATCATCGTGTGACCTAGTTTTGCTGATTGGAAGCAAACTAAAGCTAGGCATGCCAGAAGATTATCTGCATCTAAATTAAATCAGCATCATCCAGATTAAATGTGGAGAAGAGTACCTACAGTCAGGCAAAAATCAGGTATTCCATGACCCAAAATGGATTACCAAATACATGCTTTAAACAGGTTTCACACCTTGTGTTGATGTTGTTGTGGGACCTCTGAAGCTAGAAGCCTTGTTTTTTCCTGTGCCATTGTACTCTGTCACTATGCTGCATTCCCACAGCCTTTAGCAGTGAATTGCTCCACACTGATTTTTTTTTTTTTTTTTAAGAGCACAGTGAAATAAAGAAAAATTTGCACCACTTAACTTGGAGTACTTACTGCAATTATTCTCAAGATCATGGCATCTGACATTCATATGATATTTAACCACTGCAATAAATCTGCACTTATCTGGGTAAATGTACACACACACACACACACACACACACTGAAGCCCCTTCCTACACTAGCTGAAAAGCAGTTATGCACTCTAAAATGCATGCTTTTCCTGACTTGAGCAGAAAAACTGGCAAATCAGGCTTTGAGTGCATACTTTTTTTTCTATTGTAAATGAAGAATAATCCAACCTCACAAGTTCCCAAATAGCTCATACCTTCATCCTAAATATTTTTGCACTTCCAGAAACATGACAGTTATGAAAACATGCTAAGCTTGATATTCACAAATGAAACAGGAAAGGTCACACTTCATACCCTCCAATGCACATCATTCTTTTCCATCATGGATTTTTTTTTTTTTTTTCCACCATGGATCATTTTCTACCATAAATTTACAAACAAAAAAGTGAATGTCACCTTTCCCTCTGCCCTAATATAAAAAAACACTTATACAAAGAACAGACTCCTTTGAGAGTTGAAAGTCAAGAGCAGCGAAGCTGACCTTAAAACCAAGAAATGTACACGCAAATACAGAACACACAACTGGTACAGACACTTCCTTCCAGCTGCAGGGTTTCATCTATCCTTATAAAATGAAGGCTGTGACCTGTTTGTAACATTGCCATTCCCCAAATTCACACAAAACTCTCCAAAATATTAATTAAACTAATATTAATTAAAAATTTTAAATATGGTTTACACTGGCAAATTTCATATCAGCACAAATTACACTAATTTTAATATTTAAAAAACCTTATTTTCTGCCATTTATGCTTAAAACATCTATATCTATTGGAGATTACTGCTATAAGTTGCAGGCCAGAAAAGTAACGTTAATGCTGAAAGGCCCATGGCCTTTGTTTTGAAGAATTTCATTCTAACAGTTG
>VXAV01007888.1:157187-171082 GCA_013399715.1 Alectura lathami
AGTCACAGCCTTTAAAACAAGCATGCAGATTTAAAGGCCTTTCTTCTGGATAAAGATGCATCCATTCTGTGAAACAAGAGTAACTGCTGTAATATGCTTGGCAGGTGGAGGAAAAGCATCAGCTTAGAGACCGTAACTGATTCTGAAGCAACCTAATTCTGACACAGTTTAGAAACCAGCCTCCTGGCTCAGAATGTCTACTCAGATTTGTTATTGTTGTAATCAGTAATACTCAGACATGAATTACATTTAGTTATTTCTTTCAAGAGTGTATTTTTAAACAGACCTTGGCAGGTAAATGAAAGTAATGAAGATAAATGCTCCCAAGAATAGCATAAAATCATTCATTAATGACAAAGCACTACAGTCTGTGTTAAAGCACTGCCATTAAAAAGAACAAAAGCATTTAATACAGGTTATATGGGATTTGTATTCAGCAGGCTGAAACATGTCGTACACTGGCATGCAAAACCAATGTAATATTGATGTTCCCTAGCAGCACTCTCATCCCACAAAGTCAGAAATGTTTAGTGTTTCAATAACTAGTATGAATCTCTGTTCAGGACACCTCCTGCCCAAACACTTTTGTTACTGCTACAGATTCTTTGATCCTCTGCAGAATGGCAGACAACACAAAGACTATTATTTTCAAACTGTTCTCCACTGCCCTGGTGATGCAGAGACTATTTTTCTTATACACATTCTAAATTCAATAGTAATCAAAAAGTATTAAAATTCCATGATGTGTCTGAGGGCAGAAGTACATGTCATCTACAAAGATAACAGTATTTAAAAATGTGTAGGTCAAATATTAACCATGTAAAGTTTATTTTTTAAGACAAACTTTAATAATATTAATAAAACTAATAAGACATGAATACACATGTGAATAGACATGTGAATGGAATACAACTATTAACCTATTTGGATACTTATTACTACTTCTGGCCACTAGAGGGAGGTCAGATTCCTTCACAAAGGCAAGAAAAAAGGACCAAAAAAAAAAGCAAAAAACCCTATTTAGACTTTAAAATGTTCAAGCCAGATACATGTCAAATTATGAGAATGCAACTGAAATGCTTCACCAAAGATTTATTGTGTCTACTCAACAAAGAATGCTCGTTCCTAAGTTTTGGCATCTTCATGGACACATGGAACTCATTACGTTTGTTGTCTTCGTTAAGTACATGAGCAGGTCTACAGGAAAGCTAAAAGCATCAGATGCCAAAGCTATTACATTATAGCAGCATTTCATATTCTGGCTTCTTAGGGGGAAAGTATGCTCTGCTTCTCAAGCCAGCACATTAGTAATTTAAAGTTCTTCCACTTCCTGCTCTGCCATTTTTAATGCTTTACTACACTTTACCCAAAAAAAAAAAGAAGTTCTTCATGTGTTAAGAGCATAGGACTGTCCTCATCATCTAAAGCAACGACTCTCGGATAACAGATGTCACATAGGAGTTAGTGCTAAAGTATTTTACACCTCAGCTAATATGTTCTGGCAAGTAATCACAGAACTCTGGTAACAGCTCTCCTTTGCTTGCAGGTCTGCAGGGCTGGCACATGCTGGAACTGGGCATCAGCCACCAACTCCTTATGCAGGAAGGGAAATGCGGTGCTGCCACCATCTGATTCCACCTACACCATCAATGTTAGCCTGACGTCGGCGGTGCAGCTAAACAACATCTGCTGCTTTGAACTTAAGACATCTTAATTCTGAGAGATCATTATTTTCAGCTGCAAGTTCAATTGCATGTCTGAATCCATCCCAAAGGATCAGCCTCTCCCAGATAACACCCTACAAAAAAATATCAAGTTATGTTCTGTAGTTCATTCAGCAGTCATTGCATTTTTTTTTACCGATATAATGCAAAATCCTCTTCTGTGAAGATGTCTTGGATTTTGTCCCCAAAGTACCTGAAAAATTAAACAACAGTTTAAAATTGGTGTTACTGAATCAGACTGCCCAAATAATACCAAGCTGTATTCTTTCCATCTGTGCTTTACCCACAGTCCATGTATGAAAACACAATACTAAAATCCTGCAAATGCTTGTGTGTGAAATTCCCAAAGCATTGCTCAAAGATCAAATGTTAAAAGATTAAAGGATCATGATACAGCAACTGATAATGGAATTCCTAAGGCATGAAGAATGTTCCCTCCCACATCATGAAATAAGCACATGGATTCAAGTTTTTTAAAACAAGTTCAGACTACTTGATTTCTCCCCCTGCTGACCAACTGTGGACTGTAACTGTGGAGGTGGAGAGCGACAAAACACCAAAAAAAAATCCCCCAAACTATTCTTTGCTGGTGCAAGAACTCTAAAAATAAAGGTAATGGTAGCTTTCAAAAAGCCCAGTTCAACACAAGATAATACCAGTTTTCCTGCACAGAAGCTTTTCAATTAGCCACAGAAAACTGTGGTAAATCTAAGCAATTCTACAGCTGCTGATTCCAAATTTCTCAATCCCTGTGGACCGGGGTTAGTAAAGGCACTAAGTACTGAAGGTGTAGGATTACAAGAGTGGCAGCAAATCACAGCCTCAGATTACCTGTACAGATTAACAAAATGCTTCCCCAGTGAAAGAGCTCCAGAGTGCAAGTCCAGAATTGATGCCTAGGAAAGGAAAAAAATGAGCCTGAGAAGGTTTTATCATTATTCAATGATGATTTTTAATAATTATTCCAGGTTGGCTCCCACTTCCCATACCCTCCCAAGTAAAAGTATTAGTTTCTAGCTTTTACATCCAACATACTAATGCTTACTTTACAACTGGAAGCCTCCCCCAGTTTGTTCTATAAATGAACAAAAGAATAAGGTACCATATGGATACAGCACAGGCCTACTATTCCTGAGATTCAAATCTGACACACAGAATTGCCAGTCTTCCTCCATGGATTAAGGGTGAGACACTGTCTTTCTGGATCCCTTCTGCAAGACATTTCCCTTCCACACAAAGATGACTCATTTTCCAATATCGGTGAAGTGCTCAAATCGCACCACTAATATTTAACTTGCCCAACATTTGTTATTAAAACTTCTTCACTGTGAGTTCCTGTATACGTCTCATATTTAATACAGACAAGTATCTGTGTGAAAGAACAATCACAATTCTAAGGCTTGCCAGAGCCAATTTTTTTTTTCCAATTTCTAAACTACCATAAAAGAAAACCAAAGAGTGAAAAGATTTTATATATGGGAAAAAAAAAAAAACTAAATCCTTTTCCCCATTTGATTCAAGCCAAACAGTTCTGTTGAGCTCCAGACCAAGCAAAAAAGATTTGCTATGATGGAGAGCTACCTCTCAGGACTCTAAAACATTTTCCTAAATTGAACAAAGTACACTTTTGTACGTCCCTTGCTGTCCACAAAACACCTATTTTTTTTTCCCACCAGTTAAGCAGTATTTAAAAATATTTCTGCTTAATAGCAGTGTTACTTTCCACACTGAAAATATCAAGCAGCAACAGTTATTCAACCCAACTGGCATCAAAATTACAATGACATCTTTGATGTACAATATCCTGGAAAAAGCACTCTCATCTTGGAATCTGGCACTTCTTGATAAACACCACATACCATTCACATTCTAACAAAATTCAAACAATAACAATATCTCTAGGTAAGCTGCCTGGAAAGAATGATAGCTTCCATCTTACCAGCAAGATGGATTTCTGGGCATGGTTGGGACAGTACTCTGTTTGAAGCCACTTTGTATTCTAACCCAAAAAAAGACAGGGTGGTGAATGAGCAGCAGCAAATCTTCAGTGAGGTGACATGTCAGGGCTGCAGTGCCAGCTAGCAATAAAGTTCCAAATTCTCCCTTAGCCTCAAAGCACTTCTCTCTCTCCACTGGATCATTTTTGGGAAGGACGCCCATGACAATCGGAGCAAAAGAGAATTGCTGGAGGCTCAACTGTTTGAGCAATGGCAGCTCCACTAAAGTCTCCACTTAAAAGAGATAGTAACAAACTTCTTTTATTACACCTACCCAAACCACTTTATGCCTGAACCTTTAAAAATGTATAAAGTAACAGGCTACTTGAACAGACAGAGCATGAGTTCTTCAGACCTCTGCTTCTCACAGAAGTTCTTTAAAGGCTGCAGAGGATTGTTACAGAAACAAGTCATCTTCCTTTTATCCATCCACAGCCCTTGTAACAAGCTTTACTCAAGCTTCAGAAGTAAAACACTTTCATTTCATTGGTTTATGGTTCTGTACGATAAGTTACAGCTGCAACCAGTAAAGTTGCTCCCCTGTAATTTCTAACATACGCTTGTGGCCATGCCAAGGCAGATTATAAGGGGAAGCGGCAGGACATATCCAAAACAATACGTTTAATTTAAAAACAAATTGATTTCCAAATACTTCCAGCACACCTTGCAAACATACACATTTCTTCTTACTTCCCAAGCTGCAGATGATCACAGCTATGTGGTGGAATCCAAAATGGCCAAGTGGATCAACACAAAACACCCTCGGGAAGTGGAGATATTCATAGCTGAAAAGGTAATAGCTACGATACAAAGCCAGATGGAGCAGACTGAAAATGGAGTCTGAATAAGAAAGAATATTCCTCAGGGTTGTTTCAGACAGGAGAAAATTACTGAATGCCAAACATAGGCAGGGGCTTGATTGCACACGAGCACAGAGCTATTTCTTTAACAGCTAACTTGGGAAGAAACTGAAATGCATTTAATTTAGCCTCTGCCACTTCAGAACATTAAACATTTTCAGCACCACTTCTCACACTCAGAAGAGTACCTTGGTGGAAGCGCATGTCAATACTGTTACCTCAAGTTCAGCTGTCTGACCAAGGCTCATCAGCCTGCAGTTCAGGTCAGTGCTCCCAGGTTGCTCTACAAAGTTTATCTGAAGGTGGCAGAAGCAACACAGAAGTACTCACACACCTATTTCTGAGAGAGGGTTTAACAGAACTGCTGCAGAAAGGAAACTGAACATCCTTTAAAAATGACAAAGCACAAATACGTTCTTTTGGACCTCAAGTGTTGTTAGTCTCACATTCTCCAGCCTCTTGCTGCAGAAAAGATCCAAGAAGGCCATGTAAACAGCCACCATTTCCCAGCGCATGGCAAAAAGGATCCACTTCTCTATCTTGCAGGGCAAGACACGCTGCCAAGTGCAAACTGACAGCTTCCCCGGAGTGCCAGCAGGAGGCTAGGCAATCAGGAAGGAAGCTATGGGGTTTCAGCAGAGTGATGTGATAGGATAGATACTACAAAGAAGCTTTATCTTCTCCCTGGAAAATTCAGAAGGGACAGCATTTTCAGGATTCTAGAGGTTGGCTAGGAGGGCTGAGAGCAGAACAAGGTTCTGTGCATGGGCCTGTGGGCTTGTTCAACATCACAGCTACACATGTTGTTTCCTTCTTTCAGCCATCAGAAATGAAATTTTCCGTGCAAAAGGGAGGTTCAGGTAGCTACTAATGCCAATTTTCAGCACAACAACAGGACTGAAGCTGACTGACTGCACCAAGGGGTTTCTTTTCTCAGGCTTCTAAATAGCTTTGACAGTAAATGAGTCAAACTGCATTTACACGGGAGAGAGATTGTGAGGGCAGCAGCTGAAAAGATGTGAATGAGTCATGGCTAAATTGGTAACATAAGCAGGGACTGCATGCAAGAAAATATCAGGTCGGGGAAAAAAAAAATATTAAGGAGAAATAAACTAAGCTGAGAAACAGCAAAAGAACTAGTACAAATGGCATTCTGTGAAAGAGAAAGAACACAGTGAAAAAGCTATTTTACAGAGAGTACAGTAGTGCAGAATGTGCCCCTGTTTAGATTCTGCTGGAAGTCAGACCAGAAGATTACATGACCTCTTCTAGCCTCAGTGTGTGCATGCACACGAGTGGCTGTGTGTGCAAACACACTGATCTAGGAGCAATTCTAAAGCTAGGTGGGACAGAAAGCTCAGCACGGCAAGTGGGGCACAACTCCTGGGAAACTGCAGTAATTCACATGTTGGCCAGAACCTTCTCAAAACAAAAGGCTGGAGAGGGAAAGCAGTTTTTGTGCTACAGTCCCCCAAGGAAACAGAAAGGGTAGCAAACAAAGGGAGAGAACTGACAGAGTTGCAAGGTGCAAGTTTAGCTCTTTAATTTATGAACTTACACACAGCCACGCATACATAAATCTACTTCTGTGCGTCCAAAATACGAGTATGATCAAAACGCTACTTAAAAAGGGATGAGGAGAAAATCAGAGATAACGAAAATGCAATCTGCACTCCAGCAGCAATCTCAAGATGTTTCATTTGGAATGGTGGAGATAAAGTTGACTAAAGAAAGAATTGCAAAAAAAATCAAAGAGGAGAAATGAGGAATTATTCAAGGAAGTTCTAAGGAAAAAGTTATTCTTAGAACAACATACATAACTGGACAGAATTCTCCCAGCACTCTGATGTCCAAGAAGTTTAAAGCAACAAGCTAGATCTCACTCAACAAACTTAAAGTTTGGGAGGCACAGGGGTAAAGTAGATAGACGAAGTAAGATTTGAAGCATTTTGCATGCTATGCAGATGAGAGATTTCAGAAGATAAAAGGCTCAAATGAAGAAAAAAGTTTCATCTATACATCATCAGCACACATCAATCATTATTTATTGAGATCTGGGAGCCAAGGTTGCACTCCAGGACGTGGGAAATACAAGAACACACAGCAAGTAAGAAAGGAAAAACACAAAACAGGAAAAAGGGGTAAGAAAAATACGGTAAAGAGACTATATTCAAAGGGTTGTCCTAAGCATTACCCACTAGAAATACTGTTCAGCTCCTGTTTTTAGCATCTTTCAGTGTTTATCCACAATTTTGGATAAGGCTTCAATGCAATACTTACACAGCTCTTCTTGCACCTTACACTAAGGCACAACAGCACACAATAACCTTCTCAAGTTCACACACTACAAGGAATGTGTGAAGATTGTAGGATCACAGACCAGATTTCTCTCTGAGACCAACAAAATTTTATTACAAAAGAGTCTTTTTCTGCCAAGATTTCTTCTCCTCTAAAAATCTTCAAAATGATGCTTCCAAAATGATGCAGATGATGGGTGTGTATTTATCTGAGATAGTGGCTTCTTGTCCAGCAGCCCAGCTCAGGACGCTGTGCCCAGCTCTGTGCATTGGGCAGCAGCTCACCTCCCTTCACAACTCCTCCAGGAGGTCTCTGGACATTTCCCCAGTTGGCTGGCTGCACCTGGATGCTAGCTTCCTGTGATCCAAACTCACGAACCTGTCTCCGTCATACGCTGCCCTTCTTAATCCCTCTTTGTGGAAGTCCAGTGAAAATCACATGTAGGTCTCAAAGAACAAGACAGGAAACAGACCTGACAGCAGTAATGACAGGAGCTAAGGGCACATTATGCAACCACAGAACTGGAAAAAATCTAAGGGACCCTATCTGAATTGAACAGAGAATGTTAAATCTTCTAAAGATATTACTTCAGATGGGCAACATCACTAAAGTTTCTTGGTTTACGTTTTTTGCAGATCTTTCTAAGCAGCCTCAACGACAATATAGTCCTACTTTTTTCCATCAAAACCTTTCTCCTTTTCTTCTAATAAATGCCCTGATTCAGCAGAGGCCTAAATAAGTGCTTATGTTTACAAATACTCAAGTAACAGCTTCTGTTCATACACAACAAGAAACCCAGAACAAAGGGGAAAATCAAATTAAGAGAAGCCTGTGTTAAAGAGAAATAGGTTTGTTTTCCTTTATAAAGAATTGTGGGAGCAGCCGGTCAGCAAGTCCTTGCGTGCTGGATGATCAAAGGACAACGAAGACATAAATAACCTAGGAGTGGACCAGTCACAACAGGATGATCTTAAAATATGGAGTACACATAGTACATATGTCATGAAAGGATCAGTCCAGAACGCCACCTGACACAGGAGTGAATGATTGCCAGAGTGGAAGACCTTCTGGCAGAGTATGACGGTGTGAATGTGTTTGTGTACCGAGGACATCCTGTTTGGCTGCATGGTCCAGCTCTGTATCTGTAACCAATATATATGGCGCAGAAAATAAAGTAGTGGCTTAGTTGGATAAACAACTGAGTTATCACTGTCTTTTTCAGTTGTGGCAAAGAATGTCATTCAAAGCTCTACCTAAGATGTTACATGAGGTTTTTTGTAACTACACAAACCTATCTTTACATGATAGCTGTGGAGCACTGTGATTTGGTTTCTCAAAAAAAATACAAATCAAACTTGTGCAGTTCTGCTTTAGCAACTGACTCCAGATGCAGAAGAGGCACTAGAAACATTAAATGAATAATTGGAAATGTGTAAACTGCGTTGCAGAAACCATGAATTTGAATTACAGTGCGAGCAAAAGGATTAATAGGATAGAAAATCAATTTCCAGACAATTTTCCCAAATCTGAGAAAAATTCTCTGTTACCTCCTATGGCTCCAAAAATGCATTTATAATCTCAAAGCTCTCCTTGGAAGTAAGAGAATGTAAAAAGTAACAGGACACTGCTCACCCCTCCTTCAGATCCTCCCAAGGACAGTCCCCTCTCTGCTATTCTGTAGGCAAAACAATAACCTCAGATGAGAACTGAAGTCTGATTACTTTGTCCTTTAACGCAATTATTTACAACACACAAGTGTCCTGCAAGGACTATTCAATGCATCAAAGATAACTCAACCAAGTACAAGAGAGAATCTTCCTTTTATTTGAAGTTCTAAATCAGGCAGCCTTTCATGAAAATAAAGTATCTACACTGCTGAACGTTTCTGAACTTGCAGGCCCCTTCCACAAACGACCAAAACACCCAAAAAACACCCTGGCTTTCAGATACATTCTGGCCAAGATTAAATACATCAAAAAAATAAAATAAAATAACCCTACAACAGATCTAGATTCCTTGGGGCAGTACAATAAACCCATATAATACAGAACAACTATATCAAAAAAGAGTCCAGCCAGAGTATGAAGCCACTTAAGGGCCAGCCTGACTAGAGAACACAGCACTGTACCAACTGTCCATTAATTCAAGCATTGAGTGTTACAGTGATATTCCACTTACATGACCATCACGTACAAACCACAGTCAAAAAGGCTGATAACTTTTCTAACTGAAGAATTTGACAGTGTCCCCTACTACTTGGTTAAAATCAATCACTTTGTGCTCACTGAGGACTACAAAGTCAGCACCAGCTCACAGTTACCCAGAAGGAACTCAGCAGAAAGGAGGTTTATGTTGTTTTGTTCCATTTTTGATGGCTAATTGGAACAAAAGGCCAAAATTGTTAAAAACTTACTTAATTCAGAGAATACTATTTCCTTTTATTCTCTACAACTCACATGCCCCACAGAGCTAGGCAGACTGTATTAAAGAGAAGAGCCTTCACTACAGTAAAAGAGGAAAATGGCTTTAAATACATAAACATCAATACTTTAACCAGTTTAAATGACCCTTCTTCAGCTAAAAGCTTTGTGCTACGCCTGAAATACTTGGTACACTGTCAGCATAGCCCTGCTCCTTCTGCACATTAAAATTTAAAAACTACAAGAAAACTTACCTACGGATTCTTTTAGCTTCCTCCCTGGTGATTACTGCATCGGTTACACCTCTTCCACACTTTCTGGGAGTGCACCCTGAAACACAAAAGGAAGAAAAAAAGATTGTCTTCCCAAAAAGTTTCAAATCAGATCTCTATTAATGTCCTCTTACTCCCCATTCAGATTCACAACATTCAGAAATGATATGGGGAGTCTCAGCACAGTTTTTTTAAAAAAACAATACAGAATTAAAATTGACTTACTGATGTTTCTTGGCACGTACACCAGTTCAAGCCAGAGAAGATGGCACTTCTTTACTCATGCTATACCAGAAACACGGACTATATAGGATATCCTGAGCTGGAAGGGACCCACAAGAACCAGAGTCCAACCCCTGGCCCCACCCAGCACCACCCAGCCCCAAACCCTGTGGCTGAGGGCGGTGTCCAAACGCTCCCGGAGCTCCGGCAGCTCGGGGCTGTGCCCACTGCCCTGGGGAGCCTGTGCCATGCCCCCCACCCCCTGGTGCAGAACCATTTCCTAACACCCCCTGGCCCTCCCCTGACCCAGCTCGGGCCCTGTCGCTGTCCCCAGAGCGCAGAGCTCAGCGCCTGCCCCTCCGCTCCCCGGGAGGGAGCTGCAGGCCGCCATGAGGCCTCCCCTCAGCCTGCTCCGCTCTGGGCCCAGCGCACCAAGGGCCCGCAGCCGCTCCTCACGCCTCCTGCCCTCGGACCCTTCCTGATCTCCCAGCCCTCCTTTGGGCACCCTCCAACAGCTTTCTGCCCTTCTGATATTGCAGTGGCCAACCCGCCCCCAGCGCTCGAGGTGAGGCCGCACCAGGCAGAGCAGAGCGGGACGACTCCTGCCCTCACCCGCTGGCAGCGCTGGGCCTGGTACATCCCAGGGCTGCAGAGCACCACCTGGGCACACAGCTGCTCCCTTGCAGAAGACCCCTGCTACGGCAACCAAGGAGCATTTGCAAGGAACGGTGACACACTGGGAAGAGCTTGCTCTTTTCTTTTGTTAACATGGCTTGGGAAACTGATTGCCACCCCCTCCATCTGGAGAACCACAGGGACACCAAGGAGGCCACAGGGGAGACAGGCAGGGCACCACACAGGGAAAGGGAAGCAAGGTCCATGTGAGGGGCGATCCCCTTAAACACAGCTTTATTTGCTTCTTGACTCAAGTTCAACCACCCGTGGCTCTGGGCAGGATCAGCAACAAGGGCTGGCCAGCAGCATCTCCTGGGGCTGCTCCAGCCAGCCAGGCCCTGGCTGCCACGCAGCCTGTCCTAGTCACAGCACGTGGTCGTCACGGCGACATCTCAGCATTCCCCAACAGAACCCCCAGGCACTTCTGCTGGAGTTCACTTGCCAGCTGGAAGCGGGAAGAGTGGCTCCTGGCACACGTGGCTGCAAGAGCCAACTTCCAGACAGCTGAGACAAGAGACATGGAATGGGAGCCGCCTGTGGCCAAAGCTTCTGCTGCTGGCCCAGGGAAGATGGTCCAGCCCTCCGGCTTCCCTTCTCCTAACCCTCCACTGGCCAACCAAGCAGCAGCATCCCATGCTGCTGCAGCGGCCACAGTGGAAGAAATGCATTCAAATACTTTCGCTAACAAAGAGGAAACCAACTGCCTACCTCACCTTTATGACCTTTATGAGGAGGAGAGCACTGGCAGCGGCTTCCCGACCCTCAGATTTCCAGAGAAGCTCTGGATACTTCTTCACTGTGTCCTATTTGAGACCCTTTGGTGGGGGCACGATGGAAAATACTTTGTCATCGATGAGGAAATGTTTAAACAGGAGGTACTGGGGTGGGAAGGCCCATTCAGGCTTTTTGAGACCAACAGCATGAAAAGCATCATCCATCAGCTCAACCACTATGGCTTCACCAAAGTGCCACGTCTCCACCTCACATCTGCCTCACTTCCTGAATCCCCACCAGAGCAAGAGGCAACTGCTGCTCACAGGAAGGTTCGTCCGTTGCCCCACACATGAACCAGCTCTCACGGGGTTGTGCTGGGGGAGGTGGAGGTTCCAATACAAGAAGCCTTGGTAACAGAGGAGACAAGGATGACAATAAATGTCCCCAGCTTAATTTCCTTCTCCCGCTCTTCCTAGGTATTTTAGAGGTAGCAATGCCTACGCAGTAGAAATACGGATAAAATACACTGGGGTTAGATCTGAGTTTCACGCCATGCAAATCAAAAATCACGGCATGATGAGTCAATCTACTTCAACAGATTTGCAGCCCATCTTCTTTCAGCCAGCCTCAGCCGTAGCATTAAGCTGACCGATAGCCCTCTTCCACAGTCATGGCTGTCTCTAGCAACCAAAAGACACAGGTCCTTTACCTCGCTGTCTTTCCGTCCCAAACTGATACCAACTAACTCTCCTCCTTGGCATTTTCCAGTTACTGGTCTACTACAACCCATTCTGCCAGAAAGACCATCCCGAGCTGCTGGCACACTGCAGGCGACGAGTTGCCCGGAAGAGGAGGGAGGCGGCTGCCCATGCCCCGCAGGAACACCCAGCCGGCAGCCACCCGAGGAGCAGCCCAGGCGCCCAGCCCCTGCAGGGAGCAGCCGCTGGGCCACACAGCAGCCTGCTGAGACTGGATCCCGAGGGCACCGACACGCTGCCACCCATGGGGCCCTCACCACCCAAGCACCCCAAGCAATCCACCAGCCCAGACGGCGCTGCTCTGGCCCTGCCTCGCCCTGCTGCGCCAGCACAGAGGGACCAGCGCCAGTCCCTGGCCCCCTCCCTGCTGCCACTAGGCAGCAGCCAGGCCTCGGCAACACTTAGAGCTTCATCTGTTCACAGCCCATAGACACAGAGCTCTGGACGGCTTTCTTTAATATACCTTCTCTGCTGCCATGTCCTTTTATGCATTTAGTTACTTCTCTCTCTTCCTCTTTAATGCTTCTGGCAATAAAAAGTTTGAATAATAAACTTTTTCAGCTGTCATGTCCTTTTACTCATCCATCCATCCATCCATCCAACGGTGAAATCTCAGCTTGCAGTTGTAATTCAGAGAGGCCATCCCTGAACAACCAGACAACAGAGTTCAGAAGCTATGAAGTGATATTAGCCTTTCTTGTTATAGAAAGGGCGTCACGGATCTGAATTTGAGAAGTGTTTCAAATAGTAGAATCCCACTTGTCATCACCCTAAGCACCATGCATTGTACCAATGTGGCAGTTCCAGGAACAACTGAAGACAGCAGAAAGCAGCACTGCCCCAGCGAGACTGCTGCCCTGTTCCCTTCACCTCTCCTTGTGCCAGCCCAGGATTGCAAACATCCATGTAGCGAGCAGGAAATCCAAAATTTGGCCAGGCTTTCTTACAAAGTCAAGCCTTAGAGCAGAGCAGTTCCCTATTCTTGTTCACACTAGATCACCACTGCCTGGGTTTGGCACGAGAGAATTTGAGTGGGGGAGAACTGGAATGCAGGGGTGAAGCAAGCAGACTGACGTGGGACTGCCTTGCTGGCCCCTGCCCTTGCTTAGGTGAAGCAAACTGTCCTTGGAACGAAGGAACTAAGGAAATAAAGCTAGCAGTCATTTCTGCTTATAGTAACTACAGAAAGCCAAAAGAGAACATCTGTATTGCTGTGCTCAAACAGTCCTCCTCCTGAGGAAGCTGTCTTGCTAGTAGCTTCCTGACAGCACTTTGCTTGGCCCCAAAACATCTGGGATGAATCCTCCAAAACCCTATCAGATGAGCACTAAGAAACCTTTCTGACCACATGCCACACATCACCTTTGGTTTTGTTATCGGCCTTTTGACCAACAGCACCAGGATCTCAAACGTGCTGGGGCAATTAAAAACAGCCCCAGTTGGGAGGCACAAAGACGGACGAGATGAGCTTTGCAGGCAGTATCAAAAGCTGCCTACACACTCCTCAGGACTGTCAGAAGCTGGCATTCATGCTGTCAGCACATGCCAGAGGCACAAACAACACCCTAAATTAGTTCCACTCCATGTACTGTATTTACCAGTAACAAACTCACCCACGAGCCTACTACGGGAACCAAAGACAGCAGAAGCAGATTTGGCAGAAGGTTTGTCCTATGCAACCTCAGCAGAGCGGTTTCAGAAGAGAATTACACAGCAACGACAGAAAGCCTCTCCGAACCCTCCCACGCTGCGCTTCTGCCTCCTGAGCCACCCCGAGAGCTGCGCTCGCTCAGGGACGTGCCCGGGCCGGCGGCCCTCCCCCGGTACCTTCGAATCTCCTCTGGCCGTCGTAGTCCCCGGAGCACGGCACCTCCACGAACTTGTCCCGCAGCGTCTCGCCGCGGCGGGCCAGCGCCTCGCCGCCGCCGTCCCCGGCGCTCCACGAGCTCCAGCCC
>VXAV01007888.1:172046-184585 GCA_013399715.1 Alectura lathami
CCCCGCGGCCCCCGGCCCGGGCGCGGCCGGAGCTGACGGGGCCGGGAGCTCCGTGCGGGCTCGCCTCTGTCCGCAGTTCGTGCTGAAGCACGAGGAGTTCGCTCATCTCCGCGAGGTGAGGATGTTCCCCAACGCCCTCAACCCGCACAAGGAGGAGTCGCGGGCGCTGGTCTCGGCCATGATCGACCGCGTCGTGGAGCTGCACGGGGAGCTGAGGTGGTTCCACATCGGGGGCGACGAGGTGGGGCCCGAGGCGGGACGCGGTCACCGCGGGGAGCAGCAGCTGGGGGGGGCCAGGGTGGTGTTAGGGTGGGACCCTGGGGCCAGGAAACACCGCCTGAAGCCAGGGCAGGGAGCTGCTTTCAATGCTACGCGATCCCAGTAGCGCAGGATGTGACTTCTGCTGCTCTAATTCCCGAAGTGTTAGAAGTTTCATAAAGTTTCTTAAGTTTCCTTCCTCAGAGTTCCCTAAAGCCATCCCGATGGCACGCAGACCCCTGACATTAATTGTGAGCACCTGAACGGCTCTGAGCCTGGGTCAGCAATTTGAGTCCTGTTGTGCAGGGACTGATGGCAAGGTTAGACAGGGGCTTGCACATTTTTATAAACGAGAATAACATTTGCAAAGAATAAAAATACTTTAGATAAAACCTGTTCTAAAATAAGAGTTTAAATGCATATTGATCTTAATGGGCCAAAATCCACTATATCCATAGGACTAAGTGTGCTGGGACCACTCTTGGACGAGCTCCCAAGGTCACTTGTAGATTTGTGTACAAATGATCTCCTTCCCCAAGAGAGGAACCCTGTTTTGTTTAACTCAGGACCCTATAGGTTGCCAGGTTTCTTGAACTGAGTAAGGCTGGTGAGAGCTGCTCCCAAGACAAACCTTCCAAAGCAAGTGCCATATGCCCTAGTTGTTCTTTAGGTGTTCTGATTCCTCTGGAATCCCTTACGTGATGTATTCAGTCAGGGCCAGAGTCTCTTGCAGGCTGAATACATCGCCAGCACTGGGGGGTGCTTTGAAATATGTCCACTCTGCGTTACATCCATGCAACAGTCTGTGAATTTTATATGATTCCACTGCGTGGAACTTGTTCCCCTGTTCCTATACAGGATAATTTGCTTGATGTTTCAGGTCTACTACCTTGGCAAAGGAGAGGAGTCGAAGCAGTGGCTGCAACACGAAGAGAACACGCCAGAGAAGCTGTTCTTATCCCATATCAAAGCAGTTGCAAGTTATATGGCCTCATCTTACCCCACTGTGACTCCCATCATGTGGGATGACATGCTCAGAGGGATAAGTGAGGAAACATTGGCAGGTGTGTGACCGGTGATGGGGTGCATCGTTTTGTGGCATTCAGAAAATTCAGCATTCAGCTGACACAGATTTGCTATCATCTGAAAAATAATACAAAATAATCTGAGAATAGTTGAGATAGGGTCCACTAGACTAGGAAGCAGAAACACTTATTCCTTGGCAACATTACAGACTTACTTTCTGATCCTGGGCAAGCCTCTGCACATCAGTTTTCTACCTGGTAGCACACAGGTAACAAAGAAAAACAGTCATCATGCAGTGGTTACTATAAATTCTACTTTCTTTGCCCATTTAAAAAAACCTCTGGTCTCATCCTAAATTTCTACTCTTCTAACCACCGTCTAATGTCAGCTGTTGCTCTGTGCAGCATCTCGTTCCCATGACCAGGTTCAGAAGGAGAAGCCCTGACCTCGAGAGTCTTTGACATTATAGCTGATCGCAGCAAACTTAATGAGGAATGTCAAAACTGAATTGTCACGAGCCTTGTTTGTTGAAAAATATGCAACTACTACAAAAAGTTATCTGAGTGGTTTGGTGTAGATGGAGTTCCAGATGTTTCCATTTTACATGTGCTCTGAACAAATTTAGACAGTACCAGAAAGAGCCATAGGGTAACTCCAGCACTGACTGACCTCCTCATGGCTTTCACGGTGGGAAATCATCCCCAGAAAATACAGACAGAATTTTCCCCTACAATTTTCACAAGAGAAGCACAGCATTGAGCTAAGTGCACTCTACTGCCACAGGCAATAACAGACTAAAACTGAGATTCAGTTAAAATACGTGATTTTCGCACAATTCACTGCAGCTTCTCCAGAGATCAGAGTTCCTCATGTTTAAAATTAGTCAGGGAGCTGATTACAGAGGGAAGCTAAACATGTATCTTCACTTGTACTTTGAAGGCACCTTGAAAAGCTAAGTTCTGTGCAAACACAGCTCAGACAATCCCTGACTTAGAGGGCGAATGCTTCCTTTGAATTTAGCTGAAATCTTGCATGTGCAGTTTGCAGCTCCACCAGTTCAAGGCAGCTCACAGCTATACTCACAGATTCAAGGAACTGAGAACAAGGTGGGCTTGGGATGGACGGGGTCACCAGTGAATTCTCACCGCTGATCCATGTTAGTGGTTTCAAGATGTTTAAGTACTTGAAGCCTCCGACATGTCAACTTGCATGTTCAAAGTCCTTGCCAGGCTAAAAATGCACATGGGCACATGAATTCCAGAGACAAGCCATAGTCTGTTCTAGTCATGTATTACTGCACCTGTGATACTGAGCTCTCACCTTTAACTGGCCGTTTTCTGTCCCTTTCAGAGTCTGGGGTCCCACAGCTCGTGCAGCCTATGATATGGGACTATGCAGCAGACCTGGATGTGGAGAGCAAAGGTTTGTACTTCCCTGCTGAGCTGCTTGGAGGAAAAGCTCTGTTGCCTGATGATTAATTACCGCTTTAAGCTTTCTTTAAAAGTTGCCAGTGTGTTCTATTTGGCGCGGGGGGGGGAGTTGGGGCGGTGTGGAAGAAGTCTGTCAGTGCTAATCCTTGAGGGGAAGAAGAAATGCATCACCCTAGTGGAGAAGGGGTGCAGTCCTTATTATGTGAGAATTCTTGTGAACTACTCCTCTAAGGCAGCTGAAAGAATAGCAGTTAATTTTTTTAGACAAGTGAAGGAGATTAGCCCACCTCTTACTAGATCTCATGACACATTAAATACATGTGTATTACCAGCAAAATGCCCCAGCTGCTTCCATGCCAGGAGACCTCATGGCTCCCTCTCTAACAAGAGCTCAGAGCCCAGAGTTCTTGTTAGCTGAAGCGTTACAGGTATGGCCGAAAGTGGAGGGAAAACATTTCCTGTAGGCGTTCTTTTGTGTCTTATTTCAGTGCTGCTTATAGAGAAGTACCGCAGATGCGGTTTCTCCAAGGTGTGGTTTGCTAGTGCTTTTAAAGGAGCCACGGGAGTGAATCAGTCTCTAACACTCATCAGACACCACTTAAAAAACCACCTGCAGTGGCTGCAGGTGGCGAGCAGCACCCCCGCTGACCTGCTGCAAGGCATCGCACTGACTGGCTGGCAGAGGTAAGGAACAGCTTTTCAGGTGGTTTCAGGGTCTCATAGATGTAAACTTCCACCCCACAGCTCCCTAGGAGGAGCAAGACAGTTGGGGATTCACAAAGCTTTGCAAAGCTGCAGTGCTTCCTGCTGGTTGCTGCTTGGCTTCACCGAACTAGAATGTCTCACCAGTGAATGTTTTCTTCTTCTAGGTATGATCACTTCTCTGTTTTGTGTGAGCTTTTCCCTGTGGCAATTCCATCCCTGGCTGTATGTCTGCAGGCACTAGAGAATGGTATGACGACGACAACTTTATTCTCTCTGAGCTAACACAACAGTGACGTGACCTTGCCCTAAGGTTAGCACAGGCTTGTTACCCCCTGAGCTGGTTTGCCTTGTCTGATGATGGTCCAGGTTACAGACAAGAGGCTGTGCATCTCACCTGTCTGCAGCAGGGGAACAGAGAAGCCTCTCTGCCTGTGTATGTAAGAATAGCCATAGTATTCTGATCGTATGTTACATTTTAACCTGCAGATCATCACGAAATTCATCACATCCTGAAAAAGAAGCAGAATTGCTTCTTTGGTAACTCATGTGAAACGTTGCTGGTACACAAGTGAGACTGACTACGTTTACGTGTCTACATGTAAAAGTTAACAAATCCATTGTCTTAAAACTAGAAAGTTAGGTGTCTTGTAAAAACTTCCTGTAGGTTCTGGCTTCTTCAGAGGCAGTTGCCAACAGAATTTTTATTTTGGTCTTTTTGCATTTCTTTTCAAAACATTTAAACACAACCTTCTTACATTTAACTAAGGCACTAAAAACATTAAGTACCCTGAATGGAAAGCCCATAACTAGGAAGTGCTTTACGTTGTACAAGAAGCCCCATGAAAGACATACTCCTCCCAATCCCCAAGTTTTTTTTTCCTTGCTCTATTTTACCATTAACAAAAAAAAAAAACAAAAAAAAAAACCTTAATCCAAAGAAAACTACTAAGTCAATGCTGAGTGCTCTTGAAAAACCCTCTTTTTGAACACTTTGATTACTGAGGGTCCTTCTAATTACTTCTGCTGTCTTCTGCCCAGGTGGCTATTCTGAAAAGGTGAAAGAAGATGTGGAAAAGCTCCTGGGAATGTCCAATCTGGAGATCGATACATTCATGAGGTAAAGCTCCAGCTGCTGGATTCAGGTGCCTCTCAGAGCAGGGTAAGCTCAGAAACTGACAGTCTCTTTGGACAGCACGAGCGTGGGGACCTTTCCTGGAAGCAATGTTCTCACCCTTGTGACGCAAGTTAGTTTCTACCTCAAGTCATCAGTGGATGAACTTCTTGAAAAGAACAGGTAATAAATTTTGTTATTCTCTGACTGCAGGAGTGTGGGGGCTGTTTCATCTAGAAATGGGCCATTTTTCAAGGAACTCCAGCAAGTCTCTTGAACATTTATCTCTACGTTTCAGGCACTGCACCTCTATATATTGACACCTCAGCAGAACATGGTATTTAGATAAAAGTATTTCAGCTGAATTCCTAAACAGTATGTGCTATCTTATTTCAATAATCAAATTCTGTCTTGAATTAGAACTTACTGTTAAAGTAAAAATTAATATTTTTAGTTGTATGGTTACCAAAAAAAGGAACTTGAAATGAAACTTCATTGAAGTTTACATTGAAGTGCAACAGGTGATCAGTTACTGTCATCTGCCACAAACAGCCTTTTACAAGCTAGTTCCAAAGATGCATGGACTGAAATTTACTTACTCCTTTGGCGTTATCTCCACTTGTGAGATGAAGCTAAAGCCCTGTCACCTCCCCCTGTCTACAAATCCATTACTGCTGGTTCCAAAGCTGTTCATACTAACATCCATTTTCAGGTATGTCACAGGCTGGTTCAGTCCCTACCACAGGAAGAGGAAGATCATTCATCCTATCATAATGCATCACTTTCAGCCAGACGCAATGAGGTAACACCACCTGTTTCATGTTGTAGAGGAAGAAGTCTGTCATTTTTCAGGCAGGCATATTCATACAGCTCTGAGTCCTTGCCTCCTTGTATATTCACTCCAGAAGCATCTGTGAAAAGCAATGTGATGTGTTCATAGTACAGTATTAAACAGAAGGAGCAGGCTTATCTTCATCTGCCTTCTGTTGAAGAAACTTATTGAACACAAGTACAAAATCAATCTTTGGAAAACCCTCCCTGG
Source organism: Alectura lathami (assembly GCA_013399715.1). NCBI lineage: Eukaryota > Metazoa > Chordata > Aves > Galliformes > Megapodiidae > Alectura > Alectura lathami. Next base: position 177,619 of record VXAV01007888.1, read on the forward strand.
TACATGGAGTTACTCCTGTACCTCAAAGCTGCTGGCTTCAGTGTAGGAGCACCCCACAGGCCAGGTTCCAGGCAGAGCTTGGAATAAAACCAGGCTCCTTTCTCCTTGCACCTGGATGTGCTTTTCAGAACTTAGCCTAGACATCGTGCTGATTCGTGCTGAGTAGTTAATTTGTTGTTGTTGTGTGATACAGTGAATATTCAACTGCATCCACTCCTGCTGATAAAAATCAGAATTGAATTTCCAGCTACTCTCACACTGGGTTTCAGTTACACTTAAAACACAATATACTTTCTTTTAAACTCACATTCCTGTACTTCAAATTCATTACAGAAGGAAATTGCCAGGATTAATGGTACCGTAAATGCATCAACCTTTTGCCATCTGCCCAAAGTCACGTCCCTTGAGCTCTTAGAGATGCTTCTGCAAAGTCATCCTAATGACTGTGCCCCCTTTGTAGACCCTTTGAAAGGCCCAGTAAGCTAATCCTCCCTTGAGGCAGAACTCATCTGCAAGTGTGATTTTTTTTTTTCCTTTTTTCCTTGATTTTCTGTTAGTCTTCTGTCCAAGTGGAATGCTGTAGCACAGGATCTCGAAGCAGCCCTGGAGCAAGTTTTCCACAAGTGCACTGTAGAGGAGTGGATGGAGGAGAATGTCTACCCTAGCCTACAAAGGCTGCAGCAGGTGGTGGAGGATTTGGATAAAGCAGTAAAAGCACAAAAATAGAGGTGTTTCATGGGTCTGGCTTATGCTATGGGAAACTTGGCTAGGGGACTTCTGCAACTGGGCACATAGCTGGAGTTTGTCATCTTAAGAGTTGAAGCAACAGCAGTGATTATGCAAATTCCTTTTTGCCCTCAGGTCACTTATCAAGGTCATAGGCTTCGAGTCTCTATTAATTTTCCTCTAACATTGCTGAGCCCTAGGTCAGCTGCCCTGTAAGGCAGATTTGCTCTCCTTGCACAACAGAAAGCAGGAGTTGGAACTCAGCTGTATTTACAAGGCAGAAGAAAAAAAAAAAAATCTTTCCTCAAATTCAGCTTTGTCCAAATCTGAAGCATGACCAAAGTCTACTCAATGTAAAGAAAAAATGCTAACTTACCTTCCTAGAGATTTTTGAAGGTTCCAGATGAAAACAGAATGTATCTGAGGCCTTAACTGAACCATTAAGATAATCACCACAAGGGAAGATGATTCAGAAGTCAGGTAGCAAAGTACGCTACCACAAATATTCAGAATGTTCTTTACCCGTTTGCTTCATTTATTGCTTTCTTGCAAGTCTTACTGTGGAAGCACAGGCACTGACATTTTCTTAGAACTGTCTGCTTTAAAATGAGTGCAGCTCTAGCTGCAGAGGGTACAAGAGGGGTAGCACAAAACATAACTTACTAACTGAGAAATCTACAGGAGTTAGGGCTACATGATTTTTTTGGATCAAAATCCACAACTGCCATGTAGACCTTGATTCCAGAAGTCACATACCTTGATCTAAGCAAGATTTTATTTTAGCCTAATAAATCCTTTGATAATCAAAACGTTTGTTAACACTTGCCTTTGTTTAGCATATAGCAGTTTAGTTTGGTTTAAAGGCAGAAAAATGTACATATATGCACCAGTGGAAAGTTGGGTCTCTTCATTTATGTGAAAACCTTTTTAAAAAAGCAGGGTCAGAAGAAGTTGGGTATTGGTGCTTCCTCCTCCATCATCTCCAGCAGGCTGGTGCCAAGCAGTAATTCAGCCAGTCATCACTGCTAACACACTGTAATTAAAACCAATAATAAAAAACACTAGTGACAAAAAAAAGTGAGTTGATTTTATCAGTAGACTTTTTTTATTATTATTAAAAGAGACATACAAGACCTTGCTGAAATTCTATTTCCATTTGGAAGTAGAAAAGCTATTTCTAAATATTTTCCAAAAGCATTTTTTCCTCTCAGCAGTCTACTACAGTGTCAGAACTAGCACTTCCTATTTGGGATGTAAGGCAGCTTGGTTTTTGTTACCTGTGTGAACATAGCACAAGGGTCAGATCTCCAGTATATGGCATCAATAGCTGAATTTCCTTTGAGAATGAAAAAATGATCCTAGTTACTGGAAGATCTTCTTTTTGGGAGGTTCAAGAATATTGGAGCACTTAAGGAAAACACCACTTGCCCACTGACTCATGTCCCTAAGTGCCATATCCACATGTTTCTTTAAAGCCTCCAGGGAAGGAGACTCCACCACCTCCCACATCAACTAAAAATGCAGTTTATTCCATGGAATATTATTCCTCCACAGAACTCAGACCACCCAATACCTTACTGTAGGTCATTCCCCTTTAGAGAGATTGAGTTTTCCTCACATTTTGGTTTAGTCTGTGGATAATGATACTGCACAATGCCCACGTACACACTGCTGACATCAGGAACGTACAGCAAGCTAGATGAAGAGCTCAGCTGAAGCAGGGCACACAATGCAGTTCAGGATTAGATCAATACTTTTACAAAACTGATTTTTAACTGCAAAACCAGAGCATGATGTGCATTTCCCCTCTGCTGTTAGTTCTCGTGGAAATACAAGAGAAACCCGGTGCAACTCAGACTGAACGCAGGTAGCTTGGTCCATTTCATCCACTTAACGGTCAAATCTGTCGGTTTAGAGTATGAAGTGCAATGCACAGCCGTACCATGTACTCCCTCTGAATATCCTTCCTGCAAAGAAGGTTATTTGCAGGCAGTGGGGCCCTTTTACGTACATTATACCCTTCAACACCCAGTTTTTACAGTATTTCCTACTGGAAGTTCTTAGACCACTCAATTCATTTTACAGAGTGATGAAAAAACAGTTCTTCCAAGTTCCCATTCTCATTCTGCTCTCCAGAATGAGTGTTACTGATAGTACACATTAGAGTAGATTTAAATGAAGATCTCTCTGAAGTGTTACAAAAATCACAGAATATAGAACAGGTTTGTAGTTTACAGCTATTCTTTAAATAAAGGCCAAATTTGGTTAATGACCTGCAACCTGTTTTTCCCACATTCACACATGGCAGCTTCCCAAATCTAGTGACCTGCCACACCATCAGCCAGCCTGGAGTACTTCAAACGCATGTCTGCTGGCTGAGGTCTGCCCTGATACCTGCCACGACTCCAAATTTTCCTTCATACTAACAGACCTGGTTCTTACGCTTCCAAACCAGTGGTAAGCGCACGCCTGTCTCACACCTCACATGCATGAATGGCTGGAAGTGAAATCATGGTACAGCCTGTTCTTGGGTCAGATAAGCACATACACAGTTGCAGTTATGGCTGGAACATGCACTGGGATTAGCTTCTACTGAAATCATTTCATAGCTTTCCCTTCTCCAGAGGTAGAGTGCTTTTAACAGGAGCGCAGGTTAAGTCCTGAAGGAACAGATGCCAGGAGACATTCGGCTGCTGGCTGACTGTGAAGGCGTACCACGCAGATCTAGAGGGCACTACAGCTGTTTCTTAAGTCAGGTCTTGACACCATACAGCTGCTAACACAAGCTGGTCAACTTCAATACAAGCAGTTGTAGCAAGCTGAAGAAACTTTTCAGCTCTTGACAACTTGTAGTGCTGGCATGTTGGTAGAGGCACAATGAAGTTTTACTTCTGGACAGAACATGGTGACTAACAGAGGTAGCTTTTACTTCATAGAGTACCTTGGAAAATTCGAATTTTAACCATTTTTGAAACGACAGGTCAGAATAGAAGACACACACACAGAGTAATACATGGGCACAAGCCAAACACTTGGGCCGGCTATCTTAAAAAAAGAAAAAAAGAAACATCTAAGTTATTATTTACTTCTTCAACAGCATTTCAAGTGCGGAAATACTAAACAAATACAAAACTAAACGGCTGCCATGCCGTCTGACATCAGTCTTTTCCCTACCTGAAGTAACACCTGTGTTCCTCCTTTCTAAACACACAGTTAAAATAGGAAACATTTAAGTCTAGAATAAGGCTATTCTGCCTTTGGGTAGTCTGCGCCCAGAGGATAAACAGAGCAGATTAAGCCAGAACACGTCCAAGACATCGAATGACCAACGTGATCATTTTTTGGTTCTTATTTATGGCCTCTTGGCAATTCCAAGAGAAGCAAGACAGTAACAAGTTGATCAACCTGATGTTTAAAATTCCAGACCGTCACTCAAACTTTGATTTCCACTTGTATCTAATGGCTGGTCAGTAGTAGAGAAAATAAAAGTGCCACTACCCTGCATACCCTATCACATATACTAAGATGCTTAAAACCAATTTAGCAATATTTTCAGTCATACACAATATTTCAGAAACCTCAGAGCATTGTGTTATGAGTTAAATCCTACGTTTCATATACTGAACCTGCAGCAGATCCTTGCAATAAGTGGAAGTTTACATCTGTATCTCCGTGAATGGGAATGTAATCAGTAATAAATGTAATACAGTAATAAATAACTATTCCTAGATGAGTTTGACAAGCTGACAAAGTTCAGAAGACAGCAATGTCCACATCCAGGAACTAAATCAAAAAGAATTTGCTTTGGACTCTACAGTGGCAATATTGGGAGCGCGGATCTTGAAGTGGTTTAGCACTAAGGGAGGTGCCCTAAGGCAGACTCCTCCCATTGTAAATGCACATGTAGAGAAATGCCCAAGTCAAGACCGAGGAATTTCTTTCTGAAGAACAACCAGTGTATTTGCCAGACCTTTCAAAGTCTCTGCTTTCTTCAGCTCATGACTATTAATATTCATCCTGTGGTTCACCAGCATCACTCGCCTCTGTTTCGCTGCTCTCATAGAGATCCTGCTGGCTCTCTGCTCTGTCCAGTTCCAGAAAACTGATAAGGAGCTTGGCAACTGCTTCCACATCACTGTGGAAAGGAAGAAAGTGTACGAGTTAACGGAATTGTGGTGCTGATTAAACAAGAACAGGCACACTAATTCTTGAGAGTAACTCTGAAGGGCCAGTTGATATGACAGCATGACTGACAGCGCCTCATGTACACAGGCACATCGAGCCCAGCAATTACTTCCTTATCAGAACACATCAATCCTCTTCCCTCTTCCCACAGTCCCTGCTGCAAGAGCTTTTAAGTTGCACCAAGTAACGGTCACATCAGCACGTATGAGAACAGTGCTGAGATGATTTTCTCAGTGGCTGGCAATTACTGACCACGGGACTGGTATGTCCATCATACACATTCTAATTTTACAAGTCCACACGTCACCTTCTGCAGCCCAGCACAGCACTCTGGGTCAGCGGGTGCGAGAATCCGGTGATAAATCGTAGCACAACCAGGTAACCCTTCCCAAAATACCGCACTGTCTCCTCTTCCACGTTCACATCTCTGATCTCATGTAGTGGAGCCACCACTGTAAACAGACGCAGAAGACAGGGTCATCTATGACTGACATTTCAGTAAGCTCTCAGCACTGCCACTAGTGACTTGCATGACTGGGACTCTGCTCGAGTACCACTGCTGTGATCCCATGCAGCTAGCACAGTCCTGCAACACCAAACAATTGCTGAGCAATTCAGGCAAAGCAAACAAGTTGAGAATACAGCACATGCTAGCTGGTATAGGCCCCAAGGAACAAGTTACACAGCCTCCAGAAACTGGAGACCATTGGTTTGTTACTTAGCATTTCCCCACTTACTTTAATGAGTTTTTTTGTTTGTTTGTTTGCTTTTTAGGCAAACAGCTGTTAAGTTTACTGAGATCGACCAAATACTGAAGTATTTCACTTTTCAGAGTATGTGCTGATCTCTGTATTCCCACATTTTAGCACATAACTCCTCAGGAAGAGATGTGCTCAACTCCTACATATAAACATACCTGAAAGTTCAGAAACAAACATCCTTCTCTCTACATCTCTTATCTTTCATCTCCAAGATGTCCTGTTTAAAATCCAAATCAATTTCAGGACATTCCAAACTTCGTCAATTTTCTAAGCACCTTGAGAGCTGGTTTGATTTAGACTGCCAAGAATAAGAAAACCTGACATTGAAGAGGATCCTGTTTCAAGTTTGCAATGGAGCTCCTGCCTCACCTCAAGGAAGTCACATACTAAAGTTCAGCTTCTGTCGCTTCATCAGGAAGCTCAAAAGAAATGAGATGTTACATCAAGCTGAGTAACTGAACATGCTGTTTTAAATTGACATTAGCATTGTTCTGCTTTCAGAATAATCCAGGTGGTTCATTCAGCTTTACATGAAGTAAGAATACTATCCATGCATTTTAGGAAGCCTGCTAGAATTTTGGATCTACCAATACTTACTATAAGCAAAATGTTTTTCCACCTGTCCCATCTGCAGAGCAGGCTAGCCAAGGGAAATGTAAACCTGCACATCGCAAAGGAACGGCTTAGACTGTTAGGGAAAGCAATATGTAAGCTTAGTTATCCTGAACTAAAATGACACTAAAACACGATGCATTCAGTGCCCTAACCTGAAAAAAACATTTGGGCCCTAAGGGCCAATTGATCAATTTTGCTGCTTGTGAACAAAATAGATTCGGAAACAAGCGTGGCTACCTTGAGTACAGAACTCCTGAGAAGCTTATCTACGGGCAGGCACGCGTTCCTTCTGCCTGCCAATCACAGTTGCTACCACAGGTACTGCTTTCTCACCTTGTTCACTGCCTCCTTTTGAGAGGGTCAGTATTTTTTTGTAAAGGCTGAATGTTTTTAGGCAGACTGTTCCCTTGCTCTTGTCAAAGACAGCTTCCTGTAAAATTGAAAAATAATAATAATAAAATTAATATTCTCTTCATATACAGCTATTTCTGTTCTCTTACATACAGCTATTTTAGTTAGAGACATTCCTCTATTATTGGGCCATGAAAACAGAAACCTTGCTCACAGTTTTAACAGACTTCACCACATCTCCTGTGTTACTTCCAGAAGGAAGTTAAAGCTGCTTCACTGCCTCTCCTGCCACAGTCTTCGTGTTTAAAAAAAAAAAAAAAAAAAAAAAA
>VXAV01007888.1:195966-214095 GCA_013399715.1 Alectura lathami
CCGCCGGCTCCGAGGTCCGCGGGCTGCCGGCGCCGGGGGGCAGGGGCACGGGTGCGTGGGGCGTGCGAGCCCTCGGCAGAGTGCTGGGCCTTGTTCCTGCTGTGTTCCGGCCGTTTCGGGTTGCTTTGAGGGGTCACGGAGCCATGTGTCTGCGGAGCTTTTCCTGTGTTCTCTTCCTCTTGGGATTTAAAAAAAATAATAATGCTAAGAACTGGGAAACTGAAGAAGCCAGTTAACTTGTGAGGAATTAGTTTCGTTGTATCTAATGACCTTGGGAAACAAAGTGCTGCCTGTAAAGATGTAACTATAACACTGTCAAAGCCTGTGAAATGAGTTAAACTGGTTTTGAGCATTCAAAATAGTGCTGCGAAGGTGCTGTGATTCAACAGGGGACGTATTTCGCATAGTACATCTTACATTTTGTTTCAGGAATGCAGTAAAAAACAGAAAAATGATGATGCGCAGAGTACATCTGGTGATGCACTGAATCCCAATGATGACTTCGAAGAGGTAATATTCCTTTTAAAATTGTAATGTAAGCCCCAATATATTGCCCTAAAGGAAAGAGGTTCCAGACATAGAGCTTCCAAGTACTGAATATAACACTAATTATGACCATGTCTACCTATCTCATGAGAATCAAGAACCCTTTAAAAAGGTCTGCAAACGCAAAACAGAAATTCGAGGTGTGTGTGTGTTTGTTTGTTTTTTAATTTTATGCATGTCAAAATCTTACCTCAGATCTTTGCAATGGGGGCAGAGCTTGGAAGGATAAAAGTGGGGTTTTGCCCCTTCAAGTGCACAAATGTTTGTTAAGTATGGCATACTGTTCTTCCATGGATAAATGTTTCCCTGGCAATAGGCTCTTAACTGAAGAAATGTTTGTTTATGTTTCTCCAGATGGCCTGGTTTTCTTGCACTTCTGTCCAAGTATTCCTTTTCCCCACAGATGAGCTGCCAGTGGTATTTTAGCCAGAAACAGGTTCTTACAGTAAATGGTCAATGTAACTGTAGGACTGCGTTCTGTTTGTTCTTCCTAGTGGTAAAAGGCCTAAGCCGTCTTGTTGTTAGAGGCATCTGGCTATTAAAGAGGCTTAACAGTTCAAATAAGTTTTCTCAGTCACTTGGTGAATTGCTGGGGACTGCCAGGTCTGGAATTCAATGCAAATCAAGTAATTAAAACATGGATTTCAGGGCTCAGTTTAGACCTATGTGTTCACACTTAACTTTCTAGCAGCTTCGCAGTAATAATAGGAGCAGAACCATGGAGAAGATGGAACGCATTATTTTGATTATTTCTAAATTATCTTGGATGTCATACAAGTGTCATGGATTGTCTTGTTTTAAACAAAACAGTGAGAGCTGATCTGCTCTTCAGCTGGATGATTGGAGAGATCTTGAAAACTGCCACATCATTATTAAATATTTATATACTTACATTTTTTTTTTTTCCAGAAGAATGAGTTTCATACGTTGGCTAATGCTAAAATACTCCTTAGCGACTGCCTAGCATGTGACAGCTGCATGACATCAGAAGAAGGAGCCAGAGTTTTCCAACAGAATCAGAAGGAGTTCTTTCGAATACTCAACCTTAATAAGGTAAAGTGGCACAAACAATAATACGGTTTCCTCTGAGGAGGAAGAGATTACAGAATGACTAAGCAACTTAATTTCCCAAGGCAGATAATGTGAAGATTTGTCAGGATACACTTTGTCCAAGGGGGAAGTGAAAACTTAAGGCAAGGTAAACAGTAAAAGTGCTTACAGTAATTTTACACTAGAGAAGCAAGCTTACAGCACTGACCCTAAATGCTCTAGGGAAGTTACTGCATTAGCAGTAGTAAGGCTTTAGGAAAAAATAACTTGGTCATTGCTCTAAGGATGAATGGATCTGAGGTTCATTGTTTATAAATATTCACACCTTAGTTTGCAAGGGCTGTTCTGGGGCTTTCTGGTGCCGATGTATTGACATAAAGTTATCAAGCCTAGTTTTTGAAAGCAGAATTGTTTGCGCTATATATTTGAGCTGCCTATATTGGGAACAGAAATTGTTGCACAAAATTCTTAGCAAAACAGGTAAATGTGTTCCAGTGCTGTTTTCTGCTGAGATCTGCGTTCCCTGGAACCTGGCTGGTATGTTTGGTGCTCAGATTTTTAGATCCTGGTACTGATTTAATTATTTGAGTTCCAGTCCAGTGTTCTATGTCCTTACTTGGTAATGAAAAGCTATCAGAATTGATGCTGTCATTTTCTTAATCTGTACATAATTGCACATTAGTGTTGTAAATAAGAGGACTCATTACATGGTGATTCAGTTTTCTTAGAACTAGAAAGAAAAAGAGAAGAAAGGGGAGGGAGCGGAAATTTTGGGTCACATATAAGTTCCAATTAAGAGAGCCTAAATGCCACAGCTGGGAGGCAGATACCTTGATTAGAATTTTGCAGGTTCAGAAGAGGCCAGTGAGCAAGGGAGATGCTTCCAGGGCCATCACACAATGTTCAGAGTGTCTTAAGTACAAACTATAGTCTCTTTTGGGTGAGACTTGTCTGTAGCATAGCTCTGTTTTCTCTTTCGAGTGTTCTGCTGGTGTGGACAACATCCCAGCTAAGCCACGAGGTTCATCTTTAAAGCTCTGTTGTCAGAGCTGTACAACTGCACACCACTTTAGGAATTCTCAGGGGATTCTTCAGTGCTCACAAATGCTGGTGTCTTGTCAGTTTCCCTCAACTTCTTCAGTGATGGAGACTCAGGAGCCTTAACAAATCAGATCTGTAATTTGCTGGTTTAAATTTTTAACTTTAATGCCCATGCTAGTTCATTTATTTAAATATGTAAACATACTGCTTTTTTTTTTTTTTTTTCTTGTTTAACAGTACAAGGTTCTACTTGGAATCAAAACTTCATAGGAGCTGAATGTCTCTTAAATTTCCTCATACCGTTAGGAGACCAGTCACAGAATTGTCCTAGGGCAGATGGATTTCCCCAGGTCATACAAAAGCAACATCTATAAATGATCAGAGATAAATACTGACAGGGTCAGAAGAACCCCCTGTCCTGTCCTCACGAAACATGATTGTTGTTTCACAGATTTTCTATGATATGGGCTGCTGAAGTGTAGGACACAGAAGAGTAACTCCAGGGAGGGAAAGTAGGGAGCCTTACCCTGTTGGAATTACCTACTTTGTTTCCTTTGCTTTTTTGTTTTGTTTACCAGAAATGCGATACCTCAAAACACAAAGTGTTGGCAGTGTCTATATGCCCTCAGTCATTGCCTTATTTTGCTGCTAAATTCAGTCTCTCTGTGAACGATGCGGCCAAGAGACTCTGTGGTTTCCTGAAAAGTCTCGGTAAGTTTGGGTTTGTTCCGATGATGGAGCAGAAAGGGAAGATCTAAGGTTTTTGCTCCCTCAGCAGAACTGTTGGTTGTGCAGTCATAAAGTGCCATGGCACAGTCTAGTTTGGGGTTGTGTGAGACACGAACTCTGTGCCATGAATGACAGCACAGCAGTGACATGCACCAGTCTGGGAATAGGTCTGAAGCAGCACAGTGATAGTAAAGGCCATGGAACAGAAGGATGTTATAGAGCCATCTTTGGAACGTTCACTGCCAAGAAATCAGGGAGGATTTGGTCATGAGCTTCAGTAAGATTTCCCTCTTATTTTCTAGCTGAGGGGGAGGGGAATTGTTACCCTAAGTGCCAGTCAGTCCTCTGACATGAATCTCTAGAAGATTCTCCGTTCTGTTTTCTAATGTATTTTGAAATGACTCACATCAACCGTTGTATCCGCTTATTTGATGTTAAAGCTGTATTTATTTCCGTGTTCTGTATACTACATATATAAAGTTTAAGTAGGAAAAAAATGAGAAAAAGTAAACTTAAAGGTTTGTTGTTATTTTTGTCAATGGATTTGAGGGAGGAAGGAGGATGGTAATAAACCTGTCAATTGTTTCCTAGCACATAAAAATATATTTCTTTCATTTTTGATAATTTTAATGCATTTCTGTGCCCAGTATATTAATTTCTACATCCAGAAAGCGAGCTAAGTTGTGATAGGCCCCAGTTTTCCTAGAATGCGTTATTTATCTTTGCCTCGCTTGCTGCAGGGACGCGCTCCCCGTACACCTACGTAATACGGAGCACATTGCTAAACAAACAGATGGAAGGGCCCTGCTGTGTTGGTGATATGCTCTTGTACCTTTGCAGACAGCTTAAGCGGAGGAAGATGTGCCTTTTAGCAGCATCCATTTATTTATTTATTTGCGGACAACGAGTCACTTCAGCACGTTTAGTAAAGAATGCACATTCTCAGGAATCCCAGCATGTAGCCTGGGGGTCTTGAGCTCCCGTTCAACTGAACAAACAAAAAGCAAATACGTGCTGAATGGTGCTGAACGGAGGCCCTTCATAAGGAAGCGGTTACTTGCTAATGCGCTTCAAGTTGGTGGTCCTTTGCAATTCATGACACAGAAGATCAGCTTTTCAGTGTACAGCTTTTATTTTTGCCTGTACTAACTGAAAAATTTGTAGAGGGTAGAGAGCTCATTGATCTTCCAAGATTTTCTGTAGACTTGGGAGGATACCTGGCAGATGGCAGACATTCGAGTAATTCACTTTTCCTTACTGCTTTGTTTCCTAGGGGTGCATTATGTATTCGACACCACTATAGCTGCTGACTTCAGTATCCTGGAGAGCCAGAGGGAATTTGTGCAGCGGTATCAACGGAGGAACCAGGAGGAGCATGCCTTACCAATGTTTGCCTCTGCTTGCCCTGGTGAGAACTGATTTCTCCAGCCTTGTTGCACTTCAGCCTAGTCTCACTGGAACTGCCCAGGAAGTAAGGGTGGCTTCATTTGGGAGCCATAAAGCACTTGGAGCGTTTTGGCTTTGCTCATCAGGGATCCCAAATACTGCGTGCAGTGCTTGTTACCGGTAGTGCTGGCCATCCTTAGTGCAGTGGACAGGTGGGCCTGGTTTTGTGCGGGCTGTTGGCAGAGTTACCAGGAACCCGAACTACAGATTCACTGTGCTAGCTCTGGACAATAAAGCTGAGGTACAGAAGAAGTGAGGTTCTTAGTGCTTCATGTAAGGCTTTAGGAGTTTACCAGGACTGGAATTAAGACTGAGGAGTTGGCAGCTGCTGCTTGTGTGCGCAGACCACAAAGTTTAACATGGTGGTTCTTTATTGAGAAGAATCTTTAAGGAATTTTGATGACTGATGTAATTAAACCATAACCTTTGTTATCTTAGGCATAGTTTTCAAATTTTTACTTCAGCGAGTGATGTCACTCATAATGACTGAGGTAGTTCTGTCTCACATTTACAAATTAATTCCCACTTGACATGTCACGCTCTTCTGAGAATTTTGTAGCCGAGAATTTGTTTTGTTACAAAAAGAATGTACATTTATCACAACTGAAAAGATGTACACTCAGCTGCTGGTTACTTTTTGTGAATTTGTTAGTTCACCATCATTTCAGTTAACATCCATGACAAAACACGGTATACAAAAGCATATTTATACAAGTATAAAAATACACAAGTATAAAAAGTATACAAGTATTAAAAAAAAAAAAAAAGCAAGAGTAACTCCTTTGCCTACCCCTCCATGCCAGATCCACCCTATTAAGTTCATGGTGTTGATTTTCAAAAGGCTAAGAAAAATATAAAAATGGTTCTCTAATTTTGAGGGAAAAAAAAGTGGATTTTTTTTTTAAATAAAGTTACAGCTAAAAGAGAGTATGTGTTCAGTAGATCAGTTTAAATGCTGTTACTTAAATTATACTCTTGTTTATTCTGTGTTCTGTCTAGCAGAAGTATCTGGGTTATGCTTTAGGAGCTGTGTGTATGTAATGCGGAAAAGTTTCAACTCTTTTCTGTTAGTGTTATCTTTGTGTTACCGCTTATCTTCAGGAGCAGACATGCTGTATGTTGCTCTTTTTCAAGTGTGAAACCTGCAAAGCTGAAGCAACCCCATTCCTCAGCTTTACTCTCACTCCTGTTTGTTGTTTGTTTAAAACTCGAAAACTGTGCATTTTTTATTATTTTTTTTTTTTTTAGAACTCCTTCTGAGATAACTCTGTTTCTAGATACATTTCTCCTCTCACTAGAAATACATTAGAACAGTTAATGGAGCATTTTTCTTGTCCTTATCTGTTCTACAGAAGATTGCTTTTGTCTTCCGTGCCAGTTAAGGTGTTAGCTGTCTGCTGTAGTGTAGATGTGGACGCATGAGTGCTTTCCATTTCTGGCAAACAGAACTGAAATTCTGCTGTGATCCCATTCTGAAAGTGTGTGGTATTTCATGGCATGTGACAGTAATTACAGAAGAGATTTTTCATCAGTCATCTTTACAGTTGTTTACTGTATTTCATGAATATGCCTGGGTGCATTTTCTGTTCCTCATTTGCCTTCCCCTCTCTCTCTCTCCCCAGATCACATACATTTGTCCCAGAAGTGTTGCCTACTCTGTGTGTTTACCATAAAAAATGGTCTTTATGTAGCTCTGGAGAGATCAAGGTCAATGCAAACTCGAATGTAACTGCTTTCTTCTTACTTAGCTTTGCATGTAACTCCACAGATCAAAATACCACTCTCTGCAGCAGTGGTCTGTGTTTTAAAATCTACCCTGAGCAGAGCACAGCCAGCATAATCCCAGAACCTGACCAAGGGGCGTTTTGTTCTCTCTGCCCAAACTGTTCTTACCTCCTCCTGCTGTTCTCATAAAGTAAGATCTTTTTGTTTTGTTTTCATTTCTTGTTCAAAAGGCGCAACTACTCTGACTGCATGCAGAAATAATCCCTTCTCTTTCTAAAACCACCAAATTGGCCAGCACGATGCAGCACGTGCTCTGTGAACCAGGTAGCTGTACTGCATTGCTAACCTCTGTGAACTAACAGCGCACGGTAACGGGGCAGGCTTACTGCGTGAACAGGAAGAACACAGCTGTTGGGCATTGAAGTGCTTTGTCCCAGTCAACTGAACTTTTACATTCCTTTTACAGGAATGGAGCTTTACAGTACTGGATGTTTTCTGCTTGGTTTTTATGCACTCTATACTGATGTAGAACTATTTGGTGTGTCTCCACGTGGTCTTCTTATGGTAAACCACTAGAACTAATGTGTTCAGAACTCGATCTGTAAGAATGTGCACAGTGATTTGTAGGGGTTTTCTTTGTTCTTTGATGCTAACATAAGCCAGCGAGTGGCTGGGAATCTGAATGAACGGCTGGAGGGTGCAGGCCTGCGGAGGTACGGATGTACGCTGACAGCACTGGGTACCTTAGGCTTTCTGTAACTGTGGCTCTGGAATTCAGCCCTGTTGATGAGTAGGCAGAACCAGCTAGCATGTATGCAAAGTGCAGATAAATGCCTCGTGTTGCTCATTCACCAAGGCTGCTTGTACAGCTAAGCAATGACTGACGCTCACTGAGCAGCTGGAACTTCTGTACGCTTGTTCTGGCCGGCTGCGAGAAAACTAAAGAAATGGCTTTGGGCAATATCTGCCAGAAGTCTCTCCGGACATGATGAATTTTCTTCAGTTTGTGACCGCAATATCTGAATACTACTTGGCTTTCAGTTCTGTGCTGTTGCTGGCCTTTGTGGCCATGTTCTGACTTGCACTGTGTACAGATACCAGGCAATGTTTTAACCTGAAGCTTAAGAATTAAACTGCAGGTATTACCTCTCCTGGGCAGCATGTACTTTGCAGCAGTTTTTTCTTTTATGCAAACACTAATCTGTTTGAACAATAAAAAGCTGAAATATAAAATGTTTTTACTCTCTTAGCACCAGAAGAAATAAAATTCCCCAGAAGGCTGGGCTATGTGCTTCTGCATTATTTAGTTATCTAATTTACAGTTCCTGAAGGTGAAGCAAAAATTCTGAATCAGGTCCTTGCTGTAAAAGATGATGGGCTGGTTTTGTTTTGTTTTCAGTAAAAGTTTCAGTGCCTAAGTAAGAATTGCACACCCTCAGTATCTTAATCTGCTAATTTGTCAGTTTGTGTTTTGGAAATTGAGGAACACTAGAACTGCTCTGGAGAGTGGAGGTGGTTTGAATGTGAATAACCTGCTGCAGCTGGAATGCTGAAGGAGCCTGGTGGAGGGGACAGGGACTCCTGAGTAACTAAGGCTGAATGTTGAATACAAAGAGATTTCAGTTAACAACTGCGTGTGTGGTTGTGTGGGGGGTGTTTCTAAACAGAGTGTGGCTGCTCTAACAATAGTAAAAGAAGCCATTTCTTCTAGGCTTAATCCACCTGCATCTTGTGATAATACTTCCATGTGACTTCAGCTCTACACAAGGCAGCTAGGCGTGTGGATATGAAATCTCAGGAGACAAGGTTACGGTCAGGCAGCTGAACAGAGTACGCTTGTTGGAGTATCTGCTGATCCAAGGGCTGAGGTCTAGGAAGTCAGCTTTCTGCTGTGTTAAATCTATGCCTTAGAAAGGATGTGGTAAGTCATGCAGTTCACAGGGGTTTCTAGGTCTCGAGTTAATGACGCAGTGGATTACTGAGAGCCACTTGTAAAACATTATTAACAGAGCCTTGAGGGTTTTTTTTATAGTTCCTAAAGTGGGGCTTCCAGCCTGTGTGGACTGCACTTTCAAGGCAGAAATGTTGTCCCTTCTTTATTTGTAAGAACTTTTATAACTTCTGTCACCTTACCATCCTTATGTGCCCCTTGAGCTTCTCAGCGTGACTTGCTGTCGTTCCAGGTTGGATCCGGTATGCAGAAAGGGTCCTGACCAACCTTGTGACCTCCCACATTTGCACTGCAAAGTCTCCCCAGCAGATCATGGGCTCCCTGGTGAAGGGCTACTTTGCCAGGCAGCAGGTGAGTAATTCTGCTTTACTTTACCTTTACACTCTTCTAGAAAGATAGGCTAATATGTTTTAATATGGAAATGTAGATATCAGTGCTTTCTAAAGTGATACAGCACCTTCTGAAGTTTGTCCTTCACTTGAAGTATGGCAGCAGAGCAGCATTTATTCAAGTGTCCATGATAAGAAGAGTGTACAAAGAGTCTTCTGTCATGTGCTGCGCTGTGAGATGGCAGTAATCCTTGTGCTGCCAGTGGAATGTGGATTTAGATATTTATGGATAAAGTTAAATCCAGGGTGGCTAAAGAGGTCCTTGTTAAATGCTGCCTGTGTAGCTCTATGGAAGCTGAGAGAGGAATAGTGGAGAGCCCTGTAGAAAGTGCTGGGTTGTCCAGGATCAGTAAAAGGCATTGTGTCCTAGAAACCAACCCTTTTCTATGTTGAAAAAGTTGCTGTTCTTTTTACATGTCATACATTTAACTGCATTCAAATTACAAAAAAAAGTATGGCTAGTTCCACACAGATAGAGAAATGCTGATGGACTTGGGGATGAAAGTGGATGAGTGACAGAGCTGGAAAACAGAATTCTGACATCCTAACTTGCACTCGCTTTCTAAGGCAGTCAAAAGCTACAAAAGCTGCACAGTATGTGGTCTGAAGAAATAAATTAAAACTTCAGACAGGAGGCTGACTTGGGATGTCTTGCTGATGCTTTTGACTTCTGGCAAACCGCCTCATCTGCGTCCTGACTGATTTCTGATGTTAGCTGTATGGAATTTATGGTGTTATTTTTATCCTTGTCACCCTTCAAGCTGTCTTTTGTTCTTCATGGAGTTAACTAATGCTTCCTTTTTTTTTTTTTTTTTTTTTTTTTTTTCTTCTTCTTCCAGAACTTGTCTCCAGAAAAGATTTTCCATGTAGTTGTGGCGCCTTGTTATGACAAAAAACTGGAAGCCTTGCGGGAAGATTTCTACACTGCCTTGTATAATTCACAAGAAGTTGATTGTGTTCTAACATCAGGTTAAATCTTTAAATGTATATTTGTAAAGATGCACCTCAGTGTCCAGGGCCAAAATAGCTTTTATGCCAGGCTTTGTGTTGTGTTTTGTTGTTTTTTTTTTTTTCCTCCAAAGTCTGCTGTAGTTGGCTTTTGTTCTGATTTAAAATTAAGTACAGGGTTTTTTGTGTACCTGGTAGCCTAGGTATTGTTTAGGTAAGGCAAAAGCTAAAAACACTTTACTTTCAAGTGTGCATTTAAGATTGAGATGCTTGTTTTTGTCAACTCCTTTAGAAAGTCAAGAGCTATGCGAATCCATTCTACAAATCTTTGTCTTGCTTATCTATGGTCATATCTCCACTGGGAGTATTTCCAGTGTGCAGCTGTAAGCACACGCAGGTGTCAGGATATAGATTTTAGACAGAAGCACAGCACGTGCATTTTGCTTTGCATGTAAAGTAAAATGTCCTACGTTTTCCTACAGGTGAAATTGTCCAAATAATGGAACAGAAAAATGTGTCTATGAAAGATGTGACTGAAGTAGCTGTAGATAGTTTGTAAGTAGTTCTTTGTGGATTGCTTCCTTATTTTGATGACAAATGACAAAACTTGTGCATATTCTTCATAAACATAAAACTTCTCAAAGGAATGTTTTTCCTTGTTTAAATGAAAAAAGCCTGCATCTAAGCTTGAATATTCTAAAGCCTCATCCTTTATATAGTAGCCAAAAAAAAGTATTCTTTGTAGATGCTCATTGCTATGCATAAAGGTAATGTGAAACAGGTAATATAAAAGAGTATATGTTATCTAAATTAATGTAAAGGAGATAATTTGAAGGAATGGTCCCTGTCAACTGGCTGCTTTTAACGTGTGCTGTTTGAAGAGTTGCGTAGCTCTGTGTTGTGATGCAATAGCACTAGGTTTGACCATCAGGTTCAGGACCCACTAGCCAGGTGTGCCTGTCCCAGGTGTGGACTCTGTTCCGTGCTGTCCTGTGCTTCAGCACATACGAAACTGTCAGTTTCCTCCGTCGTCTCCCGGCTGTCTGGCCTCACACAGACATGCTGGATGCATCATAGGGTTCACCATCTGCCTCTGCTTCCCTTTCATTTAGAGCAGCTTTTTTTGACAGTAAATTTCCACTTGCCCTAATGTGTTCATGGAGAACTGACTGAAATAGTACCCTTTGAGGACAATGGTAATTCAGTTCTACCCTGAACAGAGCAGCTCATATTTTCCAAGATTAGATAAAATTGAAACATGCTTTTAGACAAAGCACAGTAGAATCGCACAAAGCTCCTAAGAGATTCTGCTTAGGGGTATGACTAGCTCAGAAAGCAGCATGCATGTTGTTTTATTTCTCAGGCTTAGCTGCAGAGGCTGGTTTCAGTGCTTACTGATCTTTGTTCAAGCGTGACAGATGTTACTTGGTATCTATCCAAAGCGGCAGCAGGGTAATAAACGTGATTTCTTGCACAAAATGGAAAGTTCCAGGTTTTTATTTATTATTATTATTTTTTTAATAATCTTTTTAACTTCCTATTTAGACCTAGTCGAGACTGGAGAAACTGAAGTGGTGCGGTGGTAACGGTCTCAGAGCTGTGGCTGTAGTACAGCTGCTATGGTTTACACCTACTAGAAACTGCTACACCAATAAGAATTAGATCAGTGAAGTCTGTACAGCTGTAACCACACAGAGATGGCCCCTCCCTAAATCAGCCTGTCCAACAAAAGAGACACCTCTTATTGAGGAGATCGATACCTCTTATTGCATCAATGTTTGTGGGAGAAGAGCTCATTTTAAGAGGGACTAACCTGATAATACTGTTTAAAGTTGAGGAATCTGATGGCAAACTTTTTGGTTTTCTTGGGTCTTAAGACCAGATTTTTGCAGAGAAATCCACATAAATTGAACTTATTTTCTTTTTTTTTAAAAAAAAAAAAAGTTTCAGCATGGCAGCAATTTGTGGTAAAGTACTTGGTATTAAGAATGCATTGTGAACAAAGTAACTTTCATTCTACTTTTCAGCTTGCTTTTGCAAATGCTAACAAATAGCAATTGGCTAAAATTAGGAGACAGTATTAGGAAGCAAAATGACCCAAGGTTATCAAATTAAGGTGCAAATTCTTGTAGATTACTGTTGCTCGGCCTTTCTGAACATGGAAAGCATCCTCTGATAGTTTCTCTTTTATTTTTCCCACCACTTTACTGCTGTCCTAAAGAGTTAAATTTTTAAGAGTTTAATTGAGAAAGCAGTATGTTCTCCACCACTGCTATAGACCCCTTTTTTGGGGAAGAAGAGAAGGGAAAAACATACTGCTTTCTTTTTAGAGTTCATCTTTCTGTTGTTTTCTAGGTTCAGTGAAATAAAGGAGGGAGATGTGGTAAGGCATGATGGGAAGAGATCTGATGGTTACCTGGAGCACATTTTTAAACATGCTGCAAAGGAGCTTTTCGGCATGGATGTCAAAGAAATCACCTACAGAGCATTAAAGTAAGTTTGAGTCTTGTATCCTTGTTATGTAGGATGGGCTAGTTAGCACTCCAGAGAGCCCTGGTGCAGTTATTGCTAACCTGGTGCTTTCACTGATAGGCAGTTACAAACATGGAAATGTGCTGCTGTAAAATAGTTCCTGCTAGCTGTCACTCTATTAAATAACTTGCTTGCCCTTAAAACTTCAGAGTAGTACTACTGTCCTAAAAATTCCATTCTGTCTGTTTTACTCAGTTTAGAAACTGGAGGTCTGCATTATTTGTTTCCCTTGTTCTGTTCTCTCAAGCACTTGAATACAAACTGACAGAGCTCCACCATCCTTCTGGTAACGCCGGGCTTAACAGATCTTTGTATCTTCACAGGAACAAGGACTTTCAGGAAGTTACCCTTGAAAAGGATGGTGAGACAGTGCTGCGTTTTGCAGCAGCTTATGGCTTTAGAAATATACAAAACCTGGTTCTGAAGTTGAAAAAAGGAAAGTTTTTATACCATTTTGTAGAAGTCCTTGCCTGCCCAGGAGGTAAGAATGCTAGTGGATCCACAGTCATTCCACACAGAACTTGAATGTCAAAGGAAGCTTGTCTTACAGGCAGGCACTTCGTTTTGTTCCTTAATTCTCTTCTTAATAACCTAAAATGCTTAACATTTAGTGAATGGTCCAGAACACCAATTATACGCGTACAGGATTGGCTCAGAAGTTGATTGGATTTTCTAAAATTAACCACAACATTATTTGCTCTCTTCTGATCTATAAATAAATGACAGCCTGGCTCCTATGATTATTTCAGACCTCAGAGGAAATACACTGAAATTGTAGTTGTCAAGGGCAAGAAAAAGAACATAATTAAGAATATAAAACCATAGAGAAGGCAGGGAAAGATTGCTGATGTGGAAACTTCCCTTACATTAAGATGTTGTTGATATGAAAGTCATTTCAAGTAAATAAAGATTCAAACTACTTTCTGTTAAGTAGTATGAGGAAAAAAAAAAAAGCCAAATTCCTCTTCCTATCAAGTCTTCACCACCATTGTGGCTTTTCCTTTTTTTTAAGGGTGCCTAAATGGAAAAGGCCAGACACAAACTGAAGATGGGAAACCAGACAAAGCACTGCTTAACCAGATGGAAGAAGTGTACGCTGCACTGCCTGTTAGACTTCCAGAAACCAACGTGTACGTGCAAAAGATGTACCAGGACTGGCTGGAAGGCATGGATTCTAGGAAGGTCCAGGAAACGCTGCACACCAACTACAGTGCAGTAAATCAAACAGCAAGCAGTCTGGATATCAAATGGTAACGAATCAAACTTCCAAAAGATTTGCCTAGGTTAGTTACACATTCAGCACTGGAAACATTCTATGCAATCGCAGATGCTATGCACTAGCCGAGTGTACGAATGAGATGCTTTCCAAATTGTGGATTATTAGTTGTGAAGAACCATTGCTTCTTAAAAACAAAAACAAGTCTCCAAGAGCCCTGGTTCCTGCCATTTCTGTAAACTTTTACTTTATGTTCTCTCCTGGGTACAATGGATTTCTTCATTCAAGAACATGATCTTGCAATGTGTATAAGCGCTTTCTGCCAGGTGTAGGGAGTATAATTCCTGATTAAGCTACTCTAGATTGAGGGTTCCCTTCATGTCACAAACTGGGATTTCCCAGGAAGGTGAGATCATCTCACTCTTAGGTATGCAATTCCTTTCCTCTTGGGAGAACCAGTCATCATGAATTTCAATATTATTGCAATTGTGATAGTGTAACTTGGGATGTACTTGCCTTGCTAATGAAACAAAAACCCACAAAACTTTGAGAAGCGTGTATATGGAGGAATGTAATGAATTTAATTATGCCTTCTATCCATATTTTAACAAACATTTTTCAGTTCCAAACAAGAGTCACCATTTTTTACTGATGTAACATTTTGTAAGGAAGATGATGTTTCATATAACCTGAACCTGGGAAAGTAACGCTAAATGGTTTCAATGCAATCCTTCATTAAAAATTGTTGCAAATAGGTTGGTACAGAAAGAGAAATTTTCCTTTATAAGAGTTCTTATAAACTTGCAGCCTGGAGGAATTATGCTGCTTAGTTTCACTTCTTTATGAAAGAGAAACATGCATATGCATTATCATTTGAGCATGTGCATGCTACAACTTCATTAGATTTGCTGAGCCAGACTCACAGCACTTCTACTCTCTCATGCTTTGGTACACAGAATGCTAGGTTATTCTTTTTAATTTATCTCTGTGTTGACAGAATTTTTTTAATTTTATGGAGTGCCTCTGAAAAAATGCTTAGCAATGCTTGTGAGGCCAAGTTGTTATACATCGGCATCATGAATTTTGATGTCCTTATTTTTTAGGTATGCCATAGAGGCTTCATTTAACAAACATCTTAAAGTGGTATTTGCCTGCAAGCATTTCTGCAGTTTCATGAGTTGTCAGAGAGCTGTTCAAGAGTGTGATGGACAAAACATCAAACTATTGCCAAACATCTTCAGATTTTCCTAGCAGCATCAAATTTGTTCTTAATGGCTTATTTTTATTTTTTATTTTTTTATTTAAGCTGGCATGGTTTCAGATTGTTTTCCAGTCTGGAAGTGTAGATAGGCTTTTTTCTAGTCATTTCAGGAAGTGTTTGGATGCATCTTATTGTAAATTTCCTAGTATTACAACTGCTTCTGCGCATAACTTCCAATACTGCAAAAACCTGTGTGTATCAGCATTTAACTTGAACACAGTGGGTGTGATAAAGGCATCAGTAAAGGCAATGCAAGTGTTTGCTCTGGCTAAACAGAGGCTGAAGAAGAGAGAGAGACTTGAGTATGTTACCCTGATGACATGAGAGAGCTGAATGTTAAGCTGTTAAACAACTGCGGCTTTTAATTGGACCTCCAACTGAACATTTCGCTTTGAGGGATGTGTTTTCATATGCACATGAATTTAGATTACTCTGCTGCCTGAATGCTCACAGTGAGATAATACCCCTCAGTTAGCCTTTGTAGGTTGCTCCTTGGGTTTATTAAAACATAATATTTACGTGGTGCAATATCAGAACATCTACAGAAACCTACCTCTGTACAGGAAGGGAGTCCAGAAATCATGGCAAGACCGATGTACAGCCAACATCTTAATAAATGCTAAGGACAGATGGCGGTGTTGCACAGAACTTCTGAACAGACTACTTGCAGAAGCAACACCTAACCCCTTTGATCTCCTTTTCTTTCTGTCATGATTTCCTCCGAAACCTCCAACAGAAATTCCTTGTAATAAAGTGGTCTTGTTCTGTTTGTATAGGCATCTATTTCTATGTATATATGGTTTATAGCTCGATGGCATGTTTAAATTATATTGCTTCAGTTCTTTGTACTGTGTGCTTATTTTTTACGTGCATATACTGGACAAAATGGTACGATAAAGTTGTATGCTTTCCTGATGAAATCTTCATTAAACTTCAAAAGAGCTGCCTCCCTGTTCTGAAGGGATACCCCTGAGTCCTGTGTACAACTCCAACACGAGGTAAGAGGTGGCACTGCTGTGCACATTCTCTTCTGCCGTTGTGCTTGCCTCCTGCACTGAGGAGCCTTGCTTCCCTTACTGCTGGGAGACCCTAGGGATGGGACAACACCTGAAATAAATCTGTCCACAGGATACTTTGCTGTGCCCACACTGCAAAGGAAGTGGGTGGCTCAGTGCATTAAAAATGCACTCTTCCAGCTGAATCCACCATTTCTTCCATCTACTTAGTGCTCTAATCTATTGAGACGGCAATGTAAAAATCTAGTAATGTCTGCCACAGTATTCTTTCAAAGATGACAAAGGCATCCGACTGAACAGCTTCTAGTGGCTAGGTGGAATCTATGTATTATAACTAGTGACTTAGTGTCTGATAGTTGTCCATTTTTTGGTCAGCTTTTGTTTTATAAGACTTCTTTGGAGTAAAACTGATCTTAAGTTAAGACTTTAATGTGCCAGTTTTAAAAATAATAATCTTAACTAATTAGTCTTTCCCCTTCTACCTTCTTTCACTGAAATTTTAACTTTATTGCTGCTTCGTATATACTTGCCTAATATTTGATTCTGGCTTTTAAGTCTACATTCAGCACATCTGTCATTGTTAACAATATGTATTTCTAGCCACAGTTCCCAAAGCTACAGCATCATTTAGATCTCTGATACAATCTTTGGCAACTAATAATTTTTATTGCTGCCTTTTCAGCAATGGGGAAAGTTCTCAGTGTGGTGACAGCCCTAGTGCTTTACTTCTCAGTTGAATGTCATGCTGAGACAATCTGTCTCCAGATTATTTTTAGAAAAGATAAAATTGAAGGGATTGGGGGAGAGTAACTGGAAGTGCTAAATTTTGATTTGGGAGTTGTCTTGAGGTACTACTGACTTGAGCATATCCATGTAACCTTGGGTTACATGGCACTTGGTTCTGAGACTGCTACAACAAGGGATACACGTTGTAAAGTAATTTTGCTATGCCTTTTCCAGTAAGTTTGCCTCACTGCTGTTAAAGAAGATGGCCAGATTTGAGCTATGCTATCACTTAGAATAACAAATATATCTGTATGCAGCAGTCTCAACTGGACTATATTTGGATAATGTTCAGTTACTTCAATTCCAGTGCTTTGTGTTCAAATGGAGCATGACCATGAATTGTCCTAATAAATCTTGCTACTGAATCATGCACTGATTCTGTCTCATTCCATGTAAAAAAAGTCTGACTCAGCTTCATGTACTCTTGTCCTAATGTAGGTGCTTGTTCAATGATTTTACACGAGTAAGTCTGGAATAACACTGCATCTGCTATGTATGAGCATTGTGGGTGACGGTGACACTTTGAACAGTGCTGTAAAGGGAACTGGAAAGTTTCTGGATAGCAGAAAGAAATGGTAACTTGCTCTCCATGACTGTCAAATAACACATGGCATCGCTGGAAGGCAGGCAAGCATCCACTGGCTTGAAAGAGCTTTAAAGTGCTCTCTCACCTGGGAAGAAGGATGTTGCTGGTAGAGTCAGCCCGTGGTGGCTGAGCAGTAACACTGCAGCTCACTGTAGCAGTTAGTTAAAACACTACTACACATGACACAGTAACGATCCTGTGACAGCAAGATCAGTCCTAGCTTAAAGAACAGGAGACTCTCTAGAGTCCAACATTGCTTAAAGTTTTTTAGCCCTGAAACTTGTGAAAAATATTCCTAAGCTGTAGAGCTATAATCAGAAGTGAAGAGTTGCTTTTGTTTGTGCATAGCCTGATACTTGCAAAAGCAGTTGCAGGAAAGAATGAAAATTAACCCCAAGATAGAAGAGGGAGTGCATCAACAGGGCATGCAAAGATTAATTTAAAGAATTTAGCAAACACTAAATTCCCTCCAACAGGACGCTGAATCCCATAAAATAATAACTAGCTGTGAAGGTGCTCTGCCTTTTTCCAGGGGACAGTGAGGGAGAAATTACCTGGCCAGAGGAAAAAGAGGAAGAGCTGATCTTCAGTATGGCATGGAACAGAAGGCCAGGTTCTGAGGCGGGGCGCCAAGCAGTTACGCTGTCCTTAGCTGCTCTTGAAATGAAAGTAAATAATGAGGATTTGTGTTGGCAGCGCAGAGGTAACATCCATTTGAGTTGTGCACAGCACAATTGCTGAGGCTACAGCCACTCTATCAGTCAGTGTCTTTCCACCTCTGTCATGCAGGTGGATGGCTGGGCACGTCTGAAAAATAATACCCAAATGCTGGACATTTATCTGCTGAACATGAGATTTTCCTCAGAGTGAAAGCTTTATTTTTAATTGAAAAAAAAAAAAAAAAAAA
>VXAV01007888.1:228567-238877 GCA_013399715.1 Alectura lathami
GGCCAGAAACTCCCAGTCTTCAGATTCTTTCTTCTTCTTTAAACCACACACTTTCAAAAGCATTTAGGTCTTGATCTTACACTACCCAAACCAGGGTTTTTCCCATTGACTTCCATCAGAACAGCTTCTTTCTATGGAGAAATTCCCTTAGGTCATTACATTCAAAGTTCTGTATTTTTGAGAGCTGCTTCACCTGCAATAAGAAGCTGCTGCTCTTGCATATTCTTTTTGTTCTTTTTTTTTTTTTTTTGAGTTTTAAGCATAAAAGTTGTGTTAACTTACTAATATATCTTTTGTCAAATGTTGAGCAGAGAACTCTTCATAAATAAGCTGGAGAGGCTTACTTGTTGAAGCTTTCTCAAAATGAAAATGCCATTTCCCATGTCTTCGTGTTCTCTCTTTGCTCTGTACATTTCAATGGTTTCTTCTGCTGCCAAGCAGTCACTCATGAGTCAGATTGGCCCATGGAAAATAGCGTGACTGGTGATGCTAGTTGTCAGTTAATGACTGTCAGCACTCTCAGGTTATGTATTGTCAGTGAAAAGGGAAGAGGATTCAGCCTTCAGTGTAATCTGTTGTTTACTTCTGAAGTCACAAAATCAGAAGAATTTGCTACTGCAGTAACTAATTTCAGTAAGGAGCTCTGTCCTGAGGCATTCAAGCACCATCTTGTCAGCCTGTTCAGCCTAGTTCTTGGGCCTTTAGAAATGAGCAGTTAAAATACTGTATAAAAAACATTATTGTGGAAGTAAAATACGGCGCATGCATGTTTTTAGGTGTGCTCACTATCTGAAATACTGGTAGAATGGCTATTCCGGTAGCATTTGAATGTAGTATGATGCAGCCACTACTAATGTGTTTCCCCAAAAACCTTATGCTAAACTGGCACATTAGGCTGAAGAAAAAATAGACTTTGTAAAATTTTATTTTGTATTGTTGTAATACACATGGAGGATATATTTTGGGCTAACATATCAACGTACATGTTTGAATATCTGACTTCCATAGAACAGAATATTATCATTTGTGCTGTCCAGCAAATGGCGCAGAATGGTTGGAGAGTAATGATTTAGACACGGATTTGTGCTTCTGCCGAGAACAGGACAAGCAATAGCTGTGCTGTTGTCAAACATAAAACAGCACAGTCAGTTTTTCTGGGTTTGTGGGCCTGTGGAAATTGCTGAACTAGATTGTGTTCAAATGTAAGAACTAAATACATTGTGCAGTGTTACTCCAATGATGGACTGACAACATATACATAGAAGAATTACCTTAAGAAAAATACTTGGGTTTTTAGCAATGCTGTGTATAGATTTCTGACCTAAAGACATTTTCTATCTGAGTTTCTAGCAAAAGGCAACAGACTGTGAAACACACAAGGTTTTTTGTTCTTTATTTACAATGTGGCTTTACTGTCCTGCTTGGTTTCCTTAGGAGTGCGGCTCTTAAATCTTTTGAAATGTGATTAAGTACGTAAGCTGAGGAAAACTAGGCAACTTTCATCCAAATAAGGACAGGTTTTGTGTTGGAATTAAAGTTTCAACCCATTAGCCAAAGAACTTAGCTTAGAGTACACTCATTTTCGTAGTAACCTCGTATCCCATTTTGCCTAGACAAAAAGTAATTTTTTATAATCACAACAGTGATTATTGTGCTCGTAGCTGATTTGACTTAGCATTACATGAAAACTTCATGGGTGTTCTTGTTTTTCCTTTTTCAGGAAGGGTGATCTGCTCTATATTATAATTTAATTTTCTGGTAAATAACTATTAAATTTGAGAGAGATTTATTTAAAACATCCCTTGTCACTTTCTTTAAACTGTGAAATAAGCAGTTTTGTAGGTAGCTACAGACACCAGAGAGGGAGGAGAGGGTAGAGCGAGAGGGTGACAGATTGTGGAGTATGCACTCCAGAAAACAACAGCATTTCAGGGCCCTATTTTCTTACAATTTTGAAATGTCTGTTTTAATTCTTCAGCTCCTTTCTTACTGTGAGTGTCTGTCTGAGACTTGATCATGCAGCCGAATGTTCGGGAGGAAGCAGAACCCTGCACCATATTATTTAACGATATAACAGGAGTGCAGGAATCTGTTGGTACTATTTCTGCAGCTTTAGTAGATAATCTTGTACAACTTGTTTCTCTTTTTTTAATCGTAAATTCCAAGTGTAATGTTATAAAGTGTGATCACTTCTCTGTAAGAAAGATTTAATAGTATGAAATACTGTCACAAGTGTGATGATACTTTATTTTTCCAAGAAGGTTTCAAGTCCCGTGTCTGTTACTAGAGATGTGTTTTCTGGGTTTCTAAATCAACCCAGAAGAGTTTCAGCAGTGTTGTCACGTTGAACACATTTCTCATGAGTCACTGCTGAAAATACCGGCCAGTGGAAGGCAGAGGGGAAGGCACATCAAAGGAGGAATTGCAAAGGTAGGAGTAGTGGAGTTTCAGTTGGAGATGTGTAAATGAACTGTGGGTTACAGAGGACTGGTGAACCTAAATGCTTTTTGTGGTACAAGTGCTTACCTGGCTCAGGACCAGCCTGCTTCCTCTCTCTTCTGATGTCTCAGCAGAAGCAATTGCTATTTCATCCCTTTATAATTACAGAGAGATTCCTTACCACTACAGGAGTCAGTGTCTGGGTAGTGAGGCTTGTGTTTTCATCGAGCTGGGGATTCAGCAGATTAATGGGATGCTTCTAAGATCAGATAAAACTGATAAGTGTGAGAAGTCTTAGATCTCTGCCTTCTTATTTAGGGCATAAAGCACTACTTCCTTCTGTAGTCCTTGTGTGTGTAAATGAAAGTTGATGTGTATTTAAGATACCAAGATAAATCTGTCACTCAGTGATGTTTGTAATCTTGCTTTACATGCTGTACTCAACGCTGTGTTATCTGTCGACTGGCTAGGGTATCTAGACAGACAGAGGGCAGGTATGTTTGTGCATGCATATGCGTATACAGATACATTCCCGCTTTCTGTTTTATAAAATCATGAGTGCATGTGAGTTGGAAGGGACCTCTGAAAATCATCCCATCCAACCTGCTGCTCAACCCAGGCCTGGCTTTGTGTTTGGGTCAGGCTACTCAGGGCCTTGGCAAGCTAAGTTTCAAAAACTGCCAAATACTTTCTAGCATTTTGAAATGTTTAATAGAATGTAGGATCCAGAATATAAGGTTCATTTTGCATTACTGTTTTTTTTCTTTTCTGTTATTGTAGTACTGAAAGCCTTGGTTTGTGTTTTTCAAGACATGTGACCTGGCAGTATACGAATGCTTAAAATATGTTTATTTGTGCACTTGAGTTATACAACTACAGGCAGTTACTGAACTTATTAGTGTCCTCTGTGCTAAATAAAAATGTGTGCATGTAGAAAATGTTTAAGATGTGCCAGAAAGACCTTATTTTCTCTGTCTGTAAAAGAGGATGCGCTCTGATGTGAGATGACCACACATACTGTGTTGTGTTTCTTACGGTGCTGCTGTTACGTTTTGTGTTTTCAGTCAGGTCATATTTATATTAGTGGGAAAGTTTTGGTGAATGTTTTCTGAATATGCAGTAGAGGCACTGACAAACCACAGAATATAGTAGGGAGATATGGTGCTACTTAAAGTTAAGCTTGATCTCAAGTTACATTTGTTCTAATGTGCTAAGTAAATAGTAAATACATAGGTAAAGCTACTAGCTTAAGTCATCGGATTTCAAGATGGGATATTCTACCCTTCTGAAGTTAGTGTATTTTCCTGTTCTTTCTCCCCATCCTCAGTGGTAAGCACCCTTAGTATGTCTGTGAGATCTTCAGACAGGAGAAACCTTGCCAGCTTCAGTGATGGGCAGAGGTTAGAGCCTGGAGCCACACTGGAGTGGAGGCCCTCTGCTCTAAAAACTCTGTCATACGATAGTCTCAGCCTGGCTCTGAGTTCAGTGCAGTGGTGTTCAGGTGCTGATCTGAGATGACTTGAACTCAGTACACAGCAGCTCTGATACCTGTGGGTAACAGCGATGTATTTAGTATATCCCAGTCACTTGACTTTTTTTCACAGCTGAAAACCTTTCTTGCCTTTTAACATCCTGAAACTTGTGATTCAGTGTGTTACGGTGGTCTCACAACTGTCAGCTTGGACAAGTGTAGATGTGAACACAAATACCTCAACAGAAAGTGCTTGGTGAGGTCTGATGTATGTTAAAGCAGCGGTGGACTGTGTCCATCATGCAGTTCCAGTGTAACTGTAATTGATGTAGCCGCTCTCTGCCTATATCTAAAGTAGTCCTCAATCAGCGGATTATTATTATATTGTCTGGCCATGGGATAGATTTACATAATTTTATTTTGAGATTGATGAGGTTGATGCAAATACGCATATAAGAATAAGGTACTTGATTTTTATTTCTTTTTTTTCCCCCCTCAGGATAGCTTGTGGAAGTTGTAGAGTGTGGCCAGAAGATGATCCCTGAGCAAAGGCTGAAATGCTGCAGTGAACGTACATAGCGTTCCCGTCAGCTTCTCATACCAAGAGCTGTGCTAGTTACAAGGCTGTCTATTCAGGGTAACTGGCGCACTGCTGCTGAATGGGGAGCTGCCGTGTGCCTGCAGCAGCAGGCCAGGGCTCACGTTTCAGCAGCACTGCTGACGCAGCTGCCGTGCTCCCGTCCTTTTGCTGGGCATTGATTCTGGTCTCGCCGTGGCCTCTCCCTCTGACAGCACAACAATTTGTGAGTCCATGTGGTGAACAGAGTAGGGGAGCTCGTCTGGCTGCAAAAAGTCACCCTCGAAATGGTGGTGTCATTTTTCTTCATTCCGGTCGTTTCCTTCATCTGGTTAGTCACACAGTCATACAAACATTTGCTGGCACAGTGGGAGGTGCTGTAAGGATGGGAACTCGTGGCAAGAACAGGAAATGACATGACCATTGAACTCTTGGCTAAATATTTATCTTTGACAAGAAATACCTTTTTATCTTGCACTCATTCATAAAAGTGGTGAGGAAAAAATTGATTCAGTTACTTTAACTATTATGTCAAATTATTCTAGTATTTTAGGCAAATAGTACCTACTTCCAGCAACAAGTTTAAAAACTGTTGAGCATTAGAAGTAGGAGATCAAAATTTTAACTTAAAATCATGAGCTTCCAGAATGTTGCTTTTAAGAACTTTTTTTTCCTCATTCCCATGTTTTGCCTCATTCTGTTGAAGAAAAAAAAAAAGGCAAGAAAAAAAAAAGCTTGGAATGAAAATTAAAAGTTTGAGAGTACTTTGATCGTTTTGAGGCTTTAAATTTACTTATTTAAAACTGATTACTTTTTAATATTGTTAGCAGTATATTAAAAGCTTACTGTCTAGATTTTTGTAATTGTGGAAAATGGCAAAGGTGACTCCCAAATCCCAGTGTGGTGTCGATGCACTTCATGGTACAGGGAAACCACGGGTTCTCAGTGAGGTAAGTTTTCTATTTAAAATTCTGTTCTGGCACTTGAAGAAGCCAACAATGATGATTAGAAACAAACAAATTTCTGTTTGGATGTCCAGTGATTCGTTATCTTCTGCTGCTTACCTCCATTCTAATCTTGTTTTATTCAATTATGGTTTCTGTTCTTGTTGTTCTGTCTTGTTGTGCTTTCCAAATGTTTAACTATCAGCTTTTTGCCAACTTCAGACCTCCTGTTGGCTCACAAAGGAGTTTAAATGGATGAGTGATGAATAATAGTGCACTCCGCATCTGGGATTGTGGTACATGTTTTTCTTCCCCTCTTGTGCTGTTATTTACTAGAAGCCTGACTCAGTAATTGCCAGACCTCCTATATGGAAAATGACAGCCTTTTGGCCTTCTCTAACAAAAGAAAAGGAGTGAGATTTTGAGCTGCATTTACATTTTGAGGTTTATGCAAAGATGGAAAGAATCTTCAGAAAATGTTGCAACTATGAATGGAGAATGGTATCTAGGCATATTTGAAGACTTGCTGCTGTTAATTATCAGAAGTATGCTCTTACCTGTATTTGCTTTTCTGTTTAATCAAAATGGAGAAATGAAAGAATGAGAGAGATTTATTGGGCAAGATAAAGGCAATTTCAACCAAAAATGCCATTAGTGTTGTGATGGGGATAATAAAACAGAAAAGTGAGATTAATCAGAAGAAAGTTAGAAATTCAGTTTAATCAATGGATCCCGCCAGCACACCCATTAAACTGCTGAGTTGCTGGCATCATATTAGTTGAACTTTCAATGTCATCTACCAGCACTGACCAACCAGAAGGAAATGAAAGCAGTCTGCAGTGTAGGATTTCTGTGGCAGGTTTATGGGCATGTTCTGAAATTAGTATTCTCATGGGGATAAGTGGTTTGAAAAAAGTATTTTGAATTAGATAAATTGATGATGTGTGAAAGCTGACTGATTTCAACTCTAAGTTTGTACCCTTAGGAGACAGGGAAAATAAGTAGCCTACTAATATGTCAAATGTATTTCTACTGGTTTTGGTTTTGTTTGTATCTTAGGATCCTATTAGAAAATTACTAGTCCATTTCACCATATTTAGGTTTTATGGTTGCTCTATTACCATCTTGTATTTTCAGCAGTGAACTGCAA
This sequence comes from Alectura lathami, assembly GCA_013399715.1. NCBI lineage: Eukaryota > Metazoa > Chordata > Aves > Galliformes > Megapodiidae > Alectura > Alectura lathami. The sequence continues at coordinate 235,149 of VXAV01007888.1, forward strand.
AGGTTTTGTACTTGGCAGTCTTCCGACTGCATTAACAGCTTCTGACAGACACCGTGAGCTCCATAGCTCGTGCTACGTAGGCACTGTGCTGCAGAGTTTTACCCTCCACAGCTGTAGCCTACCCTCAGAAAAGTTTTAAATATATATTTTTATTATTTATTACTCTGTGTATATTACATGCATATAAATACTTAATGTTGGTGTTCCATGACTTCTGTTGAGAAACTTTTCTTCTCCTATTATTTTGTGGAGCACTGTGTTTATTTTTCCTTGATACATCTTTGCATATCACTCAGTTATTAAACAACAAGTAAATGAAGCAACTGTATAAATAAGTGAATTGTTTCACATTCTCCTTCTGTTCAGTTTTGTCCAAACAGGCAGTTCCTCTTGGCAACTTGTCTGCTTTGCACAGTGCTGCATAATAAATGTCACACAGGAACACTGTGTGTCAAACTTCAGATCCCAGTCATGAGGGGTGTTGTTTATGTGCTCGTCTGAGTATTGTCTGCTCCATAGTTACTTTTCCAAGAATGAAATGCAAACAGTGGCATCATCTCATGGTAACCGCTGACTAATTCAATTAGCAAAATAAAGAAATTGAGGTAAAGTAGTTGAGCTTGGGAGGATGTGCTCAGAGATGCGAAGGTTGTTCCCCTGTGTGTTGAAGTCTGCCCGTAATCGGTGACTTTCTGATCACCAGCATGCTGGTTGGTTGTTGTCTATCACACTTTGGTGGCCTGGCTGCTGAGACTTCATCTTCTGCTCCCATTCCTGGTATTTCAGTGACTGTGTGTTGGTATTCTCAGTACCTGCAGGACCAACCATTTCCCTTGTGTTTTGCTCTGTTTTTCCCCGAGGGATTAACCTGTAGAGTGGTTATGCTGTATAACTCAGGTGAAAATACAGTAGTGTCATCTTTCTGCCCCAATATTCTTTACTATTTCTAGTACATATAAATTGGCTTGTGGTGTTGTCTTTTCTCCCAATCCCAAAAGGATTTTGGTATTGGTATTTTGACAACCCTTAACTTTTTTTAATTTTTAAATTAATCTCAGACCAGTCTGCACTGTCGTTTATGCATCACTTTGCATGTTAAGGTGTCTCTGAATATTGAGGAGGCTTCTGCATGTTAGAACTGTTTGTAGTTTGTCTCTTGTCTGACTTTTTTGGAGGTTGGCTGAACACCTGATGACTTGCACAGGACTCGAACACAATTAGTCCAGCCTGCCATTTTGTATGCATTTTTCTAAACAATTTTGAAGTTCTCTTTGTTGCCGTCCAGATCACTTATGCTGTCTTTTGGTTTTATTCTCATTATCCTAATTGGGAGAAAAATCTTCTATTTCTGACACATTCAGATTTCTGTAGATCTGTTTTGTTTCTCCAGTTACCTATAGAGAAAATAGCTTATGATAAGAAATTGTTTAGGTGTTCCCCACCTCAAAAGAAGTTAATAGTGTGACTTTTTTCCATCTATAAAATATTCACACAGTCTCACTTATATTTAGACTATTAGGCATACACTTCAGTCAGTTTCATAGAAAACCTCTTAAAAGAGAACCATTCTGATTATTTTGACACTTTATTAGGAACATAGGAATCATATCTGGGGCCAAACCCAAGGTTTATGTACTTTGCTAATTTTTTCTGTTGTTCAGGAGAGATTCACAAACAGCGCTGTCTTATGGCTGTAGTACTTAAAAATGCAATCGTGAGCAAGACCGGTTTTTGTTACGTTTTGTATATACCTAGTAATGGTATGAAAATTTACTATTTTATGTTGTCCAGGCTTTGGCTACACTATTAAAAACAATAAAGCTGAATGCTTATATGGATATGAATACTGCTGCTATCATCATATTCTTTATAGGATCGTTCTTCATGTTCTTTGAATTTCGGTCTAAAGCCAATTTTCTACCATGTAAGAATCTTGCTATTGTCTGTTTATGGAACATGAGGTTTTTCGCATTGCTTTTACCTAGTTGTATTATTTTGATATTTTTTCCCTTCAGTACTGAAAACAATTGCAATTTCTTAACCTTTGTGTAAGTGTTTTCATACCTAATCATCTTAATCACTCTTCTCCGAATCTTGCTTAGTTCTGCAGTTATCCTTTGGGACAGGGTAAATATTATTTCAGAAAAGGCAGACAGAGAGGAAAATACATCTGGTTTTCACTTTTTCTTTGTGGTTTTCTGTTGGCTTGGGGATTAGCATTAAAAAAAAAAAACTGATAATCTTCATTTCTCTTCTGAAATGAGAGATTTAAATTAGAATGTTCTATTGTTACAAGATTTTAAAGTACACTTATGTTACTGATGCTATTACACTTAGTGTTGGTTTTAATTTGCCTTTGGCTGTTTTATGTAGCTTATTCACATTTCTGTAATTCTTCTCTGATTTTGACTAATGTAAATCATTTTATCATTCACTTAGTTGGCTACCATGCCTTACACTGTCCACTCCTACTACTTTTTTATTTTTATTTTTTCTGCCATCCAAACTACAACTGGTGTTATTGTTTTGGTAGAACTTGCATCTGCCATTTATTACAGTGGTACCTCCTTCCAATGCCAAAAGCATCTGTTTCAGGTAAGCTGGACCCTGGCAGCTTAGACTGCTTCCTTGTTGCAAAGTTAGGTTTATTTACAGTACTATATCATAAAGCTGTGTGACGTGAGACTGAAGAAGAGTTCAGTTCAAAGCTAAGGATTAGTGAAATTCTTCTGCCGTGGTGAATCGACATGATGTATTCTGAAGGTGCTGTTTCTCTAAAAGAGACGTGCCAGCTTTTTTTAGTTTTCATGGCAAGTTATGCCATTTTATTCAAATACCTACAGCTGTGTATGCATAGCAAATATACAGTACAGTCTGAGCTCTCAAATAATTAAAAGGAAAAATGCTTTCTACAGTGTTGCAGGACTGACATAGCAAAAATGGAGTTATTACTTCATTTTCAGGTCTTTTTAGCAGGCACTTTTAATTGTTTAGAGTTGTTTTACATCTGTTGACCAAGCAAACATATTAGTAAAGCATGCAATGACCAAAAAAAAAAAAGGCAAACTAACTTGAAAAATCACAGTTTTGCGTTCAACTGTGGTTATAACTGATACCAGTAACCTCTTATTCTTAAAAATTACAGTGGTAGGACTAGTAAATTTGTTGCGTAGAAGCGGGTAAGAAAGCACTAAAACTGCTTTTGAATCATGAGGCCCAGTTTTTACTGGGGTGGAGATTAGTTGTCAGTTTATTTGACAGAGACTATGTACCTCATGCAACCGCAGAGTAGCGCAGGTTTTGCGTTTCCAGTCAATGTGTAGTACTGCCGCTTGGGCTTTTAAAACATCCGTCTGTGGTGTCAGTTTTTAATGCTGCTTTAGGAATAATTACCCTCGCAGAGTGGCTGGGATGCTCTCAATTCAGAGTGTTTGTCGTGTCTGCTGTTGCTCGAAATAAACCGAGGGGTGAGGGTTGTGTGCTTTATCTTTTTGGTCACAGAGTCTACCTCCAACTCCATCACAGTCTCGGGTGAGTCGACTATTCCCTTCCCAGACCCGCTCGAGGGCGATGGTCTCGCCCCAAAAACCCGCTTTTACAGCCCAGGAAAACGGGCTCTGGCCTCGGCCGCCGGCGGCACGCTGGGGAGGGCGGCGGCACTGCGCCGTCGTCCCGTCACAGATCCCCGCAGGGCGCCGGGGCGGTGTCTCGCGGGACGCTCCCGGCACC
>VXAV01007888.1:247612-274198 GCA_013399715.1 Alectura lathami
GGAGGTGGATTTGGGAATCATAAGTAAGATGCCATTGATACTGGAACAGTGTATCCAGGTCAGAGCACAGATGCATCTAGCCTATTGCCTTCCCTGAAGAGCGGTCAGGAGCAGAACCTGGGGAGCAGTACAGAAAGGCATGTAGGTGTGCATCCTCTGTTTATTCTTTTGGATCCCAGTCAACTATGATTTCTTTCTGACTTCAGAACCGTTTAGTGTTAGCACTGTCCCATTCTGTCATTTGCTTTCTGGAATTCTTTACCTTTACTAAGCATGGGTGTTCTTACAGAGAGGTGTCGAGCATGTCCTGCTTCAGCTTNCTGCTTCAGCTTATCATCTGCTGGTCAGTGACAGAAGCTTTTCTGCTGGTGGAAACCAGTGGCTTCTGAGTAAGAATCAAATACATTCACCAAGTAAACTCTTTGGGAAAATTATTGTGTTCAACATTACCTAGGCAGGAAATACTGCAGCAGATTGGAGAGAACCTCTAATATGTCACTGCACTTCTNTGCACTTCTTTTTTTTTTTTTTTCTTTGCAGTTGCTTAAATTACATTCAGAGATGTGATTGCTGAATGCATTGTGGCTGCACGCATACTTAATGAAAATTCCTTTCTGGAAACAACTCAGGTTTGGCTTAACAGTGGAGAGGAATGGATTGTAACATCTTAAGTAGTGTTAGCAGCTGCTGTAGGAGGAGTGTTCTTTGCTTGCTTTTTTTCTTTGAGTCTGATTCATGTTTTAAAGATTTGCTTTCTGAATGTAAGCACTAGATGCTTAGGAAATCAAACAAAACACTTTTCCTTTTCCAAGGAATATTGTAAGAATAGATAAATTACTTCAGGCTGGATTGGCACCTGCTTTTTCACTTTCTTGATAGCACTTGTGATAAATACAGTTGCCTGTAAAGAAGACAACTGGCCAAATTGTTTCTGACACCTTATGATTGATTTGTGTTTAGAGGAGTATGATAGAGTTCCATATTGGTATTAAAACAATGAGTTACTTACAGGTTATCTCTAAGCAAAGACATAAGGAATATGGGACTTGGCTGTGACCTACAAATCAGCCTCCAGAAACTTTTATTTACTTCATGCAGCAGCAGACGCTGTGTCCATGGTGTAACGAACAATAGTGTTAACTGGGCTGAGTTCATAGGTGTTTTTTGACTACTTTAAAGCAAGACTCTGATGTCAAGCTCAGTAGCAGCAGCGTTCTCACTGTAACCTTATCTGATTGAAAAGGAACGTAGGAGGAAAAAGGTAGAGCGCATACTATTTGAAATGAAAATAGATGAATGTGAGGTTTCTGCAGTCGTAATTTGTGTAATAGTTGTTTCTGTCATCTCATTTTTTTCATATTTCCCTCTCAACTGAACACACTTGATGAGTGGAATGTTTTTTGTTCCTGAAACAATGCTACAAATTGTCAGACACCAGTCAGGTGGCTGAGGGAGTGCTCAAAACAGTGTTGTATTTGGATTAATTTGCACCTGCCTTGGTTTTTCTTTTGGTCTGATTGATGTGTAGAATTGGGTGAGGACGTCTTTCACACAGATGTACGAATGTTCCTAAGATCAGTAAATCTGTAGTTACCTATGGGAGTAAGTACATTCTCTGTACAGTGACAAGAAATGGTATAGACCAGGGAGTGGGCTTGCACATTGTTGGCTTTTCTGTTGTTCTGTTCCAGATCTATACAAAAGTATAATTGGTGTTCTTTGGGCTTAAAGGCGCAGATTGCATGTTAAAGCTGTCTGCTTCATGAATCTGAAAGTAAGTTTTGAGTTTCTTACCTTCAGTTGATACTAATGAAGCAAGAGATACAGAAGTTAGAGCATTCTTTGCTCTGTCCTAATCACATCAAAATACAATTCAGATCTTTGGTTGAAAAATACATGAGTTTTGAGTAGGAAGAGACAACTTCTGTTATCAGACAAATGTAAGGAAAGTAAGTTAATGTTTCACCCTTGCTTTTCAAAATGAATGTGTATGATTTATTTGCTTATAATCAGGAAATGACATTCTTATAAATATTAGTCCTTTGTGAAGGTACATGTACTTTAGAGAATGATTCTGCTGTGGAGGAATTCTGCTATTTATTTTTTTAAGCATATGTAATTCTCACAGAGCAAATAATTTTTTTTCACCGTCATGCCAAAACTATGTAAAGTAAGGTGATTCTGTATCTGATTTTTCATGTTTTTCTAGCATGCCCTCAAGACCTCAAGCACCATTACCTTATGTGAAATTATGTAAAGTATTGGAGAAAAATAAAACAATTTCAGATAAAATTGAAGATTTGTATTGTAGTGTGAAGCCATCTCACTGGCAGAATACAATGAATTTTCACAACACACTTGATTTTATTAATAAGCTCATGTCTTCTGTGGAACTTCATACTGCAGTATTGGAGAGCTGGTGGTTGCATCTACTGTCTTGCTTATTTTCATGATAAAAAGTTGATGTGTAGTGACATTTGTTTCCTGCGACTTCCTGCCTTCAAGGAATTTTTTGACCTAGATAAAGCAGTTGGAGGGGAGAAACTGTATTTATTCTGCAGCAATTCCACATCGGATGGCAAGAAAATAAAAATTGCATTATTTAGTTAAGATTTCATCAATATTATTGTGTCACTGAAGAGTACTGGAGCTTTAGTGGGTTACTTGAAGTTTACTTTGGTGATACGTAATGTTTTGTAGGGGTAAAGAACATCTGTGTGTGATGGGAGTCTGTTTCTTCACATTTGTTTGTGTGATTGTGCTGAAACTGTTGATTGTGCTGCTGTGGGGCTTTGTACTTTCTCACCACTACTGCAGATAATGGACTTTTACAAAGAAGCATCTTTACATGTGCTGTAGATCTGAGTATTTGTGAAAGTAAAATGTTCAACATTCAAAATTTCAGAATGACTTAATGAATATTTGTACAAACACGTCACCTTTTGGTTTGTCCAAATGCATCAAATAAAATATACGAGCAGTTTGACGAACAGGTACGTCCTTGCTAAACCATAAACATTCCTGTTGTCTTCAGCAAGACAGCCAGTGTGGGTGAGGATCCATATGAATTGAGCTTTCGTAAAATCAGAGGGTTTTTTAAAAAAAAAAAAAAAAANTAGTTTAAGATTTTACACTAAGAATTTTGGAAGCGACTTGCAGCCAAACCCCTGCTAGAAGCAGAGGTGACTTCAATGTCAAACAAGGTTGTTCAGTGCCTTGTGCATTGGAAGTACGAGTATCTCCAGGGATGGGAAAGTGTTAGCATGAAACATTTCATGTAACAGCTGCCTCGTATATAAAAAATATTTTCTGTATTTGCAGTAGCAGAATTTGGGGAAGTTGTTTAGCATCACGTACAATGTAACATTAAATCATGAAAAAATGATCACTATTTGATTTTTCTGTTTGATACTTCCATTGGTGATCTGAAGTGAATGTAACTGCTGAAAAATATTTACAGATTGTACCAATGTTGGTAAATCACATATAATGAGGGGAAAAAAAAAATGATTCAGTCAATCCATTCAAGGGAAAAAAAAAAAAAGCATGCAGGCCAGATCTGCAGGATAGAAAACTGATCTGAAAAGTAGCAGTGGACTGCATGTGAAAGTCATGACTGAAGAGGAATTGTTAGATGCTGAGCACGAGATGACGTGTCGAAGCAGAGTGATGTGATGACTGTGTGTGCAGATAGGGGACCTCTGTCTGGGAGCACTGGTTGGTGCTGGAACTTCATGTGATCCTGGAATGAAAATATGTATTAGAGAATCTTGAAAAACTGTAGGAGTTTTAGGGAAGTAACTGCTAAAAAGAGTTGAAGGCTGGAGGAAATACCAAACAGTGAGGGTCTTAAGGAGTTAAATATGTTTGTCTTATCAAAAAGGAGTGCAAGATGGTGCAGTACTTAGGCTTTTATGGGGAGGAATTAGACTGCTGAAAGGCTTGCTGATGGATCAAACACAGGATGAAACCCCAGAGGCCATCAACTAAAGTCTCAAGGTTTAAACAAAGCACATCTTTTTAGCAGTGTTGGAAGGTGGCACAGAGAACGGTTGAATCTCCCTTTCACCCTTGTCTGCTGATGAGAACCCTTCTGGAAAAGCTGAAGTTGCTTTAGACAAAAAAAAAAAAAAANAAAGCTCAAGCTCTTTGAGACATTCCTGCCTGCTTTACACTGTATCAGACCTGATGACTGGGTGCAGTATAGGTATGGGTGAAATTTAATGGCCTGGGGCTAGTGGAGGTGGATGTAGATGAAGTAGAAGCTATTCAGTCGTCTCCAAGTCCTTTTTTAACAGTCTTCCATTTGTTTATAGCAGGAGGCCCTTTCCTTGTGTTTTAACAAGGAGTCAATACTTGATTTGTTTTTTTTTTTTTTTTTCTTTTTAATACCTTCTAAAGCATCAGGCATCTAGCTGGGTATTTGTTTACAGTTGCCAGTAGAATTCTTGCATGCAAATTATTTTTATGTGTTTGTTCATTATCATCTTAGGCTTCATGTTGGAGTATATCGTAAAGTCTCAAAGATAGTTTTCTTTAATATCCAGTGATTCTCTGAAAATTCTTCTTCTTTAAATAAATCTTAGGTACAGCTCATACAGCCTCTTAATTCTCATGGTGGTAAGTCAGGTTAGTAAGTAGGGAAAAAAGTATTTACACCTCCTGTTGAAATTCAGATTTTCTAAATTGCTTCAAGAACCTAGGATCAATGTGCAGTTTTGGTTCAGAGGTGATATGGGTGAACTAGTATGTTGGTAGAAGTCAGTTTTAAATTCTGTTTTTTACAGACGTTGCAATATGTGAACAGATAATTTGCCTAACCTTTTCCTTCTTTTCGGAACCTCTAAAGTGGGGATAACAAATATCCCTGTCTGCAGTGCAAGAATGAATGTATGTATGCTGCTTGGATCTTCAGCTTACTGTTACGCACAAAGGTCTGGTGGTTGTTTTTTTAATTTTCATTTTCAAAATTACCGTTTTTTTTTTTTTTTTAAGGTAGCTCATTTGACAGAAAGTTCTGGGGGTTTGGAAAAATGATTGTGTATTGAAACTGCACAGATGGGAGAAAGTAGCTTAGCTTTCATTGAAACATAAATTGCCTCAAAAAAGAGTGTACCTGAAATGTTAGCGTCTTAAGTGTGGACCTCAGTGTACGATATGTTGGTGTCCAGTGTGCATGGTAAAAGTTTAATTTATGAAGGCAGAAATATGATTACCTCTTGTGCTTTTAAGACTGAGAATTAAGTGCTTCAAAGACTTGCATGTAGCCAGTGATTTATGTGAATACTGTATATAAATCTCCACACATGAGAAAAAAAATGACATTTTCTGTTGTGCTGTGGACATATTAGGGGTGTTCTAGCCAGAATATAACTTGATCAGACAAGGCGTATACCCACAAGTTGTATTCCTTAACTGAGTGAAATAAAGAGGCGCACGGACTGCAATCGAAGTGTGGTAAACACACAAGGAAAGTCGTTGGAAAGGGTGAATGGTGGAGGCTGACCCCTTAAGGGGAGAATTTCCCTCTTTGGGCGATAATAGTGTATTCCAGTCTTTCTATGTAGGTGATGAAGGCTGGTTTAGCAGCGGGGGGAGACAGAGACTTGAAGAATAAAAGAAGATGAAAAAGTTTGCAGTTGTTATGCAAGGAGAACTGGAAGTGTTTGCTGGGAGGCTTGAAAGAAGACTGGACAAAGTTAAAGTTTATTTCAAGTTTAAGAGCTGTGAGAGGTAGTACTGTTGTTATTGTTACAGAAAGTAACCCTGGTCCGAGTTTGATGTTTAAGTTGGCTAACAGTGATTCAGAAGAATCTGGAGTCTCATGTTATAGGAAGACAGGCTGTGCTTTCATGAGCATCTGAGGAGCATGGAAGGGGAAGGTCTTGCTTTCTGCAGAGCTCCCAACTGCAGGCTGTGCTGGCCTTGAAGCTCATCAGATATTCCATGAGCTGCTGATGTCTGCCTTTTTGGTGGTTTTCTCTTGCATTGAAGTGGCTGATGGAGAGGTCTGACAAGCAGTGGAGCTGGCATGAAGTATGCAGTTGGCTTGCACAGCCTTCTGGCAGCAGTTGGCTTGCTGTGTTTTGTGGAGTCATACATTAAGGAATTGAAATTTTAAGGGCTGTTACGCTTTATGAAATTAAAAATGGAAGGGAGAAGAAAGATCCAAAACAGTGCAAGAGAAGACTGAGAAACTTCTTGTGAGAATATGCATTTTGATACAGAGATATACTAAGTATTTGTCGTAAGTGAAAAATAAAATGAATCTGGTAGACTGGACGCTGAGCTGACTCAGTTGTGGTTAACCTTTTGCCTAATTCATGCTTTATGTCCCCTCCCCTCCCCCTTTAAAAAAAAAAAAATCTCTATATAAATGTGCATACATTTAGAGGACCACTAGAGAAGTAAGAGCACAAGCTCCTTGGCTGTGGATTTTTTCACATCAGAGGCCAGCATTAATGCATGGTCCTTGTTCCATGCATTTAGATCATCATGTCTCTGCAGTATTCAGTGGACTTGGATGCTGACAGCAATTAGTAGGAGTGAATTATGTAACTCATCATCAATCAGAATCCTGTTTATAGCTTGCACAGATCTAAGCATTGAATAACATTGAACAAAGTCACATTAAAGGAAGCAGGTTATTTCCTTTCCGTAGACGGTGTGAATGTTCTGGGTGTGCCTGGGTTATGTGCAGATAAGTTTTCTAGTAGATAGTCTGCCTGAGCTGTCTTACACAGCCCTTAGTTGATTCACTTGTTTTGGGTAGTCACCAACTGAGGTCCTTTCTAGTGCATGTGGTGGGAGGATGTACTTTTACAGGGTAAGAGGGGGTTAACGGCTTTGGTCTTTTCTGCCCTTTCGTTTTAGTAAATGTATTCACTTTCTTAGTGGCATTTAGGGGCTGCAAGGCAAACAGTGAAGTATTCTGCTGTTCAAGTGATGTGAAAACATTGCTTTGAAAAGTTTGCAATCTATTCTTAAGTAACTTGATTAAAATTACTAGATTGGGTAATAAGATTTTCACAGAATGATGAAACTCATTTTCATACAGTCCAGCTTCCAGTGATGCCATCAGGAGTTAGAGCACAGCCTTTTTCCAGGCAGCACGTTTGTGGCTACAGCACTGAGTTGATGGATACATGCTTAAAGTGCTTACCCTTTGCTATGAATGTGGGTGCCAAAATGAATGCAGCAATGAGCTCCAAGTCAGGGTGGATTCCACAGTTTGTGGTTGATAATAGTAATATTCATTTCATGTTCTAGGTATTGATAATCACTACAGACGTTTTGGGCCTGGAAACCACAGTGAGTATGTCAGTTGAAATGTGCCTGTCATCTGAACATTTAGCAACACAGGAAAGAGATGCAATAGGTAAAAACCACAGTAGAACTTCAGTTGTTTACCCTCTTGAAATTCAGGTATTTGTTTTTAAGATGTTTTCATAGTATTGATCTGTCCATAAAGATGAGAAATGCAGCTAGTCTGTATTGTAGTCTGTAATATTTACTGTCACAAGTCCATGGGGCTGGATGGGATCCACCCCAGGGTACTGAGGGAGCTGGCAGAAGTGCTTGCCAAGCTGCTGACCGTCGTTCCTCAGCAGTCCTGGTCAACTGGGGAGGTCCCAGCTGACTGGAGACTTGCCCATGTGACACCCATCTACAAGAAGGGTCAGAAGGAGGATCTGGGGAACTGCAGACCTGTCAGCCTGACCTCGGTAGCAGGGAAGGTTATGGAGCAGATGATTCTGAGTGCGATCACATGACATGTGAGGGACAGCCAGAGGATGAAGTCTAGCCAGCATGGTTTCACAAAAGGCAGGTCCTGCCTGACCAGCCTCATCTCCTTCTATGACCAGGTGACCTGCCTGGTGGATGAGGGAAAGGCTGTGGATGTAGTCTGCCTAGACTTGAGTAAAGCCTTTGACTCTGTCTCCCACAACATTCTCCTGGAGAAGCTGGCAGCCCATGGCTTGGACAGGGGTACTCTTTAGTGGGTAAAAAACTGTCTGGGTGGCCGGGCCCAGAGGGTGGTGGTGGTGGATGGAGTCGAATGCAGCTGTTGACTGGTCATGAGTGGTGTTCTCCAAGGGTCAGTACTGGGGCTGGCCCTGTTTAATATCTTTATTGATTATCTGGATGAAGGCATTGAGTGCTCCCTCAGTAAATTAGCAGATGGCACCAGGTTGGGAGGAAGTGTTGATCTGCCTGAGGGTAGGAAGGCCCTACAGAGGGCTCTGGACAGGCTAGATAGATGAGCTGAGGCCAGCTGCATGGGGTTCAACAAGGCCAAGTGTTGGGTCCTGCACTTTGGTCGCAATGATCGCATGCAACACTACGGGCTTGGGGCAGAGTGGCAGGAAAGCTGTGCAGAGGAAAAGGACCTGGGGCTGCTAGTTGACAGCCAGCTGAATATGAGCCAGCAGTGTGCCCAGGCGGCCAAGAATGCCAACAGCATCCTGGCTTGCATCAGAAATAGTGTGGCCAGCAGGACTGGGGAGGCGATCATCCCCCTGTACTCAGCACTGGTGAGGCCGCACCTCGAGTGCTGTGCTCAGCTTTGGGCCCCTCACGACAGGCAGGACATTGAAGCCCTGGAGCATGTCCAGAGAAGGGCAACAAAGCTGGTGAAGGGCCTGGGGCACAGGTCTGATGGGGGGCGGCTGCGGGAGCTGGGGCTGTTCAGTGTGGAGAAGAGAAGGCTCGGGAGACCTTATTGCTGTCTACAGCTCCCTGACAGGAGGTTGTGGTGTGATGGGGGTCGGACTCTTCTCCCAGGTGACAATGATAGGACGAGAGGTGATGGCCTCAAGTTGCACCAAGGGAGGCTCAGGTTGGATGTTAGGAAAAATTTGTTCTGGGAAAGAGTGATCAGGCATTGGTACAGGCTGCCCAGGGAGGTGGTGGAGTCTCCTTCCCTGGAGGTGTTCAGCATGGATGTTGCACTGAGGGCCATGGTTTACAAGGGCATGGTGGTGATGGATTGACGGCTGGACTAGGTGATCCTAAAGGTCTTTTCCAACCTTAATGATTCTGTGATTAGCAAATTCCAGAACTGTTTAACAGTACTCAAATGTCTTACCTACAGTAAGTGGTACAAATCTGTATCATTTCTTGCACATTTCATCACTTAATTATTGACTAGCTGCATCTCTTCTTTTTTTTTTTCCTTCCTCCTGGAGGACTGCTGGCCTCTCAGGAGTGCTGTTGTTTGAGCAGAATATGCATAGTGACTTTGGAAATTCTCATCAGTGGGTAAGCAGAAGAATGAGGTGAGATGGAACAGTGAGCAGCAAACTGACAACAAAACAGGCTTTTCTGGAAGTATTTCATTTGTAACATATCTTTGCTTGAATATCCAATTATACTTCTGTCTGGGATTGTTGTAGCAAAACTTCCTTTGTTTTAACTCAGATTTTGCCAGAATTGTTTTTTTTCTTTTTCTCTTTTTTTTTTTTTTTTTAATAATTTGTGTAGCTCTTTTTCTTGTTTGAATCTTTTTCTGTGGGTTAAAGTGTTGTCTTTTTCCTAGCAAATTGTGCTTCACTAAGATGTAGGGAATATTATGTGTTTCAGAGAGGAAAAAACTGTCAGTTATTAAATGTTAAAGGAACTTTTCTAAAGATGAAACGGGAAAGCTCCTTCACAGACTGAGCAGAACTCAGATGCTCCCACCTGTCTCAGTGTTTTAAAGGTGTAAGTTAAATCTTCATCATAAATTCTTTCCAGAATTTTAAAGTTCCTTCATGAATTTTGGCCAGTTATGAATAACTTTTACTGTCTGCAGTACAGGCAGCCAGAGCAATCATCTGCAAGCACACCCTAGTACACAAATGTTTACTTTCCTGTCAGTAGTGAAATAAGCCCGCTTGTTTTATGGTGTGGTTATTCTGAGGTTGGAAGATTGTCAAGCCTGGAAGAGATCACTAACCCCTGCTTGCTACTTAGCTATAAATAAGTTTGGTCTGCTGTGGGCTACTAAGCCCCCAAGATTCTTATGTGAGGTTATTAGCTATTATCTAGGGTTATCACCAACACAGGTGTTTTAAAGTATTTTTTTTTTTTTAAAAAAAACAAACCAGCATGTAGACAATGTTAGAAAAGAATAAAAGAAATGTGACTAAATAGTTCAGTCCTCAGTTGGAAGGATTAAATAAAAATACATATTTTTTAAGTTTTGGTTTAGTGCTTTAAAGTTCTCTTGGTTTAGTAGCTGAAGAAAACATTAGTAGTAATATTTATGTATGCATATTGTTTGTGTTAGCTTTAATTTAGCTGAGAATTGGACAATAAAAATAATCTGACTTCATCTTAAAAGATGAAAAGCACAGTTATGTGGAATACAGAATAACTATAATAGTGTGATTCTGACTATTTGGAGAAGTAACAGGCTAGGGGAGAGGGAGAAGAGGCTGAGTTTCTGTGGAATCAAACTTGGTTCTTTAATCAGAAATGTTGGTTGTAAAAACTAGGCTTTTCTACAGTTTTTGAAATTAAGAGGAAAAAAAAAGTTTCAGTTATGGAAATAAACATGGGAAATGGTAGTGCAGAAATACGTTTGCCCAGGTCTCTCTTGCGGAAGGACGACAACTTGATAAGGCAGGATATGTGTGCTGATAATTTTTATAGTACTCACTCCAGTTCCAGGTCTTTTGTATTGAAATGGGTCTAACAGTTTATCTGCTTTATCTCCAAGGTAAACTGTTGTGTCTGCAATTTTTTCTTTCTGAAAAAAAGCACTTGATAGTGATAGAGTTAGTGATTTTCTTGTTGTTCCAGTTAAATTTTGTATCATGACGGTCCGTGTAGTTAGGGGTTAATTACTTTCAGATAAATGCAGGTAAGCACCAGGGGCTGGGCGTGTGTTGCAGTGACATTGCATTTCAACTTGGAGATCCCTGGGCTCTGATTAAGGAAGTGCTGGCTACTGTGAATGTGTTACACTAATGCAATGTTGTCCTGCTTACGACTGTTTTGTGTTGGTGGTAGCTGCTTATTCAAGCTTTTCACAAGGGATTTAGAGAAGATGAATATATATGACTGCCCTTTGTTTTTATGGGGACATTTTTTGTAAATAAGTTCTGACTGAGACCACGCTGACTGTGTCTGATACAGAGAGAGCAAGAAGTTGGGCTGCTGAAGCTCTTCACTGAGTGCAGAAAACTTGAAGTATGAGAGGTTTGTAGATGCTTGTGGTGGTTCACACCATCTCTAAGTCATTAGAATAACCCTCTTAAAGATGTTCTAAATGGAGACAGGATTTGACTTGTGCAGGTAATGATTTAATACAGAAATACAAAGGAAAGAGAAATAGCTCTAGGGGACTTAAAATTCAAATACTACATAGGATAGGTATTTAAAAGGAAGTAAATAGATCTAATCACAGCCTCTAGTTTGAATGCAGAAGGGGGTGATATAGTTGGAAATTAGCATATGGTAGCGAGGTGGTGATCCTTTCTTAAAATAGCTCTGTGTCAGCTCCAGGAGCACCTTTATTGTTACAGCTTTCATAGAACTGGAAATGAATGCAGAGTGGGGAGCCAGACTGACCGTTGCAGAAAGAACTTATCTGAAGTTGCGTTTGAACTCTGGCAGAATCTTTTTTTTCCTTCTTTGTGTTTTGGAGTCTTGAAACTACAGCATTGCATGTCATTGTCATCTGGGCAATGGAGTGCATCATGTTATCCATTGCTATGTTCGAGTCTGTGAATGCATGCAGAAATTGCACGCATCACCAGAGGATGTTGCTGTTCTGAAGTTTAAGTGCATGCACATGTGATCTGCAGCATGGATCTAAGCAGGAAGTTGCCTCTAAGAATCACAGATAGTACAATAGCCATTTTGTATAACCTTACATAAACCGAGTCTGCTAGTTTTAAAGTTGCTTCACACTACCACTAGTTACATCTAATGCAAGCTCTTCAAACGATGTAGTGCCAAGCAAAGCATTGTTTGGAGCACGGAGAAAGAACCTGCAAGCCAAAATTAGCATGTATTCCTTCTGAGTGGTGTGTGTTTCGTCAGGGCTGCCCAGATCACGTTGTCCCTGAAGGCAGCACTCTTTAAATGGCAGTGTTTGAGCTATTACAACACGGGACGTGGCGGTGCGTGGTGCCAGTAACATATGCTGAACATGCGACCAGCACGTGCCCCCTCTTCAGCTCAGCCCATCAGCTATTCAGTTTGTATTCCGAGCTGTTTATTCCTGAGAATTGTTTCCTCCCCGTCAATCTTAAACACCCAGTCTTTTGTGTTTATTGTTTGTGTCTTTTTTCTTTTCTGCAGTTGCTGTTGATTCTTTATTTCCAAAACTCTCCACTGTGGTTACCATGACCATCACCTCTATTTTGTGTCAGTTCTTTTAGGATGTGGTCCTTGGTATCTCCTGTGCTAGTGTCATTGAAACCGTGGAGATCAGCCTGATTATTTTCAGCTTGAAGTTGAGGGATGAAATGTCCTTCTGCTTGATCTTCTGGGACTTGGTCTGTATTCGTTAGTTAGCTGTGATACTTTTAGCTGTCTTAGCTGTGTTCTTTATGTACATTATTTATTGTAATGTTAAATGTTTGTGAAATGGAAATTTTTTCCCCCCTCATGGATTGTCGTCTTTGGTTAGATAAACAATGTTAAGGCCTGTTCTGATCTTTAAAGCCATTTTTGATTAGAGCTCAGGTTCACAGACTACTTGTGACTCTTCAGTTGCATCAGCTTTGTGCTGTGGGTTCTGGTACAAGCCATCTGAGCAAGCACTGACACAAACTGGCAGTCTGGGGAGCGTTGGGGAGAAACAGTAAATGAAAATTAAATGTGCATACAAATATATTGCATTTTTGCAGTGCATTTCATAACGTTTTAGGGAACACTACCTCCCTGATGGGGTCCGTCTTGACACAAAATTAATTTGACTTGGACAGCTTTTCAGAACACATCATCTCTAATTGTTTGTGCGCTGTAGGTAATGTTTAAGCACTGCATACTTCTTAAATTCAACTTTCTGTGGAGATGATGCATTGAGTTAAAAGATGCAAAAGCTTTCTTCAAGTGTATTTCATATTAATTGGTAAACTTTATTTCTCGAAGCATTTAATATATCTGCAAGAGTTGAAAGCATCTTTCTCATTTCTATTTTTGACAGGGTTTTTTTTTTAATCATCACATTAGATGTATACACTAGTAAAAATTTATTAAAATATAAACAGCAATTTCATCCCTGAGTTTTAAGCATATCTATATATGAAACTTGGGCACTGAAGATAAGCTGTAACTAACCCTTTGGTTTCAAGGTCACTTTAAACAAACAAATTGGGAATTACAGCTGAAAAAAACCATCCTGTTCTGTCCCTTGTGTTAGCTCTGGTATTCAGATTGTGTGCACAAGTCAGATTAGTTTATGGGTAGACCTGAAAAACAATCTCTTACAAGAGAAGGAGAGATGGAGAAACTTGGGGTTATATTTCTGTCAAGTCAGAAGTGCAGGATTTTTTCATTTACCAGATGGGAAGAAATTAGTAATACTGATGAATTGTTTTCATGCTATCTTACACTGCAGGTCAATCAGAAGGTTCTCTCCTGAAGGGTCTTGGTCATACTCTATTGCCAAATGCTGGCCCCATTGCTCCAGCCTTCCTTTTATGCTGGCGTTGGCCATGAGATGGGTTGGTAACCAGTTCACTGCTACCCCAGAGAATGCTGGTTGCCTTATATATGCACGTATATATTTGCCTTGATATGTCAATATCTATATACCTATCAGATACCTATATATACCCACCTACCTACATAGATACATACATAGTTTGTTTTGCTGGGTTAGCTGTTGCTGCATGAATGAGTTAAATGAGCTCACTGAGGGGTCTACCAGAGCTCACGCTGGCCCCGAAATCCTTGACCTCCTGCTCCACAGGCAAAAGAGCTGCATAATGCTTCTGTATGCCGCTTCTGTCAGGAGCGTGAATTCGTGGTGAGAGATCTGTTCACAGGTGACATCAAGGTATCTGAGAAGAAGAAGGAAAGCAAACAATGCCCGCTACGGATAGTGGAGGTGGACAGGAAAAGCAATGAAACTGTGCTTGTCCTATTTTTAGTAGTTTCCAAAATGTTGGTGTGACTGACAGTCCTCATTTTGCACTTGAGCACAGAAGCGACTTCAGTTATTTGATTACTGCTTTCTGTTGGTCTCTGTTAACCTTTGTGTTCTGATTTTTGATCAAAGACTAATGTTTTGAGGGTTTCATGTCGCATTTCAAGCTTTCTCATTAACTGATGGTGTCCTTTCTTGTTGCCTTCACAGTTTTTACTGAAAAGTCACTAATTCTTGTGACTATCTCACGTAAACTGACTATCGTTTTCTCAGGAGAGAGAACAAAACTGGTTGTCACATACTATGATATATATAGATATATCATCCATATAGATATATATGAAAGCTTTGCAATTTCTGCTCACCAAAGGAAGTTTTATTGATCTGTTCAGAAGCATGTGTAGCAGTTACACAAGAACCTCTTCACAGCTGATTGTTGCAGCTCTTTTTTTTTTTTTTTTTTTTTTTTCTTTTTTAAACTTTTTTTAAATTAAACATTTTTTTTTTTTTTTTTTTTTTTTGACCTTTTAAACCATTTTATAAGATGAACCATATCTGTTTGGCTGTACAAGAGGAAGAGGAGGCTGGAGTTTACATTAGTTTGTGTTCTGGAAGATTTTAACCAATTGCAGGTTGGACTTCCTCTGTGCATCTCTGGGACTTCTGCAGGATCTTCTGCACTGGCTCAAGCACAGGCATTAATCAGTAACAGTTTTAACAGCTTGACAACTATTTATGATCATGAGTGAAGAAATCTTGATTGCAGCTAAAGCTTATGCAAAGGAAAGCACAGATGAAGAGTCGTTTTCGCCTGGTATTTTTCAGTATCCAGGATATACATGTTAAGTTTTTGTTTTATTTATTTGTTTGTTTTTTAAATGACTACAAATATTGTTTGTTGCTATTGTTTGATAATGGAAAAAAGTCCTACTTGCAATAGATATGAAGGAATTGAGGTCTGTATGACTTATATACAGAAGAAATGGAAGATTTTAACTCTACATTCTAAATAGATTGAGTAGCTTTGTTGCCAGGTTTTCATGGTGTAATGATAAAAGGCTAGTGAAATTAAAATCTCTGCAGCTCTTTTCAGAGGACGGCATTATTGCTTAAGATAGCTTTCCATGTGTGTATTTTGGTGTTTGCCATCAGTCATCATAGCTACTTCCTTTTTTGTTCCTTAATCAGATACTCCTGTGCAACAAACTGACCAAAATAGTTTGGCCTTGTTTAGTGAGATAATTTCTGCTTTACCGCAGATGTGAGCATGTCTCCTGATTGTGCCTCTTCAAGTAGTTGTGGGAGAAGGAAGACTTAAAAGGGGATGATCCAGTGGTTTAAACAAAGATTGGATGTTGGGGAAAAATATGTTCTGTTCCCAGCTCTGCTGTACGCTTGCCAAAACGACTTGGCCAAGTCACAAATCCGTTTAATCAGTTTTTGAAAATGGGGATAATACTTCATGGGCGGAGGCAGGGGGATGATGAAATTTCAGTGCGCTTTTCTAGCACTTTTTATCAAGAGCTATGCGTCGCCGGTTGAAATCGATTCCGTGCGTTTTGGAACGGTTTGCTTCATGTCTGCAGCACAAGTGCTGTGGTTCCTCCCTTTCCTAGTTCCCTGCCACCCCAGTCCGTTTCCGAGTGCCATCAGTTCTGTTTGCCAGTGCTCTAGGCTTTCTTACCTACACAGTTCTGGTGTGAACAGTCTTATTCCTAAACTTTGGTGTGCCTTAGGACTGCAAAGAACACTGGATCTCGTGTGTTATGTTCATTTCTGTTCAATACTTCATAGTTTAGTAATGAAGTGTTGCAGAAATGCAGACCAGTGTGTTCATTCAGTTATGGTTGGGACCTCAAAAGTAATGTATATGGGAATACATAAATGCATTAGTTTCTTACTAAAATATGTAAAAATATGTAATTATTGCAACTCAAGCAAGTTGTATTCCTACTGTAGCTTCTAGTACGTGTGTTTTTGGAGCAATAGAAATACTTTTGTGAGGAATGCTTGAGTGAAATTATCCACTCTTTTGACAGTGTCAACAGTCCAAATCCTGATGTTCTTGATCAATTTGAGGGGTCTCAAGCAAAGCAATCTTTAATTCTGTTGAGAAGCGTTGAGCATGGACTCTTGCTGACGGAGTTCCCTTTAGTGACTTCAGGAGGCTTGTTTTTCGGTATTAGATAGGTTAAGCGTTGACTTTTCAAGAAGAATGGTTACAACAATTGCCTAGTAAAATGTTGTGGGTTTACGCAGTAGGTAAAGCACAGCTTTTAAATTCAGCTGTCATGACAATTTACTTTACCTTTGAAGAAAGATTAGAGTGTGAGCTGACATAAATTTACTAAAGCATCAGAAAGCGTATACATTTTGGCTAAGAGCGTTCTGCTGGGTTGGTAACTTAACTGGAGCTACCGGTGGCTCCTGGCAGCGGGTGCCCAGTGGGCAGAGGAGTTGTGGCTGAGAACAGAACTGGTGCAGGGGACAGGGACGAGCTTTCCCTGTGCGGCAGTGCTGAGCTGTTACAGCGCTGAATCCCATGAAACCATCCCTTAGGATCGAGTGTTTGTTCATAACAGCCTGCTTTGTACTTCTGCTTCAGGAATCTTGGCCTGTGTTTTTCATTACTTTCTGAGATGTTGTTTGGAGTGGGTTTCGTTTCGCTTAACTGTGCGTGCGTGCATGTGTCTGTCTGTGTGCACGTACGTTCTCTTTACATTCGGTGAATAATAGACATCTCTGGACCTGGTTTCTCCAGACAATTTCAGCCTTTTCCCATCTATGGGATGTGCGCCATTAAGTGTCTGTTCCTTTTCATTCGCTGTGAAAACAGATGACTAATGCAGCTACAGGTTTACGCTTGGAGAAGATAACCCCGTGTTTCATGTTTGTTTGGGTATACACTTTCATTCTCTCTGCTGTTGTCCTTTATCAGAACAGGGGCAACAATTAACATATATTCTGACAAAGACTTCTGTTTAGTGTGTGCTTTTTATTCCTGGACAGATTTCCACTTGTGTGAATATCTGACCCAAATCCCGTCTGTTATTCTTACTAGATTTTATCCGTCTACACTTTCTTGCTGCCCCTTACAACATCCCACGATTTGAGAACTTGGCATGGCCTTAGAGGAATAGCTCAGGAGGAGTTCTTCATGAGGGATATTTTCCAAAAGCAGTCTGTTTGTTGTAGATCAAATGCATGGCTTTGTGATCTTCAGGCTCTTTGGAGTCTTGATTTGTTCTGGAGTGCCCACACAAGTGATTAAGGAAGGTAAGTTTGTGTGTGCAGTCCAAGCATACAAAATTTCTAAAGGGTCTGTACCTTCACAGAAAATCTTTAGGAACTGCAGATAGGAGAAGAACTAGAACCGTTTTGAATGAGCATTGAGCCGAGTGCAGTTGGTTAAAAAACTGATGTCGGAATATAATAGAAAATGCTGTTTTCCAATGAGATAAGCAGCCCGTCAGTGTCATCAAAGTGAACCAAGTATGGGATGCTCCTCAGATATCTTGAGATGACTGTGAAATGTAATTAACGCCCATTGATTTTTTCAGAGGAGCCTGAAAAAGTCCGTTCTGTGACCAGGCAGGCAGGTTTAAGGAGGAAATCAAACACTGCTATGTACTCAAAACTACAGTTGGTAGGAAGCAGTTTTTGTAACTTTTCAATGGCCTGAGTTAGTCATGGATTTCTGGGTGAAATAAAGGACTGCTCTGCTCTTGGGAGCAGAGCTCTATCTTGAAAAGCCCATCTAAAATAAACTTTGCTTGCTTGTTTCAGGAAGTCTTTTCTGTGCAGCCTTGCCTCAGTGAGTAGCTGTTCCTTTGGTAATGGTTAGGGAGTTTTGGCATCATTTTGCAACAGAATGCAGGTCTCTGAGGTAATAAATGAAGTCTTTTGTTACTAAAGTAACTGAAGTCTGAGTCATGAGTGCTTTTTTTTTTTTATGATTATGCTTACGTCAAAACACATCATGATGGCACTGGTTCACTGTACTTCCCCCTGCTATTTTAATTGCAAAGAGTGGTAAAATGCCAAGTGCTCTGTTTGGCTTTAAGCAATTTTGTCTGGTTTGCTGATAGCTGTTACTTAGCAGTGGATAACATTATCCTAACTTCAGTGTTCCCCTCTGAACTTCTGCAACCCCACGAGTCCCCACAACTGAGGCTGGAGTGCCAGGCATTTCTGTAACTGGCTAAGTTGGCAATAAAGGATAGGGTGGTTTTGGTTTGTCTGCTTCAGCTTAGCCCTGATTTATGCCTTATGAAAGGTTCTTGAGTGATATTTACTGTTGTGGTGAAAGTTTGAACTTGCATGTTTGGTAATAGGAAGCCATTGTTAAATGCAGCTATCTGGAAGGAAGAAGGAATGATGATTGATTTTTACTTTCCTGTTGCAAGTGTTTTGTTTCTGTTTCTTAAACAGGAAACTATTGTATTATAGAGTTCTGTATGCTCTACTGCGCCTCAAAATAGCCATCTGAAATTTGGCAGAGATAGAGGCACACAATCTTTTGGACAAATTTTAGTGGTGTTTTTTTTTTTTTTTTTACAGTTTATGGTGAAATTTAGGAATAGAGACCACACAACCTGACTCTGCACACAGCTTTTGTGTACAGAGATGCTAAATACCCGAAAATGCAGTGTTTCCATAGGCGGAGTTTCTTTTGTATTCACAGGCTGGGGAGCCTCAAATTCCAGAGGCATTACATGAGCAGTTTTAATGAATTAGTGTCTGGTTTTCCTGCAGCAGATGTGACAAGCAGCTTTATAAGCTGCTTCCCATCGATCGCTGTTTACCAGCTCTTTTGTGTCTTTCTTTTGCTTAGAGAAAAGCAGTGAAGAGCTTGGTTTCTACAGTAACTGCTGCCTACATTCTTGCCTGCAGGCCAATTTCTTTCTCAGTTCCTGCAGCCTGTGCAGGGCTACNCCTGCTTTAATTGCACAAAAGACTCCCTCTATTCAAGAAAGATATTGAATTTCTTTTTTTTTTTTTTTTTTCTTGTTGGTTGAAATGTTTTACCGTGTGAGAAGAGAAGGCAGTGGGAATTTGTGATTTTGAGATATGCGTTTTTAATTAATCATAGCATACTTCCATGACTGTAGGATAACGTAAATGTTTTTGCTATTGATCAGTATTTGTGTGGTTGGTATTTAAAGAAAGTGAAATAGCTGCTGAAGCCCTTTGAAAATTGGTAATAACACTTGCAGTAATGCCTCTTCTGTAGCACAGAAGGGGAGGGGCAGGGAGAGATCAGCATGAAGTAACAACACTTGCTGTAGACGAACAACTTCAGGACACTGTCTTTTTCAGTCTTGACTCAAATGCTCATAGAGAATTTGTTGGGAAGATAGGGTTAAAACTGCATCGCTCCTTGTAAAGTTAGCTCTCTAAACAGGGAAGAAGTGTGAAGCCATTTCTAAGAAGAATGTGTGTTCCATTACTCAGTTTCTGTTCGCTCTGAGTGGCTTGGGAATGTTCCTGTGTCATCATCAATATTCTGGTGTCATAGGATCATTTTTTGACACAGACAGGCTTGTTCCAGATCCTTCTGAAAGTGGGTTAGCACCACTGACTTTCCAACAACTTTTCAAACTTTATATGCTGTTCCTGGAACATGAATGGGGAAGTATGTAAGTTAGGTTTCCATTTGGGGAGCCATTAGTTTACAACTAGATCATGTTTACAACTTCTGCTTAGAATTTAATAGAGCTATGATGTTAGCGGGCTTGAATTAATGTGAGGCTACAGCAGTACTTCATCACTTCTGATGGTGCATGGGTCTTTGCTTTTAAATGTTAAAATGAGTGGATGGAAAGATCAGTGATTTTTTTTTTTTTCTTCAGGGCAGTTTTTCGTGGTGGTTTGTGGCATTGTGTAGGCAATGATGGCACACCTGAAAAAACACAAAGGCTTGTGAAAATTATCTAGTGCAAAAAATAAAAAGTCTAATTGCTGGTGTAAAACTCTGCAAGGTGGGTGTTTTTTTTTTTTTTTTTCTTTATGGTACTGAAGGTTGAGATTGCTACACAGCCCTCCCATTTCTGTTTGTGGAGGACATGCTTTTCAACTATTGATCTTTAGTCAACAGAAATCAATTGCAAAGGACACAGAGAATTAAGGGAAGCACACATGAGGCCGACTTACTCCCCGGAGGAGAGTTGCCTCTTTTTAAATGACAGTTGCTTTTTTGGATAACCTCTAGAAGTGTCCTGACTAGTAATGGCCATACTTAAGTGAAAGTAAATTCATGGTCAATTAACCAGTTTGAGGCTTAGTTTAAATCATGGAGGCAGGCAGGAGGAAGAAGCTACACTAAGCCAACGCGTGTGTGTACGTGTGCTTGTAGGAAGTGATGCTGGGTTCCTGCTGGGGGAGTGTTTCACATTGCTGTGCAGGGTGTGGTCAACTGCGTGCGGGAGAGCATTGAAAACTTCCCTTCTGAAAAACTGGTGGAGGAGTTGGGCTTCATGTTCCTCTCATGCAACTTTTAGAAGTGATTTTCTTTTTAATTTTTTTTCCCTGAAAGTCAATGGGGAAAAATGCATATTGTGTTTTTCTATCAGGAGCAGTTATAAAAGCTTTACCAGTGCAATGGTAAAGGGAAAATTTCTGATAGGAGCACAAGGGCATGCCTCGTGGAAAGTGGCGGTGCTCAAGGAAATCCTTACTATGAAAACTTGTTCAACTCGTATTACTGCTGATATAGGTTATTAGAAAAACTTTCAGATTTTATTAGTTTTCAGGGGACTTTCATTGTGGCTCTTTAGATGGATTTATAAGACTACCTTCATTACTACTTTGTAAACCCAGATTTTTAACTGTTGAGTGCTTTATCTGAAAATTTTGACTCTTCTTAAAAGCCATTTAGTTCCGTTTCCCTTTTTAGTAAGTTTTGCATCCGCTGGTTCTGTTTAGGCCTAATGATGGTGACTCTGTTCTGGAAAGCACTGCAGTCTTGACTTGCAGTTCAATTAACAGGCCAAAGTCTTAAAAATAACTTCTGGAAGTGAATAATTTGTGTGCATGTTCTTGGTGTTGAACAGTCAGAACCCTTCTGGTATGATATTCAGAAGATAAGAAAGTTAGAAGCATAATTTTCTTTTGAGTAAGTGTGGACTGAGTGAAGCAGCCATTTTCTCTCTGGTAATGGGATTGCTTTTCTCCAGGCCAGCAGAAGTTACTACTTTCAGAGTTCTCCCAGAGATGGAGTTTCATTTCTTCCCACAGGTTTCCAAGTGTTTTGCATGTGTCAGTTTGGTCTGAGAAAGGGAGTGGAGTTCAGCTCTCTCCTGAGAGACGCACCTTTTTCTGGGATACAAAGGCACAACACGCAAATGTTACAGACTGAATTTGTATGTGATTGCACTTCAACTTCTTGTTTTTTTTTTTCTTTCTTCATGGTATGTATAGGTGCATTTGTAAAGACTTGTATTTTATGCCTTTCTTATTTAAAAATTCATCAAAAGTAATTGTTAGCTCTAGTATAATTCATGATTAATTTCCTGATAATCTATTGTGATGCCAATAATACATGGAGCAGCAAACGGAGCAAAGATCCCATTGTGGGCTGTGTTCTTGCACGTTGGAATGTACCGGTTAGCAGGAGGCTGAACAGGCTTCGATTTCAGATACCGTGTTCCCATGGATATCTGAATGCTGCCCAGTTTCAACATGCTGTTCTTGGATTTCAGTTGCAGTTGTTACGTAGAGCAGCGCAGAGGAAGCGGTACCCTTGTGTAGCTTTCTAACCTTGCAGAATGGGGTCAGTGCTGTTTTTCATCAGTGGCCTGGGATGTGGGACAGCACCCGTAGCAGTTTGCAGATAACGCCAAGCGGGGGGAGCAGCTAACAGCTGGAGGGCATGGCTGTCATTCACAGGGACATGGATGGGCTAGAGAGAGGAGTAGGCTTCGACAGGGCAGACAAATGCAAAACCCTGCATCTGCAGTGGGTGAAGGCTGGGAATGGCCAACTGAGGGCCCTTTGTTGGGGACGCATCACATGTGATGGAGCTGGCCTGGTTCTAGGAGCAAATGTGTCCAGTTTGGGGCCCACAGTACAAACAGCAGCCACAAAGATAAACTGGAGAGGGTAGTGGAGGGCTGCTGAGGTGCTCAGGGAATTAGCACATGACATGAGGAGAGGCTAAAGAGCCTGGACTCATGTAGCTGGAGAAGCCTGAATCTGGATCTCACTGCGGTCTTCCCCCGCCTAAGGGGCGGTTATAGGAAGGCTGGAGCAAGGCAGTGTTCTGAGGATGAACAGTTGTAACAGGTTGCTGCTAAACAATTATACCCAGACAAATGGGGAAAACCATTCACCGTTAGGGTGGCTAACGGCAGGAATGAACTGCCCAGCTACATCCTTTGAGTGCTTCAGAATTTGATGAGACAGGGCCTGTGGAAACCTGGTGTCACTTGGAAGTGAGCCCTGCTGTGTGCAGGTCGAACTGGAGACCTTCAGAGGTCGCTTCCAAATTCAGTTCCTCTGTTCTACATGAATGATATAAAAACAGGTTTTGGCTTTTAAAATACAATTGGATCAGTTGTGCACCTGGAACTGTGCGCTGCAGTGTCTCAATGGCCACTTACGCGTCAGAGCACGTGCGTGTGTAAATACAGTAACTGGTGGTGAAGATGGGTTTTACTGGAGTGATGGGAAAAGAACAGCTAGGAGATGAGTCTTCAGTGAGAACTGGGTACGCAAGAGGAGTTAGGGAAGGGGGTTAGTTACAAACCTCCCTTCCGTGGAAGGGAGGCCATACCTTGAAGTGAGGTGATTTGTGTGTTGTCTTAGGTTGCTGATCAAAATAGGGTAGGAAGAGGAGGTATGAGTAGCATCGTCTTAGTCTGCTGTACGGTCAGAGCTGGAAAAAGGCTGTTTAGTGGTACAGGTGTTGTTAATAACCTCAGTTTCTCCTGGAGATGAGCTACCCTGTTGCCTATGCTTGATATTTAAAGCACTTGAAATCAAAAATTGGCAAAAAAAGCAAAACAAAAAAAAAAAAAACCTCTCAGTGCTGAATGTGTTCTCCTTTGTGGGTCTTATCTTTTAAATGTAAAAATTTGAAGCTTTCCTTGGCTCTTAGGAAAGCTCTCATCCTGTTAGTCTTTTAGGTCTGTTTAAAACGTAGGAGGACCCTTGAATCTATTGGTGTTCATTGGCATTACCAATGTCGAAGAATTGTGGTGGTGAACTGCCATGATTTCTGGAGTTACTGGTGTTGCACCCCCATAATCTGTTTGAATGTAGAATCTGAAGGTGCTGATAACAGAACTGTAGGAGAGCAGCTTCTGTCTGATTTCTGTCTTGGTTTTTAAAAGGCAATTAAAACTGAATAATTCAAAGGATTCTGGGGCACTGAGCTTCCTCGTAGGGCTTACATACAGGGAGGAAATTGAATTCCTGCTCTGTTTCGGCTCCCCAGATGGAGACAGGACATTTCCTCATTTTCAGTCAGATGGTATTTTCATATAGGCAGAATTGCAGGTGTATTAATTGGCTTTTGCCTGCAGCACAGAAGGAACTGCTAAGGGAAGGTGAGAAAATAATAGAAATACAGATGTTACAAAGCTAGAATTGACACATTTATCTCACAAGACACCTGGCACCTTACAAAGTTGCTAAACGCTTTCAGCAGGTTTACGCCCAGATCAGCAGGTCTCAGTTTTCCTGGGACTGTAGTGGTAGTAATAGTTTTCTGAGGAATAGCTTGAAATGATTTGAGGCTGCTTATGTGTTTTCTCCCATCTCACCCCTTCCTGCAGTTAACCCAGACTGAACTTCCTTTAAAGAACAATTAGGATCATTAGTTGCATTGCCCGTAAGATGCTTTTGCTGCAGTTTGCTAGATCATAGACTCTGTGTTGTCCTTTTTTGATGCTTTGTAGAAACCTAGCACAAGTACTCCTGTAATAAACGGATGAAATTATTTAAATGTGGATGCCCTAGTAGTTGTTTGAAATACATGAAGTGTGACAGCGGCATGGCAGCAGTACTTCTGGTTTTGTTACTTAGATACCGACCGCACAAACTTGTCATTGTACGGCTCCTCAAATGCAGATGTTTTCAGATGTTTTGTAAACTTTTTTCTTTTTTCTTTTTTTAAAGAATCTGTTGGACCCGTCCTGGCTCTGTTTGTTTTCCTACTCTGAATGGCATCATCCTGTGAGGGAGGAGTTATAGTTAGTTGAGTAGGTGAGGGACAGAGTGGCCATTTGCAGTACTGCCCCATGTATGTATGTATTTAAAAGTGGGTCGTATAGATGAGTTTCTTGTACAGCGACCATCCTGTGCTAGCACATCATGAAAGTATTGTAAGTGTTTTCAAGAGTGGGTGAAATCAAGTTCAGCTTGCTCTGCGCAAAGCGTTTGAGGAGGTCTCTGCCTGTGTGTGTGCTGTGGTTTTTGTTCAGTTTATTGTGTAAGTAAAAAATATGCCCAAACCAATTTGATTCTGGTCAACTTAGAAGATGTGCCTTGTTTTGATTTTGGAAGTAAGTGCTGTTTGTTGGCATCGATGCAAGCTACTCAGAAAATCTGCTGGCTAGTACATGCTTCTTATTCCACTTTTTGACTATATTCCAGCCATTAAAGATGTGCTTCTTTTAAAATACTCTGTTTGCAAATATGAACCAATTGACAGATGTGGTCTCCTCGTAATACAAGATTCAGCTGTTCACACCAGATAGTGATCTGTGTGCTGTGTCTTCCTCAATGACACCATCCTTTGAAGCTCAGCATGCAGAATGCTGTGAACTACAACAGTAACAGGTTTTGATATAGTTCTTGACTGTAAGTTCCAAGTTTGTGTGGCACTTCTCACTAACCTTTCATTAGTCAAAGCTCCTGGGTTTTGTTTTTTGTTTTTCCAAACCTGATTGACCTCTGAGACCAACATTTCTCAGCTGTACTTTGAAATCCGTGCTTTGGTCTTAACCTATGAACAATCTTTCCTTAGTTTTCTGCGTAAGATTCCCGCGGGGGAGATAATACATAAAGGTAGAGCCTTAGTGTGAGAAGGGAGATGCTGAAATGCGCACACCTACATGGAATACTGGGAGCACTGTGCAGTGTGTGTGTCGTGTGTTTGTGTTTCTGGTAGGGGTGTTGAAGCTGTGAAGCTCTCCCTCCTCCCTCCCCACCCTCACCACACCCAGCGCTGTGTGAGCTGGCTGTTGTGCCTGGCGGTAAGATCCCTGACAGGGAGGGAGAAACCTAAAGTTACGTCCTGTTGCTCCTGCATTTCTTTTAAGTTGAAATAAGCTTGGTTTGAAAAGTATTAAGTTAAAAAAAAAAAAAAAAAAAAAAAAAAAAAAGCTTTAAGTTAAATGTGCAGGTATGGAATAGCCTTGTAAAAGGTGTAGAACAGATGATGCTGAAGGTTCAGCCTGGTGCTGTCAAAGAAATCGTGTGGTTCAGTTTCCCACAGTGGTTTTTATTTAATCTTCCTGATTAGGTCTTTAGCAAAAAGGCCGCCTTTGGCTACCCTCTTTTGGCTGCGCTGGAGGAGTCGTGTTGTCATTGAACATTTCAGATAGTCAGCAACAGAAAACATTTTTGTTCTCAAAACAGCTGAGACTTCTTTCAGTTGTTGCTAAAACAACACAGGCAGAAAATACTTCCTACTAGGAAAAACAGGGTAGTGAGCTGTTACTGAAGATACTAAAAAAGAAAACACAGAATTTGGTCCACTTAACTTTCTTGCTGAAATGCATCTGCGTTTTTTTTGGCATGGATTCTGTTCCTAATTTAGTACATTGAGCGTGTTTCAGAAATAGGTCTGCTGTTAAATTCGGACAGGGTCCATACTGAGAAGTAAGACAGAAGAGTAAGGTCAGTGCTGCTGCTTGCTCTTCATCCCGGTGCTTGGGTGTGTTCTGTAGGAAAAAGAATCACTGCAACGTGCCTTGCAAGAACACAGTAACACTCAGATGCTATCTTTATGTTATAAACACCCTTCAAGAAATAGAAACCAAAGCCTATGAGAATTAACATTCTTAAAGCTGCTGTACTGCTTAATGTGCCTTCCAGTTCTTACATGGTGTTGGTGTTTAACATCATTTTCAGAGAAATGGTGGCTGCTGTTAACTGTCTGCCTGTTGTGTTCGAACATAGCTGCATTTCTTAGGCCTGTTCCAGCGTGCTAGTTTCCTATTTTTTATAAAACCTGAACTACATAGAATAATTTTAGAAACATTTTCTAAGGTTTGTTTCTTGGTAATACGTAGTTTGAAAGTCCTCCTCATCATGGTGCGTAAATACAACGGTGGGTTTAGCGCTGGGTGTGGTCTACCAGCTCAATTAAGGAAAAGGAGATAGTGAAGTTATTTGAAGTGTGTTTTTGTAGATGCTTTTGTTGAGAGAAAATTACGTTTCTTGTTTGCTCAGCCTGTTTATTTACTGAGAAGCTATAAATAGCCCACTCTGTTTAATTGAGCTGACTTCTAAATGCTTAGAGAGAGATGGAAAAAAAAAAAAAAAAAAAGGAA
>VXAV01007888.1:277855-308432 GCA_013399715.1 Alectura lathami
GGCAGATCCATAACTGTGGTCCAGAGGGCTGATAGGGGGCTCTTCTGCACTAAGAGCTTTTTGATTAAGTATAATGTGGTGATATGCTGTATAACAAAATAGTAGGATCTTCTTTTTATGCTCTACAGTGCTGCAAATTCCTGCCCATCTAGCCCCCGTGGTGCAGGCTCTTCAGGGTACAAAATGAGTCGTGTAATACCATCTGACCTACATTTAATGGCTGACAACTCACAGTCAGAAAATGACAAGGAAGCATCGGGTGGAGATAGCCCAAAGGTAAGCATTGTTTGAAATCCAAACCATAAATTAAGTCTTAAGTGAGTGTAATACTTCTGAAATTCTGTTAGCCAGAGTGTGTGTGTAAGTCATAACTCAGGTGGTGTTTTTTTTTTTTTTAGTTTGTTTTTTTGTGATTAGACATGACATGTATGACACTCCCCTTCCCTCCTCACCTTTGGAGAGGGTCTGGCTGTATGTATGTATAGTCGTCATACATCTGTTTGTAGGCATTGGAAAATTCTTCAGTGTTGTTTTCCTCAGGTTTTTTAGTGTTAGCTTAAAATGTGCAAAACAGAAGAGCAAAACTGTCATAGTTTTTCTGTTTGAAGATTTTGGTTGTCCAGAAGTGACTTAAATGAAATTAATTGTGTTTTGTAACTTTTAGTTAATAAAGGGATGTGTGTATTTTTAAGTTTTACTGATATAGTCTTTTCTTTTTACTCTATAGGACGACTCTAAACCACCTTACTCCTATGCACAGTTAATAGTACAAGCAATCACAATGGCACCTGATAAGCAGCTTACACTAAATGGAATCTATACGCACATAACTAAAAATTACCCATACTACAGGACAGCAGACAAGGGCTGGCAGGTAAACATGATTTCTTGAATGTTTTTGTAGTTGAGAGTAGTGCTGGCAGCGTACTTGGTCATAAGCCAACTGATGAGCCCAACAGCCCTTTGTCTACAGAATTCGTCAAATTAGTGTTTGTTAATTTTTTTTTTTTTCTGATTGTGACATCTGCAACAAAGTAGGCAATTTATTTTATATTTGATTTTATATATGTTATTCATGGAATGGTATTCTCTGAAGCCCT
The DNA here is from genome assembly GCA_013399715.1 of Alectura lathami. Classification (NCBI taxonomy): domain Eukaryota; kingdom Metazoa; phylum Chordata; class Aves; order Galliformes; family Megapodiidae; genus Alectura; species Alectura lathami. The sequence continues at coordinate 278,956 of VXAV01007888.1, forward strand.
GGGAGCAATACATGCGGGCTTCTGGGGGAAAAAATGTATGGCTAGAACTGTGGGTATGTGTACTGTCTAGGAATGTAGTTTTGTTCTGTAAATTAGAATTGTGCAAACATACATACTGTTATCTTGAGATAAAATTCAGATATTAAATGTGGCAAGCTCAGGTTTATTTGAACATTTGGGATCTTGACCATACAATGCAGTGAAGGAGCAAGCATGTATTGCCCACTGTTAAGGACATCGCGTGCCCTTACTTATTTCTGCAGTAGTCCGTTTGTGACCTTGATTGTTTCTGCACTGAGTTAGACCAAACCCTGTAGAGTTAATTTCTGCTCTCTTTTCATTTTTAAAGAGACCAGCCTCAGCCTTTGCCCAGATGCCTAACTGAGTATGAATCAGCCTGGCACAGGCTTTCCTGACACGCATAAAGGTTCAGTGCCTTTGCTGCTGTTTTTAGTTTCCGCAAAGGACGGGAGAGCACAATTAGCAGCACTGGCAAGTTTGCCTGGGTACCATTCAGACTGCACTGTCGATCACAAAGTATCAGTTTCACAGCCTTGCTCTTAGTACAGCCATGATCTGCAGCAGAGGCACGCTCTGAAGTTATTTTCAGGGAAATAAAATTTCGAGAGGCTGGGGGAGGGGAAAAGTGAGGAAGCATTAATGCTCTGCTTGCTGTACTGGTAGAAGACTACAGAGTACATGCCTTCTCAGTAGAGGAATAGATTTTAAACTTTAATCACATGCCAATTTGTCATAGAGCCTGTGTGGAAGTTGAATCACTCATACGAGAATGCCAGGGTTAATGGGGAATGTCATTTTACAAGGTTTTTGCTAATGATTTGGCTAGTAAAGGACTTAACTCTTGCTGTGACTAGGAAGTAGCTGTAAGATTTTTTTTTCCGTTTCTCCCATAATCACTGCAGGGTTCCTGACAGATAAATTCTAGCAATAGGTTCTGTTTATAAAATGTTGGTGTGCTTTTTGCTTCCTGTTCTGACATATCTTCACTGTCTGTATTGCTTCCTTGCGTAAGCAAGCATCATTTAACCACACGTACACATACGTTGTAAAGCACAGAACTCTATCGTAGGACGGTGCATGTACTTAGATGCAAAATACTCCACTAAACCAGGGTGATAGACACAGCAGACATATGTTCCAGAACAAATAATTAGCACCTACTTCTACTAAAGAAAAAAAAAAAAAAAGGCAGCTGAAAATGAGATGCTGTTCAGTCACTAGTCATATAAAGCAGTGCCGTGTGCCTCATGCATCAACAGCTCTGCTAGCTTTTAGCCAGGTGTTAGATTGTAGTTCAGGTGACCTATCTGATGTCTTAAATATTTGTGGCTATATATGCATATTACTCAAACCAGGCAGTACACACATGTATATAATGTCCAAATCCTATACCTTAATTAGTATAACTGTGGCATTTTTATCCTTTATTACATAAAACTCTCATTTTGTTGAGGACTCCTCTTTGTGAACTTATTTTAGCAGGTACTTTTGGATCTACTCTTTCACTCTGGCATATGGAGAAATAAATACAATTTGTAAACATGTTCTTGGCATCTTTTTAGTTCTGTTTCGATTTCTGGCAGGGAAAACCATTTCTGGTTTCATCAGTTTGCATTTAAGAAACCGTACATGGTTATAATTTTTTTAGGTTTTCCAAATTTGCCATCAGGGTCATGAATGCAGACGTATAAGCTGGATTTGTGTTTGATCTTGCAAATTTTGAGGAGCTTTTCTTAATGTAAAGCTTTTTCTTCATTTTTTTTTCCCGTTTTCTCGCAAGTTTTTCAGTTTTTATTCTTACACATACTTTCTTCTGGTTCAGTGATAATGTTTAGAAAGATTTTGGGTTTCTATCTTAAAAAAAAAGGGGAAGGGGAGATGTGCACAAAGCCAAGCATAAATACAGACACTTCAGAGGGTTAGCAGTTTTCTGCATCTCTTTGATCAGAGCTGTGTGTGTTGTAGCACAAACACAGCAAAGCGAGGATGAAGTAATGTGCAAACTAGAGTGGAGTAACAAAGATCTCAGTGAAGAGTTGTTTCAGGACCTGCTGCCATTTGTTGTTTTCCTAGACACACTAAATCCTTGGCTATTCTGTTGAGACAGGCTGGACTGTGGGTGAACTCCCACTTATCTAGCTGCATTTGGAACTTATGCAACTTATGCAATTTAACCTTTTCTTCCTGTATTGTGGTACAGTGTCAGTGTAAACATACAAGATCGGAATCAGCACATTCTGTGTTTTGCTGGCCCTCATAATACAGACTGATATTTTTCTTGACACCTGGGGAAGGGTGGTATATGAGGACTGATATATATATATATTTTTTTTTACACTGCATTATGGTGGAATATTTGTAGTCTTGAACTGTTACAATCACCGTGTTTCACGTTAACATGCTGGTTTTTAATGTTGGGAAAGATCTGAAAAATGCAAGGGTCCCTTGAGGTTTGTGGCACTGCCTTGGCAGCGCGCTGGCTCCTGTTGAGTTTCGGATTAGAACTGAACCCCGAGTCTCCTGTAGTACAAACTGCTGCAGTAGGCCGCATTCTGACTTGAAAAAGTTATATGAATTCTACATATTTTTTTATGTTCCATAGAATTCAATACGTCACAATCTCTCTCTGAATCGTTATTTCATCAAAGTACCACGTTCCCAGGAAGAACCAGGCAAAGGCTCATTCTGGAGGATAGACCCTGCCTCTGAAAGCAAATTAATAGAGCAGGCTTTTAGGAAAAGGCGGCCTAGGGGAGTACCTTGCTTTAGAACCCCTCTGGGACCACTCTCTTCTAGGTAAGGAAAAACAGATGAACAAAAAGACTATGGCTGTTGTTTAATCTTCAGGCTGATACAGACTTGATAGTTTTGGATGCAGTCAGAAGTTTGGTAATTTAATTTCATCCAGGCTCGGTATGTCAATTCTGTTATGATTTACTAGGAGGCTGCCCCATACACTAGGTTTGTTCTTATTGCTTGTTTTTAGTTTTAAAGAACTGACTGAGTTTGCATAAAACTGTCAGATTGTTAATGTAAGCAAGCTTTGCTGTACCTTTTTTTTTTTTTTTTTTTTTTACAGATTTATAATGTCAATTTCTAACTGCCATCTACTACATTTCAGAACGGTTTACAATGAAAATTATAAAATACCAGCTACTATTTTATTCAACTTAGAAATGACAAGTATGCGTTTTAGTTTGGTAATGTTCAAGCAGAATTCTTGTTGGGTTCTAATTACTCCGTTTGTAAAGTTATGGCCCTTCTACTGGTGCAGTTTTTTTCTGACTTGCCCTTCAGACAGATAACGCTGATTGTCCTTTTCCACCAGAAGAAATGTTCATGTTTCACAGATCGTTTAGGGGGCCTCCCTAAGAAGGTGTCAGCAGCTTCTATTCCATTAACTGTACCTGCAGTTTGCTTTTCAATTCTGTTGGTGGTTGGACTAGATGATCTTAGAGGTCTTTTCCAACCTTAATGGTTCTATTATTCTATGTTCTTGTTTAACAGAAGCTTTTTAAAAGATCATCAAAACTGCTTTGGGTTGTAACTGTACTTGCCAGAAGGCAGAGGTGCCCTCCTGTGGGCAGTGTGTGTTACAGTCTCTGTAGAGGAAGGTCACTGGCTTTGACAGTTCAGAAGTTAAAACGCATCAGCTGCTGCTTTCATTTTTAAATACAGAAGTGCCCCAGCTTCTCCTAATCACTCTGGAGTGTTGTCTGCGCACTCCAGTGGAGTCCAGACCCCCGAGAGTCTGTCCAGGGAAGGATCTCCAGTCCCAATGGAACCTGAGCCTAGTGCCATCCAGCCAAAACTAGCGGTAATACAAGAAGCACGATTTGCACAGAGTGCCCCAGGTGAGGAATCCTGAAATAAGCATTCGGGGGTTGGAGGTGGGAGAGGGCAAGTAGATAAATATTACTAAGACTTTGCATGTGCACCAAAAAAAAATCAGTGTATATTTGATCTTTTAACATTTAGAGCAAGCACTGAATAACATGCAAACATACCAGGTAAATGCTGTTTGCAGACCTACAGGCTGTGTCACCTATGTGTTCCAGAACCCTTGGTCACTTGTTACTGAGCAGAGATTTGTGCTTCTATGGTGTGTCGGACTGCTTTGTAATAGTTGTCACTGCCTTTGGAAACATTCTTTCTGGTTTAGAAAAAATAAATAAACTAACTGTGGGTTACAGAAATAAGCAAATGTCTTGCATGCATCTGTGGTCATTTCATCCTTTCAGTGCTCAGCATAAAAAGAGTTGCAGGGCCGAAGAGAGAAAGAACAAGTTTGCACAATAGAAATTTTCCTCAAAAAAAAAAAAAAAAAGAGGGGAAGGAGTGGTGGAATAAGGAATGTTTGTTTAATTGCCCTAGTTAATACACTTTGCCATCCATTTTCTTGGTGATGTACCCACAAAAGTAGCAGTGACTGTTCTGCGACAAAGGCAAGCTCTGTCCTCAGCAGAGACCGTGCTTCCCCCAGCCTGGGAAGCCAGGAGATGTGCCACTGCAGGAGCCTTCCACACAGCGCCTGAAGCGTATATCAGTTCCCACCTGTGGGAAGGCGTTTTACTGAATGGATGTCACACATAGCTTCGGTGGTATAGTTGCACGTGCAGCGGTGTGGTGGCGGGTGGGGCTTTTGCGCAAACCGTGTGCGGCGTAACATGGCCCTTGCCTGGAGTGTGTGGCTTGGACTAGCCGTGTGTCACCATCTTCATCGTCTGTTTTTATCTTCTGGCATTAGCAAAGGAGGTCGTTAATCCTCTGAGGCTTTAGCATTAGGTTTAAAAGAATGACTGGCTTAAATGAAATAATTAAAATTAGCAGCCTAATTTTTATCTCTTTCTTGATAGGATCACCTCTATCTAGCCAACCAGTTTTAATTACTGTACAACGGCAGCTACCACAAACTATTAAACCCGTCACCTACACTGTTGCAACTCCCGTGACAACATCAACATCCCAGCAGCCTGTAGTTCAGACAGTTCATGTTGTTCACCAGATACCAGCTGTGTCTGTCACAAACGTGACTGGATTAGCACCAGCAAACACTTACACTGTAGCTGGACAGGCAGTAGTCACGCAAGCTGCAATGGTAACCCAGCCCAAGGTAGAACCTCAAGAGAATGGAGACCACAAGGAAGTGAAAGGTGAGAACCTGCCGGTTAGTTTCTCTGGTAGCTCGTTATACAGAAGGATTATTATTCAAAATTTACTTCCAGATGAACAAGTGAAATGCTTGGCTAAAACTGAAGATTTTGCATCATAATTTCTGACATAACTTGGAGCTAGTACTGTAACAGTAGATACCTTCACTGAGGGCTGATGTAGTAAAGTGGTATTTTTTTAAATGCTGTCTTGTTTTACCAATGTTTTCTGATCTGTTTTTCAGTTAAAGTGGAGCCTATACCTGCTATTAGTCATGCTACAATAGGAGCTGCTAGTCGTATCATTCAGACATCTCAGACTACACCTTTACAGACAGTTACCATAGTGCAACAGGCACCTCTAGGTCAACACCAGCTACCAATAAAAACTGTAACGCAGAACGGAACGCACATAGTCCCCATCACCACTGCAATACAGGGACAGGGCAACGCTGGTGAGTACTGGGTCGGGCTGTTCTGTTGCGTGGTACGTGTTAAAGCCTCAGAGTGGCCAGTGCTGAATTTTTAAAATGCACTCACATTATATTTTGTAGTTGTACTGAAAAATTAATTTGTGTAAAAAATTTTGATTACAGCCTTATATGAGATTGTTTCTTCCCTCTTGGTAAGGACTAATGCTTCTTTTCATTGATGAGTACCTGAGGAGATTTATTCTCTTAGCAGTCATTATAGGGATGTACATAGTACTTCTCTCTCGTCATTGAGCCCAGGATATAAATTGGCTTCAAAGGAAGTTCGTGTAAAACAATGCCATAAAAGTGGTATCTGCTCCCCAGACAGTTTGTCCAGAACCAACCAGCAGGAAAGTAGGACAGAACTCGCTTGTGGGTTGGCATTTTGACCTGTTATTTTTTTTCTTCTGTTTTTATTGAACCTGTACAAAAGCAAGGCACTAAAATTGACAGCTCTGTAAGATTCTGAGATTGTTCTTCTCTGTCTGCATACTGTCTTTCCCCTCTCGGGTTCAGCAGTCTGAGCGGGTGGCAGTACTTTTTCATGATTGTCATTATTTAGGCTTTTTCATAACCTACATAGATACACTGTGTGCAGGTGCATATAGTTTGTTTCAACAGTTTCACTGATATGTTATCTGATGCTGCTGTAGCTTTCTTGTCATAAATTAAGTTTATGGAAATTGATATAAGAATGCCTAAAACTATTTATTACATGTATGTCTATAAAATCTTAGTAATGGAGTGAATTATTTGTATTGCTTCCTTCTTACTCTTCTTCCATCTCTGACATTGATTTTCCTACTAAAGTATTGTAGGTCAGTGCTCTGTCTGCTTCCACTTCATTTCAGCATAAGTAAAGCAAGGTAGTCGCTGTCGAACTTGATACACTTGTTTTTTGGTCAGAGTGGAGCCAAAAATTGTGTGAAATATTTTCTGAAGAGTTTGTCGTACAAGCGCATACTAGGCGCGGAGCAGTTCGGTGACCTGCAGTGGTGATACTCCAGGTATTCATTGGGATAGTTTACTGAGAAACGATACAACAGCCAAAACGAGTTCCCTGTGCACTTCATATTCGGGCTCCACTAACAGGGAATGCTGTGGTATTCTCAGCAAAGCTGTAGTGCTAAAGAAAGTGAGTTAGTGTGTAGGAAGCAGATGGTTGATGTTTTGATAAATTTTCATGAAATGCAATGAACAAGTAAATTAATGATTAGTATTCTGTATAATTTGCTGAGACATCTGAATACTCAGGTTAATGAAGTCAGAGTTGATACTGAGGAACAGACTGTCAACAATCACAGAATCACGGAATGGCTTGGGTTGGAAGGGACCTCAGAGATCATCCAGTTCCAACCCCCCTGCCGTGGACAGGGCTGCCAGCCACTAGCTCACTAGATCAAACTGCCCAGGAACCCATCCAGCCTGGCCTTGGACACAGCCAGGGATGGGGCAGCCACAGCTTCTCTGGGCAGCCTGTGCCAGCGCCTCACCACTCTCTCAGTGAAGAATTTCTTCCTGGTGTCCAACCTAAACCTCCCCTTTTTCAGTTTTAGCCCATTCCCCCTTGTCCTACCATTATCCACCCGTGTAAAAAGTCGGTCCCCCTCCTGCCTGTGAACTCCTTTTAAGTATTGGAAGGCTGCAATGAGGTCTCCCCGGAGCCTTCTCTTTTCCAAGCTAAACAATCCCAACTCCCTCGGCCTTTCCTCATAGAGGTGCGGAGGGAAACCACCCTCGGGTGTCTCAGAAGGCTGAAGGGACTGTCCTTGCCCATTAATGGTGACTGGGTGCTATTTTTCCCTGTAATGACAGAGATTAAAATCTGGTACAGCATGTTTGAACTGTGTACATTTCTGATCTAATTCATTTGTGCTCTTCGGTCTGGTCAGATAGGCGATTTCTTAACCCTTCCTGTTCAGCCACTGCTTTTCTCCTTACACTGTGGGTGAGTGAGTATCTGTCAGAGAGGAACTGATGCTTACGTTGTCTGCATCTCCAGCTCGTGCTGTGTCGACTGCATAGGCTCTGTTTAATAACTCGTGGCCAGAGGTGAGCATGACACGGTGGTGCTCTCCTTCCTGGCCAAGCTGTGCATCCTGCACAGACAGGATTGGCTTGCCAGTTCTGTCACAAATTACCTTGCAGATTGGCTTTGAATCATTTAATCTCTGTCTTCAGCACCCCATGAACAAAAGTGAGACACTTTCCCTTTCTCCTGCCTCTGTCATTCAGAGCAGCGTCTTTCAGGCTTGTACAAAGGTTAAATGGACCTGTGTCTCAGCTGAGATTGCTAAACCCCGCCGTAGTACAAATAAAGGAGCTCATCATTTTGATGAAAATGCATGTTTGCTTTCAGCATCATCTGTTTCAGCAAGGATTAGGGTGCTGAAGTTCTTATTATCTCTTTGCAGCTGCTGCAAGTCCTCTGCATATGTTAGCAACTCATGCGTCCGCCTCTGCATCGCTTCCAACCAAGCGCCAGAACGGAGACCAGTCGGAACAGCAAGAACTCAAACGTATCAAAACAGAGGATGGAGAGAGCATAGTCATAGCTGTTAACGTGGACACCCCACCTGTGGCAGTGAGCGATAAAGGCAGCCAGAACTAGAAACTTAGAGGAGTTTTCTTTCTTTCTTTGTTTTTTTTTTTTTTTTTTTTTTTTTTTTNTAATAAATAAACAAACTCCATGGTGCCAAAAGGAGACACTTAAATATAACACCTAAAATGTTGGAACATGTTCTCACGCAGTGGGGAAAGGGGCCCTGTGATCAGACTTCAACTTTCAGCACTGAAAAAAAAACCAACACAGGTGGCCTTAAAACTTGGTAATTTAAAGTCAAACTGCAAACCATCTTGTTCCAGAGGCTGTGACCCCCGCTCCTCCCTGCCCCTACTGAACTGTGCGCACTGAGAAATACAGTGTTGGGGAGGGCTGCAGCTTTAAAAAAATCTTTATCAGATGATTTTAAGGACTGAGTATCTCAGTGTAACGGCAGCATGATAAGCGCTTAGTGTGAACTGGTTTCAAACGATTGTATATTCCTCAAAGGGAACAGAGGCAAGGAGCCATTTCCTACATCTTGGCAGCTAGCCTTTCATAACGACCTACCCAATGCAGTTGTTGGTAGATATGCAGTATTTTGTTGTTCACATGTGGAATTAGAAATTTTTGAGGTGTATTTTCATTTCTTTGCAAAATAATGGGGTCTTTGACATTTCAAATCACTCCATTTCTACTCCGGAAACTTTGGAATCACACAATACTTTTCATGTGAAATTTTATTTGGTAAAAAACTGAATGTAGGGTTTTTTTAACCAATGGAATGATTTACTTTTGTCTGTCCTGTTAAAGTTCAGATAAAGCTACTTTATTACATCTGCAAATTTTCATATTTTAGCAGTTGCCTGATAAATTTAATCAAATTTTATTACCATGTGTAGTGATCAAATGCTTCTTCGGGCTTGCATGTAACTGATTAGAAATTACAATGTAAATGAGCCGTTAACTGACGTAAAGAACTGCTATGAATTTGACCAGAGCTGCACTTATCTGTTTCTCTTTCTGCTACCTTTTGCTGTTTGTTACTTTGTGTTGACTTTGACTGTCCCTGGCATATTTTTCCAGTCTAAAGTAAAACAAGAGTCTCGCTTAATATTGTGTATGTTTAAGATAACAGACTGTTCTTCATTTAGAAAAGATAAAGTTCTTTATCACGAGTCCTTTTAAAAAGAGAGTAAAATTATCTTGTCAGAGGTATATTCGATATTTTTAAGCATAAGCACCCATCAGTAGAAATTAATCTGACCAGTTTCTCCGTAACACTTTTGATGTCATACACTGACCTTTTGGGGTCTCCATTAAGAGTAGCTGTTGTGGTTTTCTAACAGTGGCTACCGTATTATTATAATAAAAAAAAAGTTTTTTAAGTGTGTGTTCTGCAGTTGAGCATTTTAAGATGTATTGGTAATTTCTCACTTTCAATGTGGTAATAGATTCCACTTTGCAGTTCAGAATTAAACGTGAGGCTGCTGTTCAGTCTGTAACTCACATAATGTCTTATTTCTTCCTGCGGTCAGGTGAGTGGAAGCTAGGTAGGTGGCTTAGTTTGAACCTGATTTTTGTCGTTTTCTGTGACAAAGATGCATTATTTATATTTCCTTTTCCACTACAAAAGGAAAAAAAAAAAAAAAAAAGCCTGTATTTTCTTGATGGACTGAACAGTTTGGAGTGGTTTATTTAGGCAGCTTTTGGGAACTATTTACCTAAAGACCAAATATGAGAAGTCTGTGCAAGTTTTGTGTTCATCCACAAAATGGAACTGTTACAATGTCTCTGCAGATAATACATATTAAAAATCTATGGAAAAAAAAAAACTCTACACAAGCTGAATTTATAACAGGCATTTAAAAAAAAGCATAACCTGAAAAAGAAACATTTCTGTAAAACTGCAAGATTTTCTTTAGAAGTTTTAAAAATAAAAAAGTAAAGTTTTAACATACTTTTTTTAAGAAAAAAATTCCAGTACTAGTAATTTAATTTGGTGTTGAATGAATTGACTAGAATGTGGTTTATTTTCAGAAGTGAGAATCTGTTCACAACTAGGGCTAGGTGAATAATAGTGTAAAAGATTTTTTAAAATAAAATTAAATTTTATTCAGCAAATTAAGTTGAAATTACTCAGCAAGTGTGTTCGAAAGATGCATGCCTATCTTGGTGATTAATGCAGTCTGCGTTGGCAGCGCCGAGGGAAGCGGTGTCGCTCCGGGCCGAGGTGCTCCTTCGTCAGCTCGCGGTGGGCCCGCAGCAACCACGGCCTCTGGCTGGACACGAGGACAGGGCCGGGCCCGGCCCTGCCGCACGCTGCTGCTGTGCCACGGTGTCGGTGCCGCGGGACGTGGCACCAGAACGTGCCTTTGCCCGGGTGGGTGAAGCCTTGGAAGAGCTCCGCAGCGTGAGAGCAGGCGTCCGTGTCGTACAGGTCAGGCCTTGCTAAAGCCCTGTGTGAACAACCCGGCTGCTCCCCGTTCTGTTCGTGTATTTGTGGGCTCCCCGCCACCACCCAGTGGTGCTTAGCACCTCGGACTGCGCTCACCCTGCTGCTTCGGAGGCGCTGCTCCTGGCCTTCCTCAAGTTGCTGTTGTGTGTCCTGGGCTCCTGGAGTCAGTGTGGCATTCTTCCGCAGACAGAAGATTTCTTGTACGTGGAGATTTGACCTCTAGGGTGGGTGTAACCTTCTGTGTTCTGTGGTGCATGGTGCCATGCCCTGATGTGCTCCCACGGGTGGCCTGCTCAGGGTTCTGTTGAAGGCTTCCCTGCCGTCTTTGACAATGACTGGGTATAAGCAAACAGCATTCAGTGTTCTAACCAGGATTTAAGGACAGCGTCCTCAGACTTAACCCAGCTTGATTTTCTTCAGGCTGGCCTCGTTTCCATTGCCTGACGCTGGGTTTTCTGTTATGTTTATAAGATTCAGGAATTTGATCTAATTTTCACCATCTCTGGTTGCTTTCCTCCCTCTTTTAAAAGATTCAGCATTCTGAAGAGAGAGAGCTAAGCATGCATTTAATTCCAGTGACAGATGTGTTTATCCCCGCTGCCAGCGCGCGAGGTGACCCCGCTCTGTGCGCGGCTTTGTTCTGACGCAGCCCCTGTGGCACGGCCCCAGCTCTGAGCCAGCACAGATCCAGGGCTGGGGAGGGAGGCAGCATCCGGGGCAGTGCCGTGTTGTGGCCTGCGGGCAGGCAGCGGTGTCTGTGCTGGATGTCGTCACGGAGCTGCAGGGTGTTTTGTGCAGCAAAGCAACTCTGAGGCTTCCCAAGCAGTGAGGGCTGCGGGTGGGCTGCCGTGGCAGGTGCTGCTTTCTGAGCAGTGCTGTCCCAGCTGGGAGCTGCTGCCCGGCCTCCTCCGCACCTCGATCTGTGCACGTACCTGCAGTCTGATGGCCCTGCTAAGAACCTTCCCTTCTGTGGTACGCAGTGAGCGAGGCCCTCCTTCATGAAAACTTGGCCTAGGATTTGTTTAGCTGCGTGCCTTTAGAAGTGTACTGATCCTTTTAAAGGAAAGAGGTGGGTTGGTGTTGTTACGTGTTCTGATTTAAAGTCTGACACAAAATTAATTGATAAAGAGAGCATCTCAGGTTGGTAAGTACAGGGGTTGCTTTAACCATCAGGTTCTTTGTGGTCCTTGTGGACTTTTCTTTTTCCCCAACTGAAATTCAAGCCAGATGTTGAATTTTTCTATTTTTTGTCTTATGCTACTGGAACCTGTGCTAGCATTTGAGACTGATTTCAGATACGTAGCCAGGGATTTGCAGCAGCTTAGCGATTTGACTGTTTTCTTTTCAGTGTTGGCTACAAATGCATTGATTTAGCACAGGCTGCCATAAATACAAATAGATTTAAAAAAAAAAAAAAAAAACACCACCAAGTTCCATGTGTACTTTCTAGAATAGACTTGCATTAGTGTTGGTTTGGTCTCTGGTCCTCGTTTTATACAGTAGTTACATTCTTTTTGTCTCATTGGAAGCCGGAAAATATTTCTGTCCAAATTCCTAGAAGAACTTAGTAGAACGCTGGCCTGGTTTTCAGGTTAATGCTTTCCTGAAAGTCTTGGAAATGCTGGGCAGAAATAAAAAGGAGGGCCATGACTCTGCTGTGAGAGCTAGAATGTTTGAAGTTGAAAAAGCGTGACCTATTTCTTTAACTAAAAGAGTGGACTATTGTGTGAAATTCCACAGGAGCTGTTAGAGATGAGAATAGAATCACTGGCTTATTTAACAAAATCTTCAGAGAAGGAAGAAAAAAAATGTAGTAAAACTGGGACACCGAGATGGCTCCGTAAGGAGGAGGTGGATTCGCGGGTGTGTGATCGCAGAGCAGGGCTCTCTCTGAAGCACCCTTTGTTCTACAGCCTTTGTGTTCAGGTCTGCAGAGGCTGTCCCAGTCCTTTGGCCTACATGCACGTAGCCTTGTGCCCAGCATTTTCTGACCTCACTGATTTGTCGACTTCAGTGTGGATATCTAAACACTCTGAACGAAATGCTCGGTGGCTCCTGCTAGCGGGTTCTTGGAATTACCCCATAACTCGCTGCACTGGCTGATCGGTTGGTTTAGCTTTCAGGATTTTGCACTGTGACAATGAGTGCTATGGAAAGAAGGAAGGAAATGGGAGAGGAGGTGTTTGGGTATGTCTAAATACCAACAATTAATAACCCTGTTACTTAAATAGCTGTTGCTGGTGGAAATGTATTGTTTTTCAGGAATAATAATTTTAGACTTACTGTGCAAGATGTGCCGCTTCCTCCTGGCTGCCGGCTTAGCACCATGGGCACGCTCCAGGCAGCAGGCTCCTTGCTGCCTCCCAAAGCCTCGTGCTCCTGGCTGAGAGTTCAGGCAGCTGTACCAGAAGGAATAAATGCTACTGGACCTCTGGACTGCAGTACTCATCTTAAGCTAGCAATTTGTCATTTTTAAATCCATTTAATCCTCTTTTGTCACATAAAATAGACTTCTGACAGTTTGCCTTGCTGAAAAGGCAGCTGGTCGCTTACTCTGGTCTGTGATTGCCTTCTGTTCTGTGTGTGCCCCTCTGAAGAAAGCAAATCTTTAACACCGCGCTCAGGAGGATGGCGTCGTTGGAGCTGTGATGCAGCCAGTGCCTGCGCTGCTGCCAGCCTCAGTTCTGAGCTTCGGGGCAACCAGACACAGCTGCGTAGGATCATAAATCAATCAGCGTGGTGAACATGTGGTGTGATGCTCACCTACAGTGCATTTTCTGAAGAAGTAACTGAAATATTGTTACATTTGATGATAGACACATTTGTCAAGTACTGCGCTCACTGCAGGTTTTGGTTAAGATTGCAGGGTGCTGTACAGCAGAAGGTGATGGCAGAGCACCCTGGACCCCGCAGCAGGCAGGGAGACTCAACATTGTCTAATTGTGAATCCCTGTAGAACAGCCTGTGCAGTTCCAGGATTTGCAGCTAGCAAACGGCAGCAGTGGCGTTGCAGAGTCGACGTGTGCAGTGTGGATGTGTATTAAGGACGCAGGCTCCCACTGTTGGTACAGCAGTGCTGTCTGGGTGCGTCGCTGGTGTCACACCAGAACAGGCTGCTTAGGGGAAGTTTTACAGGTTTGGAAGAGCCTGAATGACAGAAGGGGGTGCTCCCCGTCTCACTGGTGACCAGTATGATTGCTTTAATGGGAGGTCAGGGGGATGTGCTTCAGCAGATTAAGATATGTAAAACCTTCAAAGCAGTGTGCAGAAGGCTTAATGTTTGAGTTAAAGTCATTTCCTTGCTATTTAAAGTGAGCGCAGCTGACTGGATGATAAACAGCTTACTGCACCAGCGAAAGGATTTAAATCATCCTTAGGGAACAGCTCCTAATGCCTCCTGGCACACACTGCTCTGAGGAGCCTGCAGTTTGGTCATTCTGCTAACGCAGCACTTGAAGGGTGAGCTGGTGTGAGCGCTGCGCTAAGCAGCGGTGAGCCAGCGGGACGCTGGAACGGTGCTGGTCTGCACTGGAAGCTGGACTGTGTTCTTGTTTTGGTGCAAACACCAGCGTGTGGTTCCTAGGGAGCAGTTCCTGTACTGCACGTCGAAAGTTAACATGCCACAGCCAGCAAGGACCAGTGTCCTCCAGCAGCTGAAACCGCTGGCAGTAGGAACCTGGGCTGTGATCGTAAGTGAATACAGCAAAATTAGTCACTTTTATTTAAAAGAAAAACATATTACAAATAAGTGTGCAAAACAATTTCTGTGATTAAATACACATAAAAGCAACATGCAACCTTGACATCAAAATCTGCGTAGAAGTTAGTCCTCAGTATGTTACATGATACTAAAAGAAATTTGTCAAATTTCAGAGAGTTTGCACCTAACCAATCTTAAAGTGACCTGGGATGTCAGATCGGAACCATCTGTGAAATCAAATTTCGGATGAGCAAGGCTTCCCTCCCCCAATACTTAGTGCTGAGAGCTTGTGTCTATTTCAGTTTCCAGTTTAGCATCTTGTGCCTTAGTCCAGCAGGAAATAGGAATTGCTGCGTAACAACTGGGGAAAGAGTTTGCTGTTGGTTTGTCTAACCTACCTGTCCTCAGGCAAACAACTTGGTATGCGACATCTTAAAGAAAAAAACAGTTTGCACATTTAAAGCCACTGCAGAGAAGTACACTGCGTGCCACCCATTCAGGTGCTGTGCTGGACGTGTACATGTCCAGCCTTCAGCTGAAGCACGGGAATCTCAGAAGCAATCGGTGCGATTGTGAGACCAGCACCAAGGGTGGTGGCTGTATTTTCTGAACCTGGAATAGCTGTTTCCTTGCAGAAGGAATTGCAGCTGCAGGAGTTTCACATGCCCGTGTCCTGGGCGCTTGCTTCACGCATCGAGGAGAGGTTAGCAGGGTCAGCAGCTGCCCCACTGTGCCTTCAGCTACTCTGTACAGTTTGGCACCTTTTGACAATCCGTGCCGTCACCCCACCTAACCACCACCGGGCTGCGTGCAGCAGCAGCAGGCCGTAGCCACAGGACCACCCCCAGCCAACAAGCACGGTCCGGGCTACAGCCTTCCTTGGCTGCGTGCCTGTCTGTCCTCTCTGCTACGCTGAGATGTGTGCAGGGGAGAGGGGAAGGGCCGGGCTCCTGCCGTAGCCAGGCTGGTGGAGTTTTATGGGTATTAACCCCACTCTCAGCAATGCCTAAAGTCTTCTTTTCACGTCCCTTTCTCTAAGGCTAGTCCTGACCTTTCGCAGCCCCTGCAGATCTTTCAGTGTGGCAGGCACTCGTGTTTTATCTAAAGTCATTTCACAGTTTAAAGAGAAACCCAATAGGCACAAGCTTGTTGAAAGCCACAACTTGAAAACTTGAGTTGATGACAGTAACCCAAAGAGATTTTAATGATGAATGCTTGCAGAAATGAGAATAAACATATGTAGTCCCCTACTTCAGAGCTTGCTCTGATCACGTTGGGCCAGGCTTCTCAGTGAGGTCTGCTAAACATCTTGATCAGTATTGGACATTCATATACTGTCCTTCCAAAGATGCAGAATAGCCAAGGCAGTACTCTGACCTGTGCGCTCCCTCAGTTCAGTCAAAGCTTGTCATCAGTCATTTCTAGAAACTGAGCATAGACATCCCTTGAGCATTCCCCTTTTTGGTTGAACAAGAACTTGTAGTAGCTGCCATCTGCGCATATTGCTGAAACAAAAAGAAAGTCATTTTCAGTCCAGCTGTTCCCGAGGTGCTGTTGTCGTACCTCGGCTATAGTTTAAACTGACACACACAGAGGGCTTCTGGGGGAGCCTGAGGTAACTGGTGCTCGCGCAGTGTCTGTCAGCTAGCAGCCTGCCAGGCGGCTTGGCCCTGCACGCACCCTTACACCCAGCCTGGCGGCAGCAGCTCCTGTTCGCAGCTGACATGGACATGTCACATTGTCTCACCTGAACGCTCCTTCCAGCTCAAAGCAACATGGTTCAAATCTGCTTCCCCAGACAGAACCTGGAGGAGCCTCCATTACTTACCTAAGACAGCATTTGGCTCTGTTCCAAAGGCACAAATGCACGGAGAGCCTGAGGGAACCTGAAACTTGGAGAAACTCCATTTGGAACTGAAGTATTTAGGGAGAAAGCTGGCAGAGGCCAAACTGAAATGAAGAAAAAAAATGAACAACTTAGTAAGGTGTTGACTAGAGTCCATGTAGAACTGCTAGCAGGGCTGAACCAGCCACAGGGCTCACAGTAGCTGTTACTGCCTTTTTGTTTCCTTCAGCTAGGTACCAGGCAATACATAGGATTCTGCTCCCAGGGAAGGGCAACAACTCCCTTTCTGGCCTATGTTTTTAAGTGACTCCAAAAACCAGCCGGAGGATTGATTTTGATAGAGACCGCTTTATGTAAGGGACCAGAGTATGTTCACACTAAGAATAAATACCTCAGCCGCTAGGAAAATCCCACCCTTCTGCTGGAAGAGTTCTGCAGTTCCATGAAGGACGGCAGAAACGTGGCAGTTGCTAAGCAGTCCTAAGTTTGCAGTTTTATCCAAGCAGCACAACAGATTACTGTTACCAGCTCCAGCCGTGTAGACATTAGCTGCTGCTGCTGCTCAGAGAGGCGCTGCCTCCCAAGCCCGATGCTTTACACCACCACAAGGACAGCCGCTCCCCCCATACAGGCCTCAGAGTGGCTCAGACCCTACCTGGACTGTTTATTTCTTTTGGGGTCTTCTGCAGCAAAGATATGGACTGTGCCATGGTCACTGGATACGCAGATGAGGGAAGCATCCTGATTGAAGTTAATGCTGTAGAGAACAAGGACAGTTGCAGGATTTCCACTGAAACAGCCCCCAGTTTCCTGTGTGCACAATCCCCTGCTGCCTCGGGCAGCTGTCACCTGTCACCCCGCCCAGCGCAGTGCTCCTCAGGGAGGAGATGGGCCTCCTCCAGCTCAGCGCAGCTTTGCTGACCCGGGTGAACGCCCCCCGATGTAAGCATGCACTGCTGCAGAACGTGGAAGGCCTGGCTGATCAGGAGCAGCCAAGGAGCAGGCTGCCCTGGGGTGGACACCACTGGTGGACCTGTTCTGCCCTTCTGCATTGCTGCCTTCCCCATGCTCCAGCGTGAAGTACCCCAGCTGCTGTGCATTCTGTGCAGAGAAGTGGAGGCTCAGGTTCGTGCAGCTGCCAGCTCCTGCTCTTCTGCACCAGCACTGAGCACGGAGGAAGAACGCAGCCCTGGGCCCTCCCACTACCAAGGAGTTCTGCTTCGTGCCTAGGGCAGTGCAAACTCTCCTCTGCTTTTTGAAGGATATTCAGGTCCCATTTGCCAGGCTGCCCCAGCATGACGCTACCCACATGAAGAGGAAGCAGAAGCAAACAAACATACCAGTATATATTGGCTGCCTGCGATCCTCTGCGTAGCTCCTGGATTAAATGCCCTGATGAAGTATCAAATATTCTTATAAGGGTCCCCTTGAGAAGGAATCAAGCATTACGTTAGGAAATACAGAAGACTTTTCACACAGTATGTTCAGCAGGGCAGTCTGCCTGTACACTTCTGTTTGAAAATGCTGTTTGAGCTCCCTTTGCTGTGCACAAAGTCTCTCAGGATCACCCAGTCGCTTGTTGTTACTCTGTTTGGCAATGAAGTTTGCAGCTTTAAGAGCTCTGTTCAGAAGGCTTTTGGCAGCTGTGCCTGGTTAAGAAAGACTATGGCTGCTTTTTGGTTTTTTTTTAAAGCTTCTTGAGCTCTTGCTCGCACAGCAGAACCTACTCTGAACAGACTGGCTGGAATCATTTAGCTCATCCTTGAGAAGCTCACCTCAGTCAAGTGGAAGAAGGTAGCGAGCACTCAGCTTGCCCGCACCCAGCCGCCCTACACCGATGTGGTCACCCAGCAGCCACCCCTGCGGAGATGGAGCCCGCTGGTGGATTCCGCCTTAGTTCACAAGGGGAAGGCAGGCCTGTGACTTGCTCTGTGTTCTATGTCTGCACCAACCCCGAAGTGACCTGTGCTGCACAGAAATGTCAGGGTGGTTGCAGGGTATTGCATTCCTCAGCCCTGTGACACTCCAGAGCACAAAGTGCCGTCAGTATTCCGAGAGCCTTTTTGCTGTTTACACACTGTATGGAAACACCTGCAGCCTGCATGAGGAAAATGGAGTTTGGCCAGAGCAGAAGTGAGATCCTCCACTATGACAGTCCTGTTTGCACGTGTTTCTTTAGTCAGTGGTTTTAAAGTTAACATAAACAAAACCTAATAAAGGTGAAAGAATGCAGATAAGCTTTAACTGAACGCTATTTACTGAAGAAACATCAACTGCTTGGGCCAAATCTCCCTCAAGAGTGTCAGCTGCCGTCAGCTAGAAGAGAAATGCTACCCCAAGCACTGCGTTTGGGCTATCCTGAAGAAGCAGTAAAGAAAGATGAAGACAGACTGAGAGAGCACCTTTCAACAACACATGGTCCGGAGCTCTGTGCCTTTCCCATGGAAGGAGACACCTGCCTATTTCGGGAGCTGCTGCCCTAGCATGCGCGCTAAGTCAGAGGTACGAGGTTATCGTTCTCACTTTTTCTGATGCCGTTGCAATCCTTGTTCCCTGCAGGTTTAAAGCTATACAGCTCAGGACTCCTTCGTGAGCCGGTATGTCCACAGGAGGCTTTTCTGTGTTAGCCAGATCCACTATCTGCACGTGCCCAGTGTGTGTGCCAGGAAACGCAAGGAGAGAATTATTACTATTTGGACAAAGGACACAGAGACCTGAAAGACAAAAACAAAAGAAATATAACTTTGTAGTTTCCATAACCTAATACAATTTTCAAACAAGTTTCTAAAATATCAGTAATTTGAGAACAAACATAGATGTGGTAAATCAGAAATCCATTGCACTGGCTGTTGCAGTGTCCCCAGACACGATCCATCCCTAATGCAGAGCACAAAGAAGGAGGGTAGCACAATTTTAGCTCCTGTTACTTTATTTCAAAGTCATCTAGTTGCTATCCAAAATCTGGATGTTTTCAGAGATCAGCTCCATCAGTCAGTTACAGCAAAACTATTTAAAAAATAATAATAATAAAGTCTTAGCAGCCCAAGAAAGGTCGGAGTTTACAGCAGGTGACATTTTAGTTTCTCCTCTGTCAGCACAACAGATCACCACTAATTCATGCCTGAATTTGGCTCCAATGGCACTTCCACTTTTTTTCATCGTACCATTTTGCAGTCTATTTAAGCTAAATCCTAATGCTCTCCCAAGGGTCTGGCTGCTACCAAAGAGACTTCTGCACACACAGCCAGGAGAGCAGTGGGTGGGCACTACAGGAGCCAGCACACCGCTCGTCTTCCACCTGATGCCTACAAGGTGGGCTGACTGCCTTGAATGCAGGCAGAATTTCCAGGTTTGCTTCCTGCAGGCTTGTAAACCTCGAGATGGATACGTCATCTTGCTGCTGTCCAAGGTGACCCTCCGAGGAATAAAGCATGGCCAAAGCCCCTGTTACGCTGGCTGGCACTCGGAAGAAGAGCTTGGCTCCATCCCTTCTGTAACTGTCCTTCAGGTAGGTGCAGGCCACCAGCTGCAGACGAGCCCCTCACAGCCTCCTTTTCTCCTGACCAAAGGAGCCCAGCTCCCCTTGCAGGCCGTGCGCTGGGCCCTGGCTGTCCTCTAGCTGGGTGCAGCCGTGCTGCCGGCAGATCTTCACGCAGCCACCCTTACACCCGTCCACTGTGAGACCTGCGCTTACACAGCTCATCAGAAGCGTGCAGGTGACCCGGCAGCGTGCTCATCTCTTCATTCTCCAGGCTCTTCAGAAAGCACCTCCCCTTTTCACTAAGACCCTGCAACCAACCTATTCCTTAAGTCGAACCTCAGCCCACCCACCGGAGCCCAGAGCTGGCGTCAGGCACCAGGCAGCGTTTGGCCTCAGCCTGGCTCGGGACGCTGTCTGACATCTCAGATTCAGCTCGTTTCAAACGTCATACCTTGCTAACTGGTCTCTTTTTGACACCGCAGAGAACGGCTCTCCAGACAGTTCTAGCTTTGTCAGAAAAGAGGAATGGTGCACTTCAGTGCTGGCGTTCAGCTGTCAGCACAACATGCATGATGTTCACAGGTTCTTTGCATAAGAAAGCGTACAGCTCCAGCGGAAATCAAACAGTAACGTGATGGAGGATGTGAAAAAATGGATACATTTCAATAACCATTTTATAAACACCAACCACCTCCAAAGGGCCTGGCTACTGTGCTGTAAGCAAACTTTAACGATCTACTAAGTGAAACAAATTCAGGCAGCTAAAGATAACAGCATTACAAGAACAGAATAAAATTGCTTCTGCTCCCCAGCCCACACGTACCACTGACCTTTAGGGTTGTAGCAGGTTTCAAAGACGTGCAGCTGGTGGGGATTGTGTGTGAATGTGAAAACTTTAATCATGGAGTCCAGGACTACCACAATTCTGAAAGAGACAAGAAGTTCCTATGACTTGGTGGGGTAAAAGAGGGGTGGATATATTCATTCAGGTCTGCAGAGGCTTTCAACAGATTTAATGGCTGTATTACTTCTTCCTGCTCTGCAGACTCCCAGCCCTGCAAAAACCACACAGGAGCCTGCAAAGCACTTTTATCTGAAGCTGTGACAGCAGAACCCATCCGCCCACACGTCCACAAGGCTCCAGCTGCTAACAAATGCTCTTGCTCTGGAGATCCACTTGAATTCCTCTCACACTCCATACCTAGGAAAATCCCCTGACGGCAGCAGCCACAGGAGAACGTTTCCCTTTGTTAGAGGGCCAGAAAGTTCTGCAGGCTTTTCATCAAGGCTTCAGACACACTGACATACAGATACACTGGAGCTGTGATCTGTTAACACCTGAGTGCTTGCTCCCCAAAGCCCGTCCCAGATAAAGAACATCAGCAATTAAAGCCAAGCCATAAAGCAAGATCTTTTTGTTTCTGTGATAGCCGGAGATGAGTGAGACCAGAGCACAAAGCCGCACGGTGCGTCTGGGACCAGCGGTACCCACCTGTCTCTTCGCAGCTTAACTGCTTTGACTTCTGTAGAAAATTCAATCTCAATGACAGTCTTCTTCTTCAGGTCATCCCAGATCATTACTGGAACAGTGCAGACATTGCGTTAGTTCTCCACAGCGTATCTGGAGATACGCAGTGTCTCCATTACAACAACTCCCAGTTTCTGCACCAAGAGGCACCCAACCGCCATGTGGTTACAGACCGGCATCCCGCTAACCAGAAGGAATTCAGCTGCCACCTAACACCAGCCCATTGCTCAGTGCCACGGCTCATGCGGTCAGAAGCTGTTAAACTCTAAATACAGAAGCTGATAATAAAAAACCTGCTACTAAAGACAACTAGCCTTTTTCTCCCACACCCTTTTTTTTTTTTTTTTTTTTTTTTTTTTTTTTTTTGCTGTTTTATTTCACTGACAACCCTCCGAATAAAACAGTTCCCCCGGTAAGCCTGCCAACCAAGACCCCTTCCCCCCAGGCTGCTGAGCCACAGAGTCCCTCTGCCAGGTGACCTGAGAGAAGCACAGCCTTCAGCCACCGCAGGTAACCAACCGCCTGCTAACGCTGCGGCAGCAGTGACACAGCTCCCTGTGCCACAGCTCCGAGACCTGCTGCAACACCCCCGCCCTGCCCCCCTGCAGAATGCCAGGCCCCATCTCAAGGCTGGGGCTGGGGCGCTCTTTGGGCAGTTTCACACAGCAAGACGAGCGTTTGCAAGCTGCTCCTTGAGACTCGGGACAGTACCTTTGTTAGGGGGGTACTTCGGCTTCTTTCCCCCACCTACAAGTGCTAAATAGTTGCAGCGGAACAGCATCTCGACATGGCCAACGCCGCCTTCAAGAAATTCTGGAAGACAAACATATTTCACTTAAAAGTGCCACAGCCTAGTTTTTAGCAAGGTAACATGAAAAGTTCACGTTATACTTAACGTGCACATTGCTCAGGCATCCAAGAAGAATGGCATCTTCTTACCCTAACTTCAACAAGACCCCACGGGGAACCCTCCCAGCGCAGACAGACAAAGGGAGCCTCTCCTGCCCTAGCACCGCATGACTGAGAAGGTTTTTTGTTTGTTTTACTTCAGATCAGGATTCCCAGTAAACTTGCTTCACTCTTCACAGCAAAGATCACTGCTGCTCTTGCCAGACAGCTGGGGCAGGCCTCAGTTCATATCCAGAAAAAAACAGCAAGATTTTAAAATTCTACAGGAACGTGCTGCGTGAGAGCAGATCAGGCAATGCCACGGCAGCCTGAGCATTTCTAGTGCTCAGTGGTTTTGTGAACACGTTTAGGAAGACTGACTGGTGAATTCAGATTCTTTCCCCAGCTAATTTCCCTCACACACACAGTTCAAGTTCGTGCTGCTCTATTACACTGATGCTGTGAATTATATAAAATCCCAACGTCACGACCAACAAGGTCTAGAACCTTTTTAATTGCAAGGGGATTTGTCTTCATAGCCGTGGTGGATTTGAGGAAAGCAGACAAAACGTATGTGCGTGTAACTGAACTAAGGTCTCCAGCTCTGTTCTCAGGAGCACACCCACGGCTGCTACAGCCGTTGGGACGTGCAGTCCAGCTCCAGCCAGCCTCCACTCAAGCCTCCCACGATGCAGGAAGTGCGGTGGAACAGACCAGCCAGTGCAGTCAATTTCTTATTTCGTGCTGGGAAAAGGGTTTTGTTTGTGTTCTTCTTAATAACCTTAACTGCAGGGGAAGCAGAACAAGATGCCATGCTCGAGGAAGAACGAAGCATCAAGCAGGGGATTTGCTGTCTGATGACATCTGAGTGGGGTCTTGGGTTTGTTCCTGTAGCTTAGAGGAAAGGCTGGCGTTCCACAGGAGAAAGGGAACAGATCTGTCAGGAAGAGAGGCTGCAGCTGTGGCCTTCAGATGATCTGAGCCAAAAACCACATCTTCCACAGACTGTCCAATACCTCCACACATGGACAGGCTGCGTACGAGATGGACGGAAGTAGCTAGGGGGAAAAGTGGGAATTTCACATGGAATCAAGAGAGACTTACTGTCAGAAACAGGGATGGGAGAGAACAGCAAAAATATCAGAGGATGAGGGAGGAAGTGGAAAGATTTAGACGTGCACAAGGGACAGGAGGAAGGGAGATTCAGTCAGACATCAAGAGGCACTACAGTACATCTGGATGAAGGATTTACGTTAAGACTTGACCGTACAACGCTGAAGACAGATGCCTGGAACGATGCTCATACTGGAGCAGTACCGCCCTGGATTTCATACAGGTCACTGTGGTTTCTTGAACATGACTTAGGACTGCAGGGCTTCCTTCCTGCACAGCTGTGTTTAGACACCAGCCCCCCTCCACCAGACCCCGCTCCCAGCTCCATTAAAGCAGTTGAAGCATGACAGCATGAAAACGTATCACCACTGAGAAAAAAAATATTTCAAAATCTTTAAGAATGATAACTGGAGCCTGTAAGAACGTGCAATGCGCAGCGAAGCGACGGCAGAACGTTGCTCACTGGATGTACAGCTCTGGCTGGCGGCGCTCAGGCGAGCGGCTTCGTGGAAATCCTGGATGGAACAGTTCTGACCTGGTTTCAAGCTGGGTTACAGATATCCAGCAAACAGACAAGCTCCACCTAGGACCACTCCTGCTCAACTGATACGTAGGTTTAAATCCAGAAGAAAGATGAGAAAATTGCTCTGTGCATTTATACATCTATCCCAGTCTGACCCATCCAAATGGGAAAGGGAATCTGACTCCTAAGAAACTTTTCACAACAGTTTCTGGAGTCCGACTGCCAATGGACTCGACAGGACTTCCATCTGACTTCTGGTCCTTTAGCACACTACCACAGGTGACAGCACATGACATGGCATTTACAGAAGGATTTACTACTAAGAATAGAAAACAATTTGTCAGCTTTGGCCACATGAACAGTGACCGAAATCTCTTAGGACATTAGGAACCAACAGCACACCTGGTTCCACAGGAGTTGCAGCGCTATTTAGAATACATTTTTCGTCTTACAAATCTCCTCTCTAGTTTATCCCCGCAGAGTTAAAGCGCAGGAAAACCTGCTCGACATGTTAGCTTTCCTCCTCTACTTGAGATTAGAATCACATCTGGATTTTATTTCCCATCTGGTGACTCGGTTATGTCTGCTTTCCGACAAAAGCCCCATTACCTGCTAACATAGCTCACCTGGCCCTTCCTGCTAATCCTCACAGATTTTTTTTAAGCATGAAGAGAACAGACAGTTCAGAGTGTCAGAGGTCTGAACTCTCAGCGCAGTACTCTAAGCAAGTACCAGAAGCGTTACGCTCAGATTTCCAGTAAAAGGCAGCAGTTTTCTTGTTGTGCTCAATCCTCCAGCACACTGCACACGAACAGAATAACTTCCCTTGGTGACACGTGACGTTGCTGCAGCAAGCAGCACTGTGAGCAGCCAGACAGCCCATCTCCTGTCCAGGACTACAAACATCAGCAACAGCTACTGCAGCTCAGCCACTGCAAGGTGAGACAGCAGCAGCCAGCTCTACGCGAACTCCCAGCGTGCAGGCACCTGACAGCGGCGTAAGTGACAGTCCCCCAGCGTGAGACCAGTGTGGATTTCCTTTCTAAGGCTTTATTCTAAGCCTGCCAGTGATGCAAAGGCAAGAATCTTTCAGGGGAAATGAACAAACAATGAAGCATTTACCTTGTTTCTCTTTTTCTTTGAGTGGATCTGCATTATAAACTCGGAATCCATTTTCCATTCCGCATGCAAAGCATCCTGCAGTAAAAAGCACATTGTCTGTACACGCACAGGCAGTAACCGGGGATACACCGAAGATCTCAGGAGGGCACCACGCAGCAGCTGCACGGCAAAACGTAAGCTGGAGACCGCGAGCCAGGTTTGTTAGCGTTTGCTAGTGAAAAGCATTTAGAGAAGTTGGCCTCTGTGCCGCCCTCTGCACCGCTCGCGGTAATCTTTGTAGGCAGGTGAGGAAACTCGGGCAGGGAAGGACCCATCGGTATCTGACTCACGGTACCAGAGGGGAGGAGCAACCTGTATGGCCCAGCGGCCGCCATGAACAACACCCCTCCCTCCTCTCTAGGTCAGGATCTACGCTGGGGGGTGACCCGCTGCTCACATTTCTACAGAGGAGAGCTCTTCAGATGCAGTTTTTTAAGAAGATTCTACTGAGACCCTGCTATCACATGTCAGACGTGAGTAATTCTAGGGCAGTTGCTGATGTCTAACCCAGGGAACGATTAGAAGCCTTTGGAAAAGGCTGTAGTAGCCTGTACTTCTGTACGGCAGTCCATCCAAGCACCAGCGTCCTGTCCTGCTGCTTCACCTGCTAACGGGGGACTGCAGTTGCTAACAGAAAGAAACGCCAGCAATGAAGCTGGAGCAATCACATGTCATGAAGAGGCAGCAGGTGTCACTGGGGACACAGGACAGAACAGCAGTTGCTGTGCAGTTTGTCTGCACTGTATCAAAAAGCC
This sequence comes from Alectura lathami, assembly GCA_013399715.1. Classification (NCBI taxonomy): domain Eukaryota; kingdom Metazoa; phylum Chordata; class Aves; order Galliformes; family Megapodiidae; genus Alectura; species Alectura lathami. The sequence continues at coordinate 304,595 of VXAV01007888.1, forward strand.
AGGTAAAGTCTTCAAGGCGCTGCAACGGAATTCCAGTCCAGGTAGGACTTAAGGAATTTCATACACACTCTGCTTTGCACAGCTGCATCCTACAAGTGTGGTGGTGTAAGCCCTGAAGCATCCTCAGGGCTCCTACTCACTGGAATCATACAAGGGAAAACTACTCCCAGATCCACCTCTGCACGCTTCAGTGCAGGAAGGAAACAAATCACCCCTCTGATTTTGCATACAGCCATTAAAAGCAGTCACAGACAATGCACCGAACTGTTCGAACAGCACAGTGGTCAGCAGACAGCAAAAGAAAACAAAGATCCCCCCAGCCTAAATGCTCATAGGCACAACTTCACCCTGTCCAAAATTCTGTAATAAATGAAGGGCAAAAAGTTCTGTTCACCTGTGTACAGGCACAGAGCAGTAACAAACAGCAACACAACAGTCACAGACAGAGTGATAAACGTGTGGAAGTGGAGGCATTCAGATCAACAAAAATCACCTCGCACCCTCCTCAGTGCTCTGCTCTTCAGTCTGCTGTTGGCTGAGTGCTTGGGAGCGCCCTGCGCGGAAACGCAGCGCCTGGAAGCCGCCACCTCCCTCAGTGTGCGACACTGGGACGACCAGAAAGCAACGGCGAACGCATCACGACACACAGCAACACCACACAGGACAAGAAGCGACCGGCTTCTGGTACCTGCAGCGTGTGTGTAGAATTATTCTTCCAGTGACAGTTTCAAACAGAATATTGTATTTCCAAGAGAGAAGAGGGACAGTGAGACTGCTCTGCACTAAGAGAGGGCTGTGAAGTTTTACCTGCGTTAATAGCAGCAGCTCACAGCAAACCCAAACAGGGCGCATTCCTAATGCAACAAAATGCACACACACCATCTCCTGCAGCACTGCTGCAGCTTCTCCGCAGGGCTAACCTTGGGACGGAGATGTGGGCTGCTTTTAATTTCTTGGGAGCACCTACATGTCACTGGAGACAATGCCTCAGAATGGAGGTAACGGGGTAGCGCTGGTACTCCTGCGCAGCCGACCCCCATGAAGTTCTCGGTCACGGCAGCCTCTGAGCCAGGCAAAAGGAAAAGCATCCGGAGGGTTACTGCTGCACATGTGATTCCGGGCTACAGACACAGCTCTGGAGCCCAAAGCTTCCCGTGTGATCCCAGCAGTTACCACCGGGACCAGACGTCTGACAGTTCAGAGACACAACCGGGATCTGCAGCCTAACGTACGGATGGAAACGGGCTGCCAGAGTCGTTGCAGTGATCGTTACGCTTCCTTCAACAGCAAGCTCACCTCTCACTTGTGAGAGGGGACACACATGCTGTCAGAGAGCCACTGACAGAAGAGCCAACCTAGGCGCTTTAAAGAATTTTCCTTCAAAGCCTAGGTGAAACTGAATCTCCACAGAATGAGCACCCCAACGTGCAGCTGTGCCTGCTCCTGTGCAGCAGTACCAGCTAACAACAGCTCCTGCTAGGCCGGGGTGGGTTTTGTTTGCTTGTCTGAAAACAAGGGAAAAGAAAGGGTTAAATTCATAACTAACCTAGAAGGTGCCAAAAGCTGAAGGGGGCATGCTGGCAAAGGAAGAGATGGCCTTTAGGGCCTAAGACCCAGAAACTGCCACAGCGAAGTCTGGGGCTGTTGGTATGGCAGGAGCAGCTCCTAGCGCATTCATTTTCCTTGCAACAGATAATTTGGTGTAAAGCTGCGTGAGAGCACAGGATCCTGCTCGCATCCTGACCTGGGGGTCCTCTAGCTAAGCATTCCAGTCCACGAAATGAGATCAGTGAATAAGTCAAGCGTTCAACACCAAATGAGTCCACACCTCAGCTCTGAGACCAGATTTAGACCCCCCCCCCCAGTGACAAAGAGAAACCTGTCGGCAGTTTCCAGGTACGCCTTCTGGCACGGTACTTTATTACAATATTTTACCTGTTCGTTTTCGTACACGAATAACGTTCCTTTGAAAGCACTAGAAAAATGAAACTAAGAACTTCAGAGTGTTTTAAAACAACTGTGAACACCTGGCAGTGTGGGCCTGTCTCTAAACACAAAAACAAACCAGCGGCCAAGGCAGGCAGCAAAAGGACACAGCACGCTCAGAGCAGAGCGAGGGAAGCGCAGCTCTGTCACTTGCCAGCCACAGAAGTTAAGGCTGGGAGAGACTGATCAGCTCACTCCTCCCATCCTCCTATCGTTATGGGATTGGCTTAAATTACTAAGAAATTAGGTTATTGTGACAATATATGCAGACACCCACACGACTAAGCTTCGGCACTCAAGTGACTCATGTTTCTATTTTGGGTGGAGGCAACATGGAAGAAGTGAGCTTTTCCTCTTGCTGACTCTTCAAGCAGCCAAGAATTACCCTTCCTTCAGCACTCTGAAAAGGCCCTAAACTAACAGGGAGTCAGCATGCTGCCTACAGTCCAAAAGTCATCCCTCCTCAGCAGGAAGAGCTCCAGGAACCTGCTCATGAAAACCAAACACGGTTTTTGCCCAGGGTGTTTTGTTGCTACCCAGCTGGCTGGCCAGGCTGCGTAGGAGAGGGCTTCGGTACTGTTAGCAGTGAACTCCTCAGCTCACAAAGTGTACAGATCCCAAAGAAACTCCTTAAAATAGTTTGGATTCGATGGTTGTTTTTTTTTTTTTTTTTTAAAGTGTTTAATTTGTGTTTCCTCCTGCAGAATTTAAGGAATCCTTTACAACAAAGAACAAGTTTTACATGCTACAATGATGCTCTAAAGGCATTTGGCAGGAGAACAGAATCCCATCTTCCTGTGCTGTTCTCCTCAAGCCCATCACAGGCCAGATATCAAATACTACAGCTTTGATACAGACCCCTGCAGATCTGAAATGAAGCACATCCTCGTTCATCCCTTTTTCTATCTCTGCTGCAAGATGAAAACAAGTACCAACAGAGTTGCTGCAAAAGCAGACTATTCTGTTATCTTCGAGTCAGAGTTACCTGAACAGGGCTGCCTAGAAGCTCACTCCATTAAGAGCTTGATACAGCACTGACAAAAACGTTGCCAGAGATGTTAGACTGAGGTCCCTGAGACTTATTAACACAAGATGTAACAGCATGAGCAACAGGCCTGTGAACCATCCAGGCTGGCAGAAGTCGCAAGGCTGTCTTAAGCAAGAGTGGTATTTGGTAAGACAAAAGGGGTTGCAAAAAGTGATGACTTTCCATTCCTTTTTGCACAAAAGGGCACTTACTCACAGGACTGGTGCTACTTTCATATTGTGAAAGCAAGATGAGGCACATCCCTCATACCCTTTCTAGAAAAGGCCTCCCTCTTTTCTGACAAAGAAGAAATAAACCCAGTAAACAGTTCTGAAGCTGGTCAGTGGTCTGCAGATAGCAGTACCCTGTACCTGCCCACCAATGGGATCAGCAGCTTTCAAAAAGTTTTGGAATGCAAATCAGACACAAAGATACAACACCGATTTCACACGGAAAGTATTTACATTGAAAAAAGGGCATTTTGCGTGCTACCCACATCCCTTTAGGCACAGGTTTTAAGGCACACCTGCACGCTCACACGAGGCCGGCTGGCCCATTTTAAGCAGCTCGACTCCAAGTCCCAGAAGCGGCTGCGTTTCAGGCCGCCCGCCGGGCACAAGGCCTGCTCCGCCCCAGGGCGCCCAACCCCAGCCTCCCCTCTGCCCAGCGGCCTGCCGCGCTGGGATGAACAGCCGAAGCTCTAACTCCCCCCCAGCAGACACAGCCGCCGCAGCTGCTTCCATCAGAGGCTGCGGGACCCCAGCGGCCAGGCCACCCACAGCGGGGTGCGAGCCCGCGCCGAGCTCGTCTGCCCGGAGCGGGCCC